>BTPG01000006.1:210658475-210707456 GCA_036245525.1 Semisulcospira habei
TGTTATTTGCGAAGATGGAATAACTTTTTGTTCCTATTGTATTGCCAAGATGGGATAACTTTTCGTTCCTATTGTATTGCGAAGATGGAATAACTTTCGTTCCTATTGTATTGTCAAGATGGGATAACTTTTCGTTCCTATTGTATTGTCAAGATGGGATAACTTTTCGTTCCTATTGTATTGCCAAGATGGGATAACTTTTCGTTCCTATTGTATTGCGAAGATGGAATAACTTTCGTTCCTATTGTATTGCCAAGATGGAATAACGTATTGTTCCTGTTGTATTGTGAAGATGGAATAACTTTTTGTTCCTGTTGTATTGCGAAGATGGAATAACGTATTGTTCCTGTTGTATTGCGAAAATGAAATAACTTATTGTTCCTGTTGTATTGCCAAGATGGAATAACTTATTGTTCCTGTTGTATTGCGAAAATGAAATAACTTATTGTTCCTGTTGTATTGCCAAGATGGAATAACTTATTGTTCCTGTTGTATTGCGAAGATGAAATAACGTTTTGTTCCTATTGTATTGTCAATATGAAATAACTTATTGTTCCTATTGTATTACTTCATATTGTTAACCACTTCACTCGCCGACTGTCTTTCTGCCGTCATCGGTAATTGAAGGCCAAAGATATATAGACGTCCCTGGAGCAATCATTCACAGTGCTGTCCGCAAGAGACACAGATCCTGATGAACCCCTACAACTGCGAGGGCTCATGGTGTCTCTTATAATGGGATCGTGTTCACTTGCTCTCGACAGGGGTTTAACTTGACATCTTTTGTCGTACAGGAAAGCCGACGCTTCTACGATCACTAAGGTTTGTTTGGGCTAACGCTAAACCGAAAGCGTTTCGATGGGAAAGAGTTCACCCATCTAGCTCCGAGTCCCTACAGCAGGATATGGATTGACCATGATAATTCAAGGGCAGTGCCAGATTAGCACTCAATCCATCTCCTGCAACGGGTACATAGTCATTCGGCAACACCTGGAAAAAAATGAGAAATGGGACCTCGGGGCTGTAAGGATTAACTAACTTTGTCGGCAACAATCGCTGCACTCCCACAGAGTGACGAAAGCCCAGTCTGAGTTCTTCCTCACCAGATTGTATTTCTCCTAACCCATTCACCCCTGAGGCACTACACCATGAGATGGGTCGACCATGATAATTCAAGGGAAGTGCCAGATTAGCTTGGAGCCTGTCGGCGCCAAGCTAAGCTGGCACTGCCCTTGAATGATCATGGTCGATCCATCTCCTACAACTGGTGCATAGTCATTAGATGACCTCTCCGAAATTTGGGAAATACGACCGTCGGGCTGAATGAGTTAAACTAGCTACAATATCTCCCCACCCCCAGCGCCAATAGCGAAAGATGGATCCACCTTGATAGTTCAAGATTAGTGCCAGAATAGCTTGGCGCCTTTCATTGGATCCAAAACTTGCAAAAATGAATTAATTATTATTGCAAAAGATTAAAGGATACAAAGCTGGCTAACGAACTCATCCAAAGTCTTTCCCAAACTAGCTGTATCCACACTTTCAAGTAAATAAGACAAAAATTACTGACTCTAATCTGGGTCAACCGACTTCCTATAAACGGTCTTTTATAATAATAATAATAATAATAATAATAATAATAATAATAATAATAATAATAATAATAATAATAATGTACATTTATATAGCGCTTAACATCCAAATGAATGGTGCTCTAAGCGCTTTACAAGATCAAAAATCACAGAACAAAAAGTACAACAAATAAAACACTACAATAAATATTACAACAACTAAAGTGACACACATCAAAAGCTCACACTCACACATTACACACACACACCGTTACAAGAACAGTTACTGACAAAGATTGCTATCGCACTAAAAATGCATCTAACTAAATGCATAAGAAAACAGATTGGTCTTGAGCAGTGATTTGAAAGCAGACAGAGTTGGAACATGTCTGACATGGGCTGGAAGGTCGTTCCAGGTGACTGGACCGAAATAAGAAAAGGCACGCTGGCCCAGGCTAGACTTCTTTTGCCTAGGAACCCTGAAAATACGCGTGTCTGATGCTGAACGGAGGGATCTTGAAGGCGTGTAAATATGACCAGGTCGGACAAATATGGGGGAGCAGAACCGGTAACAGCATTGTAACAAATAACAGATACCTTGTACACAATTCTTTGAGATACAGGCAGCCAGTGCAGATCAACAAGTAAGGGTGTTATGTGCTCACGTTTCGGTACTCTGTAAATTAGTCGGGCAGAGCAGTTCATAACTCTTTGAAGTTTATCAAGAAGATTCTGAGGAACACCAGCCAAAAGGGAATTACAAAAATCAATGCGGGAAAAAACAAGGGAGGTAACAAGCATTTTGGTTGCTTCGGTAGTGAGAAGGTGTCGAATTGAACTGATCTTCCTCAATTCAAAGAATTGGCAAACCTTGTTGACATGCTCTCTCATGGTCAGCCTATTGTCAAAGATAACACAAAGATTACGGGCCGACTCGGAAAAGGGGATACTGTTCTGACCAACCCCGATCGAGTCTGGTAGATCAGTGGAGGTTGAACAAAAACATCTTAAGGCCTCAGTTTTGTCACTATTCATTTGCAATTTGTTATGTGTGATCCAATTCTGCACGTCTGTGACACATGACTCCGAAGTCTGGAACATCTGACTAACATGTTTTCGTTGGGCACTGGCATACAGCTCTGTGTCATCAGCATTCTATGTCTTCAATGAGACATCCAGTTACAACATGCTCCGGCCGGAGGATCTCTTAGCCACCCCTTAATTAAAGTATTTCGTCACGTTTCAAGCTTGTACGTACAACAGTATCTGAGATTCTCGTGTCTATATACATACACACACACACACACACACACACACACGCAAGCACGCGCGCACACACACACACACACACACACACACACACACACGCACACACACACTCACATACACACACACACTCACACACACACACACACACGCACACACACGCACACACACACACACACACACACACGCACGCAAGGACGCACACGCACACACACACGCAAGCACGCACACACACACACACACGCGCGCGCGCGCGCGCGCGCACATACGGCCTCTCGCGCCAAATGTACGTTCAGCAGCGAGGTTAGCGTAACTAGACATGACGTAATTTGTATCTTCTTACTTCAGTTGTCAGAGGTTTAGGCCTGCCCGCCTTTGACATCATGGACATGCTATTAAATTCGTCCCACCGCAAACCATCCTAAAAAGTCCCTTCTATAAATAGAAGGGACTTAAAACTGTAATCAACACAATGTTGACTGCCGATCTCAGTTTGCAAAATGGAGGTAATGTCCGGCCCCAGCAGGCCATCTTGGATTATCGTCTCCTGCTGCGAATCGTTACGGCTGTTTGATATATAATAATAATAATAATAATAATAATAATAATAATAATAATAATAATAATAATAATAATAATAATAATAATAAAGGAGATTTGTTTAGCGCTTATTTTAAATATAGCTCTAAGCGCTGATACAATGAAAAGGCTAACAACTAACACGCACACACACACACAACATAAGCACGCGCACACACACACACACACACACACACACACACACGCATACACACACACACACACACACACACACATACACACACACACACACACACACACACACACACACACGTGACCGTGGTGATGAATTGTGCATGGCTGGGGAAATGAACTAGCGAAAGGCAGCGTTGTAGAGGTGGGTTTTGAGAAGTGATTTAAATGAAGAGAGCGTTTGACAGTTACGTACCGGGGCGGGGAGGCTGTTCCAAGTACCGGGCAGGGCCAAGATGGGAGAAGGCGCGACCTCCACGTGTTTTACATTTGAAATTGGGAAGGCGAAATTTACGTGTGTCAGAGGAAGAGCGGAGGGTGCGAGATGGAGTATACAGACGGAGTACGTCAGAGATATGAGCAGGAGAAGTCAGGTTGATAGAGTTGAAGCACATGCAGGACAGTTTATACAGAATGCGTTCTTGTACGGGCAGCCAGTGGAGTTTTTCAAGGGCGGGGCGGATATGGTCACGCTTACGGATACGGTCACGAAATCCCAGTAATGTACACCTCGATGCCACATTAATTAACCCATTCGGCCCTGACGCACTACAGCAGAAGATGGGGCGGCCATGATAATTCAAGGGTAGTGCCAGATTACTGAGCTTGGCGCCTGTCGGCGCCAAGCTAATCTGGCACTGCCCTTGAATTATCATGGTCGATCCATCTCCTGCAACTGGTGCTGGCACTGCCCTTGAATTATCATGGTCGATCCATCTCCTGCAACTGGTGCATAGTCATTAGATGGCGCCTCCAGAATTTGGGAAATACGGCCGTCGGGCTGAATGAGTTAAGTTGTTAAATGATAGTTCAGTTATATGTTTCTGGGAGGGGGGGGGGGGGGGAGAGTTTTATGACTTGAATTACTGAATAACCTTTGTAGGAGGGTGTTGTTGTTGTTGTTTTACCGAAATACACAGGATGCAAAAGTCGACCACCAGCAAAAATATGTTAACCCAGCGTAAATCACACACTCAGTTTTAATCATTTAACCCTTTGGTTGTCGGTACCGGTTTTTGTCGCGATGATTCCTGTCGGACTCATCGCGACAAAATCCGGTACCGACAACCAAAGGTTAACCTATACTCTTAATTTGGTGATTGCTGTCTTTAAATCACCATCCTCGATTGCAGTCAAACGTTAGTGATGTAAGCTAACGCCGGTATCCTGACAGACAACAGCTTGGAGATTGCTGTCTTAAATCACCATCCTCGATTACAGTCAAACGTTAGTGATGTACGCTAACGCCGGTATCCTGACAGACAACAGTTTCGTTGTGGCTTCAGCGTTTAACGTGATTGCTCCTCGTCTTTTTTTCCCCTTTAATTGTATTTTGGTCTGGTAAATCGAAAAAAATTGAAACTGCTACATTGTGTTAGCTTCCTTTTGTCGCACACGCGGTTTGTAATTGGATGCGGAGATGTCGTAGAAGAGGTTTGATCACGTTGCCCTCTCCCGCGAGACCGTTAATGTGGCCGTTAGTAACAGGAGCTGTTGGGCTGTTAATTGTTGGTGACCTAATACACCCACTGACATCATGCACTGTTGCATATGTCGACAGAATATCCAGTTCTAGCAGCAGGCTTTATGACGGTACCCAGTGTGCAGGCTTTATGACGGTACCCAGTGTGCAGGCTTTATGACGGTACCCAGTGTGCGAAGGCCATCGGGCCTACGTCGGACGCAGTGGGTCCGCGCACGTTCGTGTTAGTGAAGTCCACAGTCGTGTTAGTGTAGTCCACAGTTGTGTTAGTGTAGTCCACAGTCGTGTTAGTGTAACCCACTGTCGTGTTAGCGTAGTCCACAGTCCACAGTCGTGTTAGTGCAGTCCACAGTCCACAGTCGTGTTAGTCCACAGTCGTGTTAGTGTAGTAGTCCACAGTCGTGTTAGTGTAGTCCACAGTCGTGTTAGTGTAGTCCACAGTCGTGTTAGTGTAGTAGTCCACAGTCGTGTTAGTGTAGTCCACAGTCGTGTTAGTGTAGTTCACAGTCGTGTTAGTGTAGTCCACAGTCCACAGTCGTGTTAGTGTAGTTCACAGTCGTGTTAGTGTAGTAGTCCACAGTCGTGTTAGTGTAGTAGTCCACAGTCGTGTTAGTGTAGTCCACAGTCGTGTTAGTGTAGTTCAGAGTCGTGTTAGTGTAGTCCACAGTCCACAGTCGTGTTAGTGTAGTCCACAGTCGTGTTAGTGTAGTCCACAGTCGTGTTAGTGTAGTCTACAGTCGTGTTAGTGTAGTCCACATTCCACAGTCGTGTTAGTGTAGTCCACAGTCCACAGTCGTGTTAGTGTAGTTCACAGTCGTGTTAGTGTAGTCCACAGTCGTGTTAGTGTAGTCTACAGTCGTGTTAGTGTAGTCCACAGTCCACAGTCGTGTTAGTGTAGTCCATAGTCGTGTTAGTGTAGTCCACAGTCGTGTTAGTGTAGTTCACAGTCGTGTTAGTGTAGTCCACAGTCCACAGTCGCGTTAGTGTAGTCCACAGTCGTGTTAGTGTAGTTCACAGTTGTGTTAGTGTAGTCTACAGTCCACAGTCATGTTAGTGTAGTCTACAGTCGTGTTAGTGTAGTAGCCCACAGTCGTGTTAGTGTAGTTCACAGTCGTGTTAGTGTAGTAGTCCACAGTCGTGTTAGTGTAGTTCACAGTCGTGTTAGTGTAGTCCACAGTCCACAGTCGTGTTAGTGTAGTTCACAGTCGTGTTAGTGTTAGTCCACAGTTGTGTTGGTGTAGTCCACAGTCGTGTTAGTGTAGTCCACAGTCGTGTTAGTGTAGTCCACAGTTGTGTTAGTGTTAGTTCACAGTTGTCTTGGTGTAGTCCACAGTCGTGTTAGTGTAGTCCACAGTCGTGTTAATGTTAGTCCACAGTTGTGTTGGTGTAGTCCACAGTCGTGTTAGTGTAGTCCACAGTCGTGTTAGTGTAGTTCTCAGTCGTGTTAGTGTAGTCCACAGTCGTGTTAGTGTAGTTGACAGTCGTGTTAGTGTAGTCCACAGTCGTGTTAGTGTAGTCCACAGTCGTGTTAGTGTAGTCCACAGTCGTGTTAATGTTAGTCCACAGTTGTGTTGGTGTAGTCCACAGTCGTGTTAGTGTAGTTCACAGTCGTGTTAGTGTAGTTCACAGTCGTGTTAGTGTAGTTCACAGTCGTGTTAGTGTAGTTTACAGTCGTGTTAGTGTAGTCCACAGTCGTGTTAGTGTAGTCCACAGTCGTGTTAGTGTAGTCCACAGTCGTGCGCGGGCTGATTGCGGCCATCTTCGGCCCGATAGCCTTTTGTGTGGTGTGTACTGGAGGTTGACGAACCTCCCACCCTCCCTCTCTCTGAGTGCCTCAGGTAGGGATTAGCGATCACTACCCGGTGTGCTGTTGCTGGGCATTGAAAGCGGATAATTCATTCTGAAAACATCAGCACACGACTATTAGATACAGATCACTTAAACACTTCAACAAGGAAACATTTTTTTGTGATTTAAGTAGTGCACCCTTTGATCAGTGTACTACCATAATGACCCCAACGATGCTTTGTCTGAGTGGTACGAATTGTTCCTTGGTGTTCTCGATAAACACGCTCCATTCAGAGAGAAACGGGTGAAGAACCCCCAGCTTCCCGCCTGGTTAAGTAAGAAAATCAAGGATGCCATGCAGCTCCGAGATCACTATAAAAGAAAGAAGGATTTTATAGCTTATCGAAGGCAAAGAAATCATGTCAAACATTTAGTGAGGAAAGCTCAAAGGTCACTTTTTCACCGTCTTATGAACGGAAAGAAAGATGTCGTATCTGTGTGGCGAGCGATCAATGCTTTTACGAGATCCCAAAATACCGCACAATGTACACAGTTATCAGCTGATGCGTTGAATCAGCATTTCCTATCGGCTGCCAGTACGTTGCTAAAAAATACATATTCTGGTCAGTCTTCAGCTGTGTCACAAAAGCTAAAGACGTTTTGTGCAGAACGGCTGGACCCTGATACATCATTCAGCATTCCCCTGTTAACGATATACGACGTGGGAAAAATTCCATCTCGTACTTGAAGAACAAACGTACGTCTGGCCATGATTGTATTAGTAGCTCAGTTCTGAAAATGGCCCTCCGAGTTGTAGATACCTTGACATATATATATACTTAAAACGAAAGACCTTGCCGACCCTAACAAGTTCAGGCCATATATATATATATATATATAATATATATATATATATATATATATATATATATAATATATATATATATAATATGATATAATATATATATATACTTAAAACGAAAGACCTTGCCGACCCTAACAAGTTCAGGCCCATATATATATATATATATATATATACAACCTTTGCATAAAGAAGGGTATATTTCCATCTTCTCTAAAAACAGCCAAAGCGATCCCACTACTTAAAACGAAAGACCTTGCCGACCCTAACAAGTTCAGACCCATTTCGCTACTGTCAACACTGTCGAAACCGATAGAAAGACACATTCACACACACAACATTTTCTAGAAAAACACAAACTCATACATCTATTACAATCTGGCTTTCGGCGGAAACACTTCTGTCACACAACATTGGTACACCTAGTTGACAGATGGCTTACTGCCATGAATAGCAGTCAAATGACTGAAGCAGTATTTTTGGACCTTTCAAAAGCATTTGACCTCGTCAATCATAAAACTTTAGTTCAAAAACTTAATATCTATCAACTAAGCGCAGACACACTTGCCTTCCTTACGTCATATCTGCATGGGCGTACGCAGTATGTCTACGTGAATGGTAAAAACTCACCTGAAGGGGTGATAGAGCACGGAGTACCACAGGGATCGATTCTTGGTTCATTATTGTTCTCTGTCTTCATAAACGACCTTCCATTACATATATCTGACTACAGTGTAACTTGCAGTCTTTTTGCAGACGATGGAACACTGGACGTTTCGTCATCAGACGTAACATGTATGGTGAAGATTCTCCAGGACAGTTTAAATGAGGTATCTGAATGGTGCAGAAATAACGCCATGATACCTAATCCCACTAAAACCAAATGCATGCTGATTACCACACGGCAAAAGCATCAGTTGAACCCCCCTCCCCTTCAACTAACACTTAATGGCCAGCCTGTGGAGCAAGTCAGGGAACAACGCGTGCTTGGAATCAACTTAGACGACGAGTAGTGCTGGCAAGGCCACATTACTAAACTGTGTAAAATAGTATCTAAAAATGTATTCCTCTTGTCGAAATTGAGACATTTCGCTGATGAGCCAACAAGAAAACTCTTATACTATGCCCATATTCAGTCACATTTGGATTATGCCTCATCTATTTGGGACGGTAATAGCGACGCTAATTTAACTCTTAAACGTTTGCCTCCCTTGACATCGATGGAATTCCATCGACGCTTTCACAGTGGAATTTTCCACTGCTATGAAAAATTTAGAATCATCATATCTTTTTTTTTATTTCACTAATGTTATTAGTTGTATCGGATTCAGATTAATGTTTGAATGACTCTGTGCTGTAAAAATAAGATTATATTAAAATAGAATAAAATAAATTCGCATCCTATCACGTGCTCGCTCTCTGCAAATTCTTCGCCATCTTGTTTGAGTTGCGATCTTCTTGTGCGCATTTCTTTCGTCGATTTCTCGCTATCATGAGCTCAGAGGAGAGTGAAAACGGAGAGGATTACTCCACTGATGTATCCTTGGATGATTCTGATGGTGTAGACGAAACCTTCGGGAGGAATGGCTTTGGAAATCACCGTGTTCCACATGACAGGTACAGACTTCCTTGTGTCTATTTTTAGATATGCCATTCTTGTGTTTACGAAGCAAAAGTTGCGCTAAAAAAACACCAATAATAACAACGACGTTGAAGTTATGGCAGGAACAGCATATAATTATGTACACCTTTTATGTGGGTTCATCTCTTTTTGCTCAAGTTTTCATTAATATTTTACTGTACTCACTGCGTATACTGAGGTAACTAGGGGGCTGTCTGTTTTGTTTACATTATAGCTGCCACTGTTGTCGGTGTGAGAGGGAGGCTGTCATCGCTTCTGATCATGGTTACATGCATAATATCAAACAACAATACATGCTTTGTATTTATTGCATTCCATACTTTTGTGTTTACAGTGCCTGGAGCTATGGGAATCTGGATCCTGGCCCTACTGACCCCATGCCCAAGTTCAGACCTAACAAGACACCTGGCATACAGCTACCCGATTGCCGCACAAGTGACGATGTGAGGAGATACGTGACACCTGCCTGCTTCTTCAAGCTCTTCTTCACCCTGGACATCGTTACCCGCATCTGTGAGTGGACCAACAACTACTAGTCCAGCAGCTTTTCGCAATTTCTGCAGACTAAGTAGTTCGTCAAAAGAGTAACAATGGTTTGCAGGTACGAAACGAAAGTACTAATGCCATATAGTTTATGCATGGCAACAATATTTGTCCTTAGGATGGAGACATTTTTGTAGAAGTGTTTTTCGAAAGCTATTTTTCGATGTGAGGGAACCAGTCCTCGTACACCGCCCGGATAAGGTGCAAGACATTTTTTGTGCATAACATTGAAAATTTCAAGCATACAAGTTACAAGTTTATTCCAGTGAGTAAATTAAAATCACCAGCAAGTAAACATGCATACATATATACGATAAAATAAGTTTAAAAGTATTATTTTTAATGCGGTAAGCATAGTCGCGTCGCTAGTTTCAAAATGGCGGTCAGCGAGAAGCCTTCTAAAGAAGTCAATCAGACGCGCACGGTTGATGAAGCTTTACTTTGCTCCTGAATTGAAACAGAGATTATTTTCGATTTGAACATCTTATCAACGTCAAATACGTTATTTTTCCTGGTCTTGAAAACAGCCTTTTCCATAGAACTCGGTCTTTTGTGGGAGGAAAGCATATCGAAAGTAAACTCCCTTTGTGCATGTTGTGCAATGTGTCTGCCGACCATCTTCAACATTCTTTGGCCGGATACAACATGCATGTTGTTCGTCTGTTTTTCAGCCTAACGGCTCTAAGTGCAGGTCTGCTCTTTTTTTAATTTATTTTATTAGTGGAGATGGGATTTTTAACTGGTCAAGCACACTCGTATCCGACTGGTCTTAAGCACAAGCCAGGCAGAGTGAAATCCATCTCCGAACTTTTTCCATCAAAATCACCATGTTCAGCTAAACACCTAAATATAAAATTTTAGTTTTTGCAACCAATTCAACCAATCCGCACTCAAGTACTCACAAGGACTCTTATGATTAAGCTTTATCAGGACTGCATGAGACACAATACAGATAGTAGCCCTCTCTATTATATTACATGTTTTATTTATTTATTTTTTTTATTGATTCATGTATGTATTCACTTACATATTTATTTATTATTTATCCTTTTAATTATAGATGGAAGGAATTCCTTGATGCACATGATCACTATAGTGGTATGGTAGTGGTCACCAAGGAGAGGAAATTTGTTTTCAATATGCATACATCTGTGCATATTCATAATCTATCCTTTACTTAACATGCATATTTATAGGTCCCAGGTATCCCCAACTTATTTTATTAATTTATTATTTTTTTGTTTGTTTGTTTGTTTGTTTGTGATGTATGTTTGCACATACACATCAGCATAAAATGATTGATTGTACATTGTTTAACGTCCCGACAGCAACAAGACTTTCTGAGGACGTGCCTGCACTGCTTGTGAAAAAACCCAAACTAAACAGAATATTGAATGTATGTCGCCAGCTGGTCTAATACACTAAATAAACCTAACTAGACCCTTTAGCAACATACATCCAATATCAAGAGCTACAAGCAGTGCAGACAGTAGGAAGAGTTTAAAAAAGGTAAATACTGGTGAATGTACCAAGAGTAGACAGAAACACACGCCCCAGAATAGAGGGGAAAACCCACCCTGTGGGGCTGACCAGGGTCACCCTGGGAACTAAAAAGTAGTTAACCCCGCCCAAGTCCCCCAGGGTAGACCTGGGTGGGGGACATCAGCATACAAGATGAGAACATACATATACACATATATGATGTGAACATAACATGTACACATGTGGTAATAGGTGCATACCACCCGCTCCCCACCCCACATACAAAACCACAGAACAAACATCTGTGCATGTTCATAATATATCCTTTACTTGGTATTCATATGTCCTAGTTTTTTAAATTTATTATTTATTTTTATTTGTTTGAAAAGTAGGTTTTGTTCATATGCTGATGTTCACATACACATATATGGTAATACTGCCCACTCCCAACCCCACTCCACAATCAGAGAACACCCACCAAACGACACTTACATCTGTGCATGTTCATAATCTATCCTTTACTGAGCATTCATATGTCCCAGCTATCTTGACTTACTTTATCTTTTTTATTTAACCGCCATGAGATGGCATTGGTCGCCTGCTCGACATTAAACCCAAATAAGTATATATTTAAATTATTTATTTATTTTGTTTGCTTGTAATGAAGGTTTTGTACATACACATCAGCAAACAAGAAAATATACACATATATAGATGGTAATAGGTGCCATACTGCCTGCTCCCAACCCTTACCTAAATACACACATAAAACCGCAGAACACCTACCAAAAGAAGGACATACACATCTGTGTATGTTCATAATTTTTAATCTATCCTTTACCTAGCATGCATATGTCCCAGGTACCTTAGACTTACTTTATCTTATTTATTTAAATTATTTATTTATTTTGTTTGTTTGTTTTGTTTTGTTTGTTTGTAATGTAGGTTTTGTACATACACATCAGCATACAGCTCAAGAACATACACCATGGTGCCCCTGTGCATGTGGCCACCAGTACTATTCTGTCAGATCTGTCACACCCAGCCAATCATCTCTTCGAGCTTCTGCCCTCTGGCCGGCGGTTTCGTGCTTTTAAAGCCAGAACCTCTCGATTCAGATGCAATTTTTTTTCCAGAAGCTGTCCTCAATACATCACCATGCACGGAACAACGTGATTCCATGATTTGTGACATATGACTGATTTGTGTTTAATATTGTGTTTATCTATCTTTTAGTGCTGTATATAGGATGATCGCCAACTAAGTGTATGACATGATGAATGCCCTACAAGTGAGGACATATTTTACTGTCGCCATGCCACACAAAAATCCTTGTAACGTTTTACTTGGTGAATAAATGTCTTATGTCTTATACACGTACATGGTAATAGGTGCAGTATCACTCGCTCCCAACCCCAATACAGTTACACACACAAAACCGCAGAACATCCACCAATGTACATCTGTGCATGATCATAATCTATACTTTACTTAGCATTCTTATGTCCCAGGTATCTTTGACTTACTTTATCTTATTTATTTAACTGCCATGAGATGGCCGTAGTCTACCGCGCGGCGTTAAACCCAAATAACTATTTATTAAAATTATTAATTTATGTTTGTTTGTAATGAAGGTTTTGTACATACACGGTAATAGGTGCCATACCGCCCCACTTTCAACCCCAGCCCACATACAAAACCACAGAATACCCACAAAAGACATGCACAATTGTATACTGATGGGCATTAGTGGACTGTAAAATCTATATATAGAGACTTCAGGTTAAGCAAGTGGCTTGTATTGACTGCCTGTATTTTAGCTGCCCACCTACAAATTTCATGTGTCCAGTTAACCACACTGCACATGCAGCCATCAGTTCTGTGAAAAGTACTGTTGGCCTCATGCACAGGGGCACCAAAACTTAGAGATAAGGCCACACCTAATAACAATAACAGTACTAATAATAATATGCCTACTCAGCCACTAGTTCTGTAAACAGCACCTTTGTAAACAGTACCAGTGGCCAAATGCACACATACATCATGGATGTTGCTACCACTGATCACTTCAAACAATAGGCTGCCCAGTTCACATTTTGATACCGTGAACTAGTCTGCACATGCAGTCATCAGTTCTGTAAATAGTACTGGTGGCCACATGCACAGCGGCACCAAACTTAAAGGTGAGGCCAAAACTGCCACCTCAAACAAAACCAAACGCTACCTACACACACATATCAATGATACAGTAAACCTCTGTGTCCGTTAGGGGGAACACGCTTAAAGTATGTGACTGTAAATCTTACAGCGAAATGTCAAAACCAGTAAGAAGATAATGTAACAGCAACAAGTACATGTATTTTGTAAACCACTCAAAACAAGACAACTCATCTAGTCTAATGGTGTTATGAGTGGGTGATGGAAACACTGAAAGAAATAGTACGTGTACATTATAAAGTATGTGCCTCCTTCCCCCCCCCCCCCCCTCCCATAACTAGCTGTTTATCATAAAACATAGATATCTCATTCATTTGATCACTTGACTGATTTATTAAATCATCTCTGTGTCACCTTTCTCCGTTTTCTTTCTCGTTTTAATCCCAATATGTCAGTGCTAATGTCAGCTGCTAAGAATCCTTGCAGCGAACTGCAAATGTCTATATGCAGACAAACTGCAAATAACACAGCAGCAAAATAAGTTCCTCTTTTGTGCAGTAGGCTACTGCTAGCAAGATAGGGTTCAATTTTAAACAAAGCATTGCATGAACTTCCAAGCGTGTTCACATTGTGCTGTGTATTTTTTTTTTCAGTGTGAAGTGTACTGTACCATCAGTGATCACTGAGACTGCAAAATTGGCACTGGCAGTGATCGCACATCACAACATAGCTTGTCAGTGCAACTGATTAAAATAAATGTTACTGCTGCATAAAATAATTAATCAAGTTCCGAAACTTTGCTCAGCCATGACAGTTAAAACCAAGTGGTGTGGCACTCTTTTTCTTTTACAGAATGCAGCATAGGTTTTGAAGATAGCGTTTATGTTGTGGGTTACGTTTTGTTTTGGTGCTGTGTTGTCGAAATGAAACGGGCAAAGCGATGGTAAAGTGAATGGAAATAAACGTGACAAACCTTTATCAAGCCGTAAAAATGCACACAGCAACTTGACACGTTTGCTTTTTTTTTAAAACAAACAAGCTTATGTAGAACAAATAAAAAAGAACCCGTCGGCACACAGAAATTCACGTCCGCGGAGGTCGAGGCATCACGTGATGTTTTGATCACGTGATTTTGGGATACCTTATTGTTGCGAAACGATATTAATTTTGCGTTCAAGGCAAGCGTTTTCGTAATTGTTTCTTTCTTAATATATCTAAGTGTGAAAATATTACTTTAAAAAATGAAATCCTTTTAAGTGACGTATAGTGCATACTACCACTGAATACAGGAACAATGAGACCCGTGTAAACTACTGATCCCCTGTAAACATGGCCGCGAAGGTCCTGGTTTCGTCTGCAGCCATACTGGAAACAAAATGTGCTACAGAAAAATGTCTCCATCCTCCGGCGGTTTAAAACGAGTGCGCACTGCTTTTATTCAAACTAGACTTCATTTTGATATACCCAAACCTTTGTTACTCTCTAGAAAATCACTATCTCGTAAACGGCTGATCGTCTATGAAGGGCAGCTGCTAGACTATACGCAAGGATGCATGGGCCTGATAAGCCTACCATCTATATCAAGGCTGGAAAGACGTCACCACAGATGAACTGTACGTATAATTTGCGTTGCTCATGTACATGGCGATTGTGAAAGCTCCAAATGAAGCTGCATACTGGTCGACCACTGCTCTGTACCATGGACTATGGGCAAGGAAATTCATGAGTTATGCTCGTTTCAAGGCCCTTCAGGCCTTTGTGGAAGTGTGCAACGCTGCTACCGAGAACAATGTGAGCGATAAACTGTGTAAGGTACGCCTTCTTCATGACTACATCAAGGCCAAGTGCAAGAAACTTATCAACCGTATATGAATCTGTCTGTGGATGAGAGAATGGTGCGAAACCGTAGTAGATTCACATTCAGGCAGTTTGTGAAGGATAAGCCCACAAGGTGGGGAATGAAGTTGTGGATTTTAGCAGATTCTTCTAATGGCCATACTTATGATTTTGATGTATACACTGGAAAGAGCACTGAAAAGTCACACTTTGGTCTGGCTTATGATGCTGTTATGAAGCTGTGTAAAAGTATTTTTAAGCAAGGTTATCGTGTATTTTTTTTATAATTTTTATACAGGTGTAGCGCTAATGAAAGATTTATTAGCTAGAGGTGTTCTTGCCTGCGGCACCGCCATTGCCAGTCGTAAAGACATACCACCATTATTCAAGGATACAAAATCATTTCCCAAGAATACTAGAGGCTCTGTGAGATGGTTGAGGGAGGGAAATTTATTATATTTGCAATGGCATGATAATAAGCCTGTCACATTTGTGAGCACCATGCATGAGAATGGCAGTAGTTATAAGTATGTACAGCGGCGTAATAAAGTAAATGGTGCCTTTAGGGCAATAAAAGTGCGTCAGCCCAAACTTGTAGATAGTTATAATAAATATATGGCTGGGGTGGATACAAGTGACCAGTTAATCGGTAAGTATAAAACTCTGAGAAAAACTCACAGGTACTGGAAAACCTCTGTTTGTTTGTTTTTTCATTTTCTTGACATTGCGCGAGTAAATTCCTACATACTTTTTAATGATTTTCGACGAAAAAAACTGATATTCCAGAGTTACAAAGGCCCAAAAAGTTCAATCAGCTGAAATTCACTGAGGAAATAACTAGAGAACTTGCTGGAATAGATGAAAATAGTGACGTGCCTCTGTTCAAGAAAACTAGCAGCCGGGCCCCTATTCCAGTGCCACCGCCTAAACATGCAATGCAGCCGGTGATGATGGAAAAGGCAAAAAATTGTAGATTATGTTATGCCAGTGAAAAAGTTGAAAGACAAACACATGTAAAATGTTCTGTGTGTGACAAATCTTTGTGTTTTACAAGCAAGAGAAACTGCCTTCTTCAAGCTCACCTGTAGATGCTGTGTAAAGTGTATTTGTACTTGGGAATTTTCACCTGAAAATATTTTCACTGCAAGCTAAGCATTGATTATAAACAAATCATGTGGATAAATGTAGAAACATGTGGCTTTTTGAACACAGCTGAATACCATGGTTGCAAACAGAAAGAAATTTAAATAGTGAACAGTCTGTTTATGTTGTTCATAGCAGTTCATTCTTGTGAGCTACTGTAATTGTTTTCATTTTGTGCTACGTTTACGATTTTTCAGTCACTTTGTCTTCATGAGGATAGACCATACATTTATAAAGCAATTTGACATACTTAGGCTTGTTTTGTCAGGAATTGAAGTGGCTTTCATAATTAACTTCTTTTAGTGAATGTTGTACAGTAATAAAAAAAATCTTCATTGAGTCTATTGAATGTTTAATATTGTGCGGTAAAATAAAAATAAAATTTAGACATTGAACCCTTCTTCATGATTTACAGTGTAATTATTTCTAGTTGTGAGTGTGCCTGTTTGAAAGAGAATTCAATTTGCTTTCAACTGATATATAATATGTCTATAATATGTTAACACATGCACTAGTTCTGTGTATTTGTAACCATTTACCTGTTGCGCAGTCAAAAATGCATAAATTTGCACGAACGTTTAAGAGAAAAGTCTGAACTCGCTCCACAGAAGAGCCATTAAACTCATTGTTGACAGACCCTCAGAAGTCATTAGTACTGACAATAAGTTCAAGCTGTTAGACATTTTGCCACTTGAAGAACAGTTTATGTATAATAAGTTGGTGCTCATGCGCAAAATCAACCTCTCAGAAACACCAGCCTATCTCAATAGTTTGTTTCACTTTGCTCATACGAGGTCCAGTCGAACACCAGGGAACAATCTTGTTGTACCGATGCCTCGACTGTACATTTATAGGTCGTCATTGTCCTATTCTGGTGCAAAATTATGGAACTCAATTCCTGCGGATGTTAGAGCCGCGCCATCACTTAAAACTTACAAGACCATGCTGCAAAACTTAATTGTTTCTTTCTTTTTTTTTAATTCTTACATGCGGCATTTCACGGATAGTCTGCATTATCTTGTAACATTTAAGCCGCATTATGTAATATCCATGACCCCGTGGACTCGGCTGGCCAGACGACGGGGATGCCGTCGATAGACACAGCATAAATGCTCGCGCCGCTTAGCAGTGCTATAGTTTCTTCGCGTCGACCCGCGCGCGCGATGATTGCGGGATCACTATACATTACTTTTACTGCAGACTATAGCAGCTAGCTGTGCGCGGTTTTGGCGCGGGGAAGTCGCCATCGCATGTGTGTGTGTGTGTGTGTTTGTCTGTGTGTGTACGAGTGTATGTGTGTGTGTGTGCACGTGCGCATTCCTACTTGCTTGCGCACGCGCGCGCGCGCGCGTGTGTGTGTACTAGTGTGTGTGTGTGTGTGTGTGTGTGTGTGTGTGTGTGTGTGTGTGTGTGTCGTGTATGCGTGTTGTGTTTGTTGGAGTGAGCCGTGTTGATTTTTATGATGAGAACAATAGCGGTTTTATGTACTAAATCTATTATACTCTTTATATTTGCTGTAGCCTTTATAGTTGGAATGTATGTGTACATGGTGTGTGTGTGTGTGTGTGTGTGTGTGTGTGTGTGTGTGTGTGTGTGTGTGTGTGTGTGTGTGTGTGTGCGTGTGTGTGTGTGTGTGTGTGTGTGTGGAGGGTTGTGCAGGCTTGGCTTGGCGCCTATAGGCTACAAGCTAATCATCTGGCACAAACCTGTGCACGCGGCAAATGCACACCGGCGCGCGTGTGTGTGTGGGTAAGAGAGTGATTTTATGTACGTTATTTTGTTTTGTAGTGTGTAGCAAGGACAAGAATGAAAACAGGTCTGCGCACCTATTCTTTTATCCTTGGAAAATAAAGTTTAATTTCAAATAAAGTTTCATTTCATTTCTCTGACTCTGTATATGTCTGTCTGTCTGCCTCGCTCTCTTTCTCTCGGTGTTCCTGTCTCTGACTGTCTCTGTCTGTCTCTCGCCCTCTGTTTCTGTCTCTCTGCCTATGTCTCTCTGTCTATCTGTCTGTCTCTGTCTCTCTGTTACTCTCACTCTCTCTATCTCTCTCTCTGTCGTCTCTGTCTCTGTCTCTGTCTCTGTCTCTCTCTCTCTCTCTCTCTCTCTCTCTCTCTCTCTCTCTCTCTCTCTCTCTCTCTCTCTCTCTCTCTCTCTCTCTCTCTCTCTCTCTCTCTCTCTCTTATCTACGTGACTTTCGATTAATTTGCATAGTTTCAGGTGCAAAGTGATTAGTGTAGCGCCGGTTCTACTGGACAGACTTATCGACTGAGAGAAATTCTTTGTGCCCTATATTGCAGCAATACTGACCTCTTCTGAAATTGACAGTTCCGTATTAGGTCAGTATAGTTTATAGACATTATGTTGGCGCAATACTTTGTAAGGCGTGATATCTTGATATAAATTTGTGTTTTAGGACGTGCCTATAAAAAGTTGCCAGAAGCAGAGTAAATGTGACATTTAGTGTGGTTTGGACATACGAGCGGCACCTACAGAACCTGCCGTTCAGTCTGACTGATCTGGTGTCTTAATCACTGTGCGCATCTGTGCTTGTGTCTGTGGCCACAGATGTGTTGATTTAACTTTTTTTACCCCAACACCGAAATCCATAAATTTTGCCGTTGTCCTCTGAAGACTGCATTGCAGTGCAGGACATAGATCGACCATGATAGTTCAAGGGTGATGCCAGAATAGCTTGGCGCCCATAGGCGCCAAGCTATTCTGGCATCACCCTTGAACTATCATGGTCGAACCTTATCTTGCTGTGGTGGTGTGTCTGGGGTAGAATGAGTTAACTGCGGTTATTTAGTGCCTGATTTCGGTCAGTTGTTGAATGGTACCATGATCGTACTGTGTTCATAAGTGACTGAAACAGTGACTGTGCAAGGTTGTGATAACGGCCTTTAGCTTCTATGAAACGCTCGATCTACATTGTTTTAACGTGTGGATCAGTTTTAATATCGTTTGTTTAGTCAACAGACTGCGCAATGATAATTATCATTTATTGTACCAGTCGCTGAGACTTTGTGGATATAATGCAAGCCAAACAAGGACTGAAAGTCGGCTATTTGAACATGTTTCACCCTGTATTCAAAGGTTTCTGATGTATCACTATTTGTAAACCAACCCTCCCATTTTCACATCTTTGGTCTCACCGAATCTCGTCTAGACTCCAGAATCACTGACGAATGTAGCAGTATTCCAAATTTCTCACTAATACGGCGTGACGCAACTGCGCCTGGATATACAGCAATTGACGTTTATGTTCACCAGTCTATCCAGCATTTGTTACGGAGGCGTCTTGATCTTGAGACCAGGGAGGTTGAATGTGTCTGGTTGGAAGTCAGAATCCCTAACACTTCTCCACTACTAGTGGGCTATGTGTACAGGAATCCAGCATCCACTGCCGAGTGATATGACGACTTTGTACAGGTGCTGGATAAAGTAAACGACACTGGCAAGAACATTCTTATCTTAGGGGATTTCAACATTGACATATCAAAACCAAATTCACTGTGGCAATGTACAACAACACTGTTTGGACTGAGGCAGATGATTACCACTGCCACCAGATGATTACCACTGCCACCAGATGATTACCACTGCCACCAGAGTAACACTCTCCTCGTCTACTTGGATAGATCACATCTATACTAACAACCCTCAAGCTATCACTGAAACTGACGTCCCTTCACTAGCTGTCAGTGACCACTTTCCCATCACCTGTACATGGTTGTGTCATTTTCCTAAACATCAGAAACAACATTCCTATATAACGTACAGATGTTTAAAAAAATAGATTAATAATTATTTCTTATATGAACTCAGTAATACTCCCATTTTACGAAGTGTACAATTACGACGATCTTGATTTAGCACTGACGTGGTGGCTTGAGACGTTCCTCGAGGTGCTAAACAAACACGATCCACTAAGAAGGAAGCGAGTCCGTTGCCGCGAGCCTCCCACTTTGATCACTGAAGAAATCAAAGAAACAATAGAGGCTAGAAATCTGGCTAAACGACAGAAAACTTCGGTGAATTTAAAAGACTGCGCAACAAAGTCAAATATTTTATCAGAGAGGAACAAAAAGCACTGGTTGAGGAAACTGTAACTGAGGGCAATCCGTCTTCTGTTTGGAGAGCTCTGAATTCACTAACCGATAACTGTGGCAGAAATTCAACACATACGCCAAGCAGCCTCAAAGCAAACGATTTTAACAATCACTTTATTTCAGCCCCAAAGAACTTCAGTTTTGCACTCTGCAGGTTTGGATCAATCAGCATATGTCCCGTCAGATAAACTTACTGACTTCTGTAAGCAAAGGATGTCCCCGGGCGATGCTTTTGATATTCCCTACTTAGCTGTACATGAAGTGGGCAGATTTATTTCTAGCCTTAAGAACAAAGGGTCAGATGGTGTCGATGGAATTAACAGGTACATACTCGATCTCTCGCTTCCTTAAATTATGGAAAGTCTAACGTATATTTATAACCTTTGTATCCACAATAGCTCTTTTCCCGCAGCTTTCACAAGTGAAAAGTGGTAACCCATTCCTAAAACGAAAGACACGTCTGATCTCGACAATTTCCGACCCATTTCCTTACTATCCGTTCTTTCAAAGCCCATTTAAAAGCATGTCCACAATCATCGCAATGTACGCCCCCCACTACCCGCCATGTTTCTTTCAAACGTTCGATCTCTTCGAAATAAATCTGACGAACTATCTCTTCGAAATAAATCTGACGAACGATTGTGCAATCAACAGACTAAACGAGATTTCAAGGACTGTTCTTTTTGTTTGTTTGTTTTACTGAAACGTGGCTCGATTCGACGGTTCCCGACTCTGCTGTTCAGCCACCTGGCTTTTTCATCTTCCGTGGCGACCGCTCTCAAGACGCTACTGGTAAATCTCGTGGATGAGGTGTGTGTTTTCTGATCAACGATCTCTATGCTACAGACGTACAGGTATTGTCAAAAACATGTAGTGTTGACCTACAAACACTGACTATTGCCTGCCGCCCATTCTACCTGCCGAGGGAGTTCTCACGTGTCATTTTGATTGCCGTGTACATCCCACCACAAGCGAACACGGAAGCCGCGATAGCGCGGCTGTGTCAAGTGATGTTGTTACACAGGCAGAGAACTCAAACCCGGACTCTTTTGTTAGTGTTGTCGCTGGCGATTTCAATAAAGCTAATCTTAACAAATAGATGCCTAAGTTTGTACAGCAAGTATCTTGTGCCACTAGAGACGGTAAAATTTTGGATCATTGCTATTCAACCATGAAAGGGGCTTACCGCTCCATCGCCCGTGCTCCACTCGGACAGTCAGACCATGCCATGATTTATCTTGTGCCAGCATACAAGCAACAACTCAAAAGTGCAAAAGCAAAAGTAAAAACAATCAAACAGTGGTCACCTGAGGCAGCTGAAACACTCCGTGGCTATCTAGAGTGCACTGACTGGGATGTGTTTAAGGAGGTAACATCAGACATTCACGAGTACACAGAGGCTGTCACTGACTACATTGCCTTCTGTGAGAGCCGCTGTATTCCCACCAAGACCTGCAAGAGTTTTCCTAATGACAAGCCATGGTTTACGGCAGACATTAAAGACAAACTCCAGGAAAACCATGACGCGTACAAAGACAATGACAGAGTAAGGTACAAACAAGCCAGGTATGCAGAACTAGAACATAAAATCGCAGCTAGTAACCCTAGAGACATCTGGCAAGGACTCAAAGACATTACAAACTATAAACCAGCTTCCAAGTCTGCTGATGTTACAGTTGCGTCTCTCCCAGACACTCTGAATGACTGTTATAGTCGTTTTGATTAAAAGAATACGATCCTACCTCCTTCTGTGGTGAGGAGTCATACCAAGAACCTACCTTTCATTATTCTAGACGCCGATGTCAGGTGCATGTTTCAGCGTCTAGACAGCAGGACAGTTGCCGGTTCAGATAACATTTCTCCACGCTTACTCAGAAACTGTGCGGACCAGCTCTCGGACGTCTTTACTGACATTTTCAACATGTCTCTCTCTCAGTGCATTGTTCCTCAGTGTTTCAAAACGTCCACCATCATTCCTGTTCCGAAAAAATCCAAAGTGTCCTCCCTAAACGACTATAGACCGGTCGCTCTGACCTCAGTTGTCATGAAGACGCTTGAGCGCCTGGTCCTCCGGTTTCTGCGAACACTTACCGATCCTCTGCTGGATTGTTTTCAATTCGTGTATCGTGAAAAACGTTACGTGGAGGATGCGGCGTCACTTGGTTTGTTTTATGTTTTACAACACCTTGAAATCCCAAACACTTATGCCAGAATTTTATTTGTTGATTACAGTTCTGCTTTTAACACCATTATTCCATCCAAACTGTACCAGAAGATCCAGCAAATCGGAGTTCCAGAAGCACTGTGCCTCTGGACCCTCGATTTCCTGCTGATGAGACCACAGGTCGTTAAAATTGGTGAAAATGTGTCATCCACCCTCATTTTATCCACGGGCACACCTCAGGGGTGCGTGCTCTCCCCTACGCACTACTCCCTGTTTACTTATGACTGTACTTCATGCCATGCCAGTACTAAAGTTCTGAAATTTGCAGATGACACCACAGTGGAGGGGTGCATTACAATCTCAGATGAATCCACCTACCGTAGTCAGGTTGAGACTCTAATTAGCTGGTGTAATAACAACAACCTTGAACTGTACTCTGGCAAAACAAAAGAAATGATTGTGGACTTTAGAAAGAAACAGTCCCCTCCCCCTCCCCCTCTTGTTACCAATAGTGAAATCATTGAAACAGTCCAGAACTTTAAGTTTCTTGGCACTATCCTGTCATGTGACCGTAAGTGGGAGGAAAACACTCGCCTCATCGTCCAAAAAGCACAGCACCGCTTGTTCTTCCTGCGACGTCCGAAAAGTTTCGGTCTCGGTGCCCACATGTTGATGCAATTTTACCGAGCTGTGATTGAGAGCGTGCTCACCTTTTCGATCACGGTTTGGTATGGTTCCATCACGGCCAAAGAGAAAATCAGACTGGGCAAGGTGGCCAAGACCGCTTAAAAAAAATCATAGGCAGAGATCTTCCTAGCCTGGACTCGCTGTTCCAGCAGCGTCTCTTACGTAGAGCAAGTCTTATCTCCAGTGATTCCACCCACCCCGGCAATCAGCTTTTCCAACTTTAACCATCAGGGCGTAGGTACAGGTCCATCAGTACCAGGACCAGCAGATTCCGCAACAGTGTTTTTCCCTCTGGCTGTTCGCGCTCTCTCTGATCAACCGGACTGATTGGAGAGAGCGCGAGTGGCGAGTGAGAACTTGTCGGAATGTGTACAGTCAGCTTTTAACTGAATCAGTGAGGCGTGCCCGTTCGCCGTGTTTAATACCGGTATTTGCTTAGTATTTAGAATGAAAATCATTTTAGAGTGTACTGTGTGTGTGTGTGTGTGTGTGTGTGTGTGTGTGTGTGTGTGTGTGTGTGTGTGTGTGTGTGTTTGTGTGTTATTTTAGTCTTAGTAACTGACATCAAGACAATTCCAATGTTTTTAATGTTTTGTACATGGAAAAGTATGGCAATAAACTATCTTATTATTAATCTGCTGAAATTTCTTGAAGAAAGGTCTTTACTAAATCAGTATCAGTCAGGTTTTCGACCTAAACATTCTTGTCATACCTCTTTAGTCCGTATGATCGACACATGGCTCTGCAATATAAGCAGGAGCAAGATGTCTGGAGCTGTTTTCCTAGATCTCAAAAAGGCTTTTGACCTTATTAACCATGAGATTTTACTGAAGAAACTAGACTGCTATTTCAACTATAACAGCCCAAAGGTACTCTACTTTTTTATTCATATCTTTTAGGGAGAATTCAAACTGTATACATCAATGGTAGTTACTCTTCTGAAATGTACGTTGAGATCGGAGTGCCCCAAGGATCCATCCTAGGACCTCTGCTATTTGCTTGTTTATAAATGATTTACCATTACATATATCCAGTCCTAATACCGAGCGTGACATGTTCGTTGATGACTCAACTCTTCATGCGGGCGGGAAAACTGTACCTGAAATATCAAACACTCTTCAACATAGTCTTCAAGAGGTCTCCCAGTGGTGTAGAAACAAGGAAATGCTTGTTTAATTCATCCAAAGCAAAAAGCATGCTTCTCACAACGAGACAACAACATCAGCAGCGCCCTCCTCTACTTAATCTATCATTTGATTCTGTCCTAATCGAGCACGTCAAGGAGCTTAGACTGCTCGGGGTGACTGTGGATGAACAGCTATGCTGGCAACCCCACTTAATAGAGCTGGGGGGAAACTCTAGCCAAAACAAATATTCCTATTGTCAAAACATAAGTCTATTATTAACCGCAAAACACGCAAATTGATTTTTTAATTCTTATATAGAGCCACACATTGACTACGCCTCGACTGTTTGGAAAGCTGCAGCGAGGCTAACCTTAAGAGGATTACATCGCTGTACAAAAGGGCTTGAGGCAACAGGGTTCCCTCCACTAAAGAAACACCTTTTGACTAACAAATGCGTGCTGATGCACAAGGCCCTGAACGGAGAAACCCCCTTCTACTTGTCTAAGCTATTTAGTTAAGGCACAAAGGTTTACAGCACCTCCAGGAACAGTCTCGCCATTGAGAGACCTCGTATTGATCAATTTAAATCTAGCCTTTCGTATTCGGGTGCATATCTGTGGAACTCACTTCCTTCACATTTGAAACTAACTAAAAGCCTGCCTTTGTTTAGGAAGAGAGTTTTCGAGAACATGTCAAAGGCCAAAAATTTCTGATACATAGTCTTTTTTATAGTTTATTTACCTTAGTTTGTTTATTTGACTCTTCGCACATTTAACTGCACTGTGACACCCTCGGCAATATCAGTAGTGTGTGTGTGTGTGTGTGTGTGTGTGTGTGTGTGTGTGTGTGTGTGTGTGTGTGTGTGTGTGTGTGTGTGTGTGTAATAATAATAATAATAATAATAAATTTATTTCAGTTTTGCAGGCCATCAGGCCCATATGAACACAAAATACAATTTACAACCAGAAAATACAGGAAGGTGGTTGTAAAGAACACAATCACATAGCATTACATCAGCGCACATAAATAAACAAAAACAACGAAAGTTCAAAGCAAATCCCTCTAATTCCTTAATTTAAGGCACCCTGAAATATACATAGCAACTTTAAAGACCAGTTTATCCTGTAGGTTTCCACACAGCAGCTGAACTTTGAGATCAGATGGGAATCTGTAGTAAAACAGTGGAATGTACTTTTTACATAAAGGGGAATATTTTGGACACTCGAAAAGAAAATGACACAAATCTTCAGCCTTATGCCAATCACATGAATTACATTCTGGATTAGTGATGGGTTTTCCAAGTCTGGATACTCCGTTTAAAGGTAAACGGTTACATCTAAGTAAACAAATTGCCCGCCTGAGTTCACAAGAAGTCAGCTGCCCTATGTAACTTGCTCTAAGTATTTCTGGGTGGTAATGGCAGTATTCTGTGTTTGATGTAAGGGATGCATGCCAGTCCTGTCGGAAACAATCCATCAGCCGATCTTTGAATATCTGAATGAACAGAGGAGTGTTTCCAACTGACTGCATTTCCCACACATACCCAAACCCATGCATACACAACAGAGTCTTTATTTGCGTAGCCCAGTTCGATCTACCTGAGGCATCATGCATACATAACATCGTGTAACACTGTCTTGGGTATCTGTTTTCTGACATGGTAAGAAGTCTGCACCAATACTTCACCATTCGAACATAGGCATCAATATACATAGGAAATCTTCCACACTCACCCAGCGCAATATTGTTTTTTACATCTCTTCCAACACCAAGGACCATTTTACAAACCTTTATATGAACCTGCTCACTTACATCATGCCTCTGGAAACCCCAAACCTCTGACCCGTATAGCACAATGGGCTTAATCTTGACATCAAAAATGTGAAAAACAGTGTCAGCTGGCAAGTTTTGTAATTTGAAGTATAGTCTTTTGATGCCTGCAACTGCTCTCCTGGCTTTTCCAGCTAAGTTTTCTACACATCTAGCCCAGTTCAGAGTAGAGGAAAATATCACACCAAGGTAAGTATAACTGGACTCGACTTGAATCTGCTTGTCAGCATAAAACCATTTTTCACAATTTTTCACAAAACCTCCATTTTTGAAGACCACCACTTTTGTCTTGTCTATGTTCACAGTGAGACCCCATTTTTTACAGTATTTTTCTAAACAATTAATTTTCTTTTGGAGATCTGCTACAGAGTCAGAGACAATGGCTATATCATCAGCATACATAAGAAGGAAAATACCCAGTGGGTCCGCAAAAATATCAATGCCACGTGCACCGCACGATGATATTTCTGTTTCAAATTCTGAAAGAAAGATAGAAAACAGCAGTGGGCTCAACACACAACCTTGTCGCACCCCTGACATGCAATCAAATTAGTCGGTAACTTTGGTTCCAACCCTTACAGCAGCTTTTACATGTTTGTACATACTCTCCAGTGTCTGAAGCAACTTACCATGAACTCCTTTACGTAACAAGAGATACAACAGTTTTGTCCTGTGCACACTGTCGTAAGCTTTAGAAAAGTCTACGTACATGGTGTAAAAACGGCCACCCTGCTTGCTAAGATACTTTTGCACTAGAGCCTGTAAACAAAAAATGTTGTCTATAGTACTGTACCCTTTACGGAAGCCAGCTTGAGCCTCAGGAATACAATCATTCTCTTCACAAAAACGAATCAACCTGTTGTTAATGACAAAACTGTACAACTTACTGATAACGTTCAAAAGAGAAATTCCTCTGTAGTTGTCAACATTTCTAGGGTTACCCTTTTTCTGTAGTGGAAATATCACAGCCATGGTCCAGCTTTCAGGGTATTCCGCACTTTGAAACACACGATTGAACAAAGGATGCAGAAATTTCACAAGGATTTCACCTGCATGATGAAAAAGGTCAGCGGGCAAGCCATCAGGGCCTGATGCTTTCCCTTTCTTCATACTATTAATAGCACTGCGAATTTCATCCTGCGTGATTTCCTCGCCAAATTTTGCATTGTGACAACCATCACAATCATCAGATAATATATGGTCATTCAAAACACCCTCGGCCTGTCTGCTGAAACCTGAATCATCAACATTCTGATCCACATTTAGCAAATTACGAAAATAATCATACCACACGCGTGGTGAAATGACATCAGAACACAACTTCTTAACGCCAGTCAGACACTTTATTTTTTGCCAAAATGTTCTTGAATTTGCATCGTTACATGCATCGTTGAGCTCATTCAAAACCCGTGCGTTGTACTCTACTTGTTTTGTTTTACACAACTTCTTAAATTCTTTCTTCATGTCAAGATACTTCCCTAAGTCGTCATGTGTGTTTGTGTGTCTGAACTGCTTCAACTGTATGTACTTGTTTTGTTTTGCTAACTCGCAGTCCGAGTCCCACCACGGCGGCTGTGCACGGGATTCACCACCTACCTTCTTACCTGACCTCATTTTGTCAGCCGCCTTCTGAGTGAATTCTACAAAACAGGCCGACCCTTCTTCTACACTCGAGTCAAGCGCTGACGAAAAAAAAATGTTGAAATTGAGTCTCCTGATTATCTTCAATGTATACCCAAAAGGACTCAGCGTAGTTTTCTTTCCAAACAAATTTAACCCCTTCCTCTAGTATTATATCATCATTTAAATTATCATCATCACATGAATAAACAGACTGAATAGAAGTAAACGTGGTTACAATGGGGAAATGGTCTGACTCGCACCTGTCTGCAACAAACATATCGGTCACTAGGTCAAACACGGATTGAGAGCAAATACAGTAGTCCACCACACTTTTGCCTCTGTTGGCCACACACGTAATTTCTCCCTCACTGTCACCTTTCGTTCTGCCATTGACAATAAACAAACAGTACTCTTGACATAGTTCTATCAGTTTCCGACCAAAACTGTTTACGCCAATATCTTTTGACCTCCGTAGGCTTTGTGGTACATCCTCTAGCAGATCTGTTAATTCCTGTAAAGGCTGCACGTGTGTATTATCATCAATAAAATCAGTATCAGACAGACCGGCGGTGCGGGCGTTAAAATCGCCACATAATAGCCAAGGCAGCTCAGGATGAGCACGTAACACTTGAGCCATGTAGTTTTCTAACACTTCAAAACCATCAACGTTATCTTCACCATATACAACAGAACGCTCTGGAGCCACATACACAAATGCTGCCAGAACATCAGATGCAGAATTCAAAACATACTTACCGATCTTTAGAAACACAATATCCTCAGCTGCCTGCATTAAACGCAACACATGACAGGCTATAGATTTATGTACACACACGGCCACGCCCCCTTTTAACTTTTGTGTACGTGGTGAAAAAAACACCTGATACTATGGAAAGGTATCCTCTATAACATTTTGCTTACATGACCAGATCTCTGAAAATGCAAAAATTTGACACTTTTCACAGAACTGCCTAAAAGAAACACTTTTCAGCTTATTTACAAGACCTTGGATATTCCATGCCATGATGCGAAACACAGAGCTACCACTTTCATCACTACCACTTTCATCATCACAGTGTGCTGGTGTGGGTTTGAGCGTGGGCACTTGAGTGTGTGTGTGTGCAGGTAAGTCGTCCTTTGAAGACACATGGTGAGGGCCCTGGGGGTCTAAATGAGGGACGGGCTGTCTTCTCCTGGTTGCTGGGTCAACATGCCGGCCTGCCCCTCATTTCTGCCCCCTGCGCTCCACTGGCCTCTGGGTTGCAGCGTCGTATGCGTGGGTCTTTCCCTCAACAACGAGGGAGTCGAAGCGGAGGAAGGCCTTCTTCCCCGCCTGCTTGGCCTCCTTGAGGAAGGGTAGCAGCTTGCGGCGCACGTCCCTCACCCGAGGAGTGAAGTCCTCAGAGATGTAGACCCGGGACCTGTTCTCCTTCAGCGTTCTGCGCTCAAACAGGATCCGCTCCTTGTCTTTGTACTTGTTGAAGCACACGATGATGGGGTGGGGCGCCTTGCCCCCCTTCAGACGATGGGCACGCTCCACCTCGATCTCCTCCTCTATGCCCATCTCGTCCTTCAACATTGACTTGACAGCTTTCTCACAGTCCGCCTTTAGGCTCTTACGTGGTGTGTGTGTGTGTAAGTGTGTGTGTGTGAGTGTGTGCGCGCGCGAGCGTGTGCGCGTACGTGCTAGCGTGTGTGTGTGTGTGGGTGGGTGGGCGTGTGTGCATTTACGTGTGCGTACTGGCGTTAAACTGATTTTTCTTTGTTTACAAACGAAGCTTATTTTATCAATGTATGTGTATGTCATTAGCCTGTATTCAATTGTTGTTTTGTGTTCAATCCGTAGTTTAGCAAGGACAGATATGAAAGAGGCCTGTGCGCCTATTGTCTCCATCCTTGAAAAATAAAGTTTCATTCTTCATTCATTCTCTCTCTGATCAGCCCCTCTAAAGCTAAATGTATGCTGTTAATTACGCGTCAGAAGCATCAGCTCCGCCCATTTTTTTCCGGTCTCGGTAGAACTGGGGAGGTTGTAGAGTGGTCGACTGCCTTCGAGAAAGGTCACGATTTCGAACTCAGCTGGGGTCAAAATTTGTTGAGGCCCTTTTGCCCCAAAAGCACGTTCATGGTGGACAAAAGATGTTAAGCTCTAAACGCAACGGTTGTTTTTCTTCTATTTAATTTTGTTCAATCTTTTCGTCAAAAATGAGAGAGAGAGATAGAGAGAGAGAGAGAGAGAGAGAGAGAGAGAGAGAGAGAGAGAGAGAGAGAGAGAGAGAGAGAGAGAGAGAGAGAGAGAGAGAGAGAGAGAGAGAGAGAGAGAGAGAGAGCATGCTATTTCCACCTCCGCCGCATCAGTCAGATCAGAAAATACCTCACTACCGAAGCTGCCACCAAACTTGATGTCTCTCTCATCTTATCTCGCATCGACTACTGCAACTCTCTCCTCTCCGGCCTCCCTCACTCCACCATTTTCACTCTCCAACGCGTTCAGAACAATGCTGCCCGCCTCGTCCTCAGAAAGAAAAAATCCGACCACGTCACACCCCTGCTCAAACTCTTTCACTGGCTCCCCATCCCCCAACGCATCCAATACAAAATTCTGTCTCTCTGCTACAAATCCCTGAACAACTGCGCTCCTGCCTATCTCTCCAACTTACTTCACCCCTACACACCTTCCCGCTCCCTCCGCTCTGCCTCTGACCCTCTCCGCCTCCACATCCCTCGCACCAAACTTAACACTTTCGGCCCCCGCTCCTTCTCCGTCTACGGTCCATCCACCTGGAACACTCTCCCACTCTCTCTCCCTCAGAAACACTCTCTCTCCTCCTTCCAGTCCGCCCTCAAAACTCACCTCTTTCAACAGTTTTAGCACTATATCACCACACTCCCTACCCCAAGCTGACCGTCGTAATGTATTCCACTGTTTGTGGTATGCAAGTCATTGTCTAAAGCGTGCGCATGCGTGCGCGAATTGTGAGTGCGCGCTTAGAGTTATAATTATTATAAGATAAGCGCATTATAAATACCGTAATTATTATTATTATTATTATTATTAGAGAGAGAGAGAGAGAGAGAGAGAGAGAGAGAGAGAATGACAATGACAATGACTCTTTATTTTACAACGGTGAAAGTTTTGTCTGGCACAACCATTTTTCGAACTTGCCGTTGCTAATCTAATCTACAAATAATGCACAAAGTGTAAAACTATAATATTGAGAAAAAAATAAATGATTTTTTTTAAAAAGCACACGTGCACACACACACGCGCGCGTGCGCACACACACACCATCACACACAACAACAACAACTAACATGCGCGCGAACGCACACACTGCATAATATAGGGTCGCAGTGAAAGTATTACGATAATGACGTGAGGTAATTGAAGATATTGGCTCTAAAATACGAAAGGGTTGTTGATGTTGTAACTTTCCTAGGCAAAGTGTTCCACAGGCTATGGCCTGAGAACGCTAAACTTGTCTTGTAGAGATCGATTTTAGGTCGTGGTACAATAATGAATTGCCTTGATCTTGAGTACGTTGGTGATGGAAAGGAAAATAGTTGCTTAACTCATTCTACCCCAACACCTTGTTTTAAACCTTGGAAACACTCAAAAAACGCTGTAAAATTCAGGCTGTCTCTAACACAAAATTTCACCGAGTCATACATTGCCTTCATAGCTGAAAGCATTTTGCCGCGCACTCCAACCTTCAGTAAAATATTCCAAAGCACACCTCTTTTAACAGTATCGAAGGCTTTGCGAAAGTCAACAAAAGCCACATAAACTTTCTTATTTTGTAGAAGTTGTTTTTGAACAATAGCATAAAGTGTAAATATATGGTCCACAGTAGAATAGGATTTCCTAAACCCAGCTTGTGTTTCAGACAGAATATTGTGTTCCTCAGCCCAGTCTGTTAACCTTCTGTTCAAAATGTAGGTATACAGTTTACTAACACAGCTAATCAGAGCAATACCACGATAATTATCTGGATTATTTACATCTCCTTTCTTGTGTAGTGGGAAAATAATAGCTTTAGACCATTCGCTGGGGAACAACCCTTTGTTGAATAGAGCATTAAAATACTTAGTGAGAAAGGAGATGATAGCTGGGTTGGAGACTTTAAGAACTTCATTTATAATTCCATCAGGCCCGGGGGCCTTTCCTGCTTTGGCATGTTTTAAAGCAGCAATAACTTCTGCTTCTTCTATGTTAAAATCTAGGTCATTAAATAAGGCTTCATCAGACTCAGAGTCTTCTGAAAAAAAAGCATCATCATTATTCTCTTGCTGTGTTATGTTTTCATTTAGAATGCTAGAGAAGTGATCAAACCACTGCTTCTTTGTTATATTGTTTCTTAAACGACGTTTTCTTTTCCATTTCTTTATTTCCTTCCAAAATGCCTGAGAGTAATGTCTATACTCAAGAATTTTGTCAACAGTTTCCCTCTTAAAATTAACTTCTTTAGCTCTAAGTAATCTCTTGTATTGTTTTCTGTCATTAACAAACGTTGCTTTATTTTCCATGGTTTTATTTTTTGTGTATGTACGTAAGGCTTTACGCGTTCGCATTTTTGCATTTCTGCATTCCTGTTCAAACCAGGGGTGACTAGCGGTGTTTGTTTTGTGTGTGTTGCCTGTGGAGGAATGAAATTGTTTTGTCATGCAACTAGCAGCGTCTTTGATAGCACATGTGAAAATGTCTAATGCACTATTAATATCATCATCGATCCCAGCAGTAGCAGCTATTAGAGCATCCTGGAATGCAGGAGTAGTTAAACTGTCGCTGAGCGTTTGGGCCTTAGCAGGTTCCCAGATAATCTTATCAAGAGAAAAACACTGCGTATCATCATCAAAAACATCGTTGTGGGGTGATACACGTACACAAGACACAGTAAGGACCAGCGGCATGTGCACAGACTCTATCCTCTCGCCAACTTCAAGTTTGTCACACAAACAAATAAAGTCAGGAGATGCAACAAAATAATCATTAATACTACAACCAGTGGGTGAGATAAATGTCAGGTGCTTTGATAGATCAGGGCTACAGAACCCATTCAAAATCATCAGTTCAAAACATGCACACAAATCTAATAGTTTTCTTCCAAATGTATTTACAGTCATATCTTCAGTAAATCGTGAAGGTTCAAATAGAGCGGTATTAGTTAGTAGCGTTTCATCAGGATCAAGCTGAAACAAATATGGATTAGGCTGCAAATCCCCAGTTCTACCATTAAAATCACCCCACATTAGGAAATGAATGTCTCCAAATTGCTCGAGGGTACTAGCAAGACACTGTTCTAATTCTTCTAACAAGCAGTCATACGGTAATTGTCTATAAAATGGTGAATCCTTGGGCGGAACATAGCACGCGACCAAAAGCACATCGCATTCAGTACCAAACAATGATCTGTCAAGTTTGAGAAAGACACTTTGAGCTCATGTCATATTCACTTTGAAAACAAACTTGGCATACACATTTTTTACTAACACAACAACACCTCCCGAGCTTCTTCCTTGAGAGAGAGAGAGAGAGAGAGAGAGAGAGAGAGAGAGAGAGAGAGAGAGAGAGAGAGAGAGAGAGAGAGAGAGAGAGAGAGAGAGAGACAGAGACAGAGACAGAGACAGAGAGAGAGAGAGAGAGAGAGAGAGAGAGAGAGAGAGAGAGAGAGAGAGAGAGAGAGAGAGAGAGAGAGAGAGAGATGAAATCGAGGGTTGCCCGGATAAACCTCGTATCTCCATTTTAGCTAACTTTACAGGAGAGCCTTTTGAAATTTTGACATCTAAAATTAAATATTTTCTTTTTCTTATTGCCAAAACATTTAGTGTCTACCAAAACTTTGTTCTCTTCTCTGCATCTTCATGTAAATGTTTAACTGCACAAGCATTAATTTTATAAATAATTTGATGCTTTATGACATATGTAGCAAATACGGGATTTACATAGTACTAGAAACTGTAAACTCTAAATGAATAGTGTCCGTATAAACCTCGTAAATGCATTTCCGCTGTTTACACAGGCCAAATACATGGCATGTCATCACATAACAGGGCTGCCTTTCAGTTGTAACTCGAGACGCTAGCTGGAATGGTTAGCAGGTGGCCAGTTCTAGTTCCTAAATAAAACTCGTAACTAGAACTACGGTTTCGTTGCGGCGGCACTTTTAGGAATAAACAGCCAGCGGAAAGCAATTATATGGATATGCGGTCTTAAGACAGGCCTGTGCATGCCTAGAATTTCCAACAACACCTAATGAAAGCCAGTATAACCAGTAACGTCTTTTTTAAAAGTCACAAAAAGTGACTGAATCACCTCTTGGAAGAGTCTGAAAGTCGCATTTGAAAACTGCTTGATTTATTTTCAACTCTGCTAATAAAGTTCTGGCGTAAAAGCTCTTCCTCTACTTCGTATTCCAGTAACTTAATCATACAGTGGTCTCTTTGCAATGTTGAGTGCTTCGTTATGAATTAATGATAATGACACACACGAAATGATAGTGTGGAAAGGAAACAAAGAGAGAGGCGGAGAAAAAGACATGACAGAATGGTTGTCGAATAAGTCCTTAAGTATGGGTTGTTGTGACTCGTAAGTGAAAAGTTATGTTTTTTTTTAATCCAACACTCCATACAAAGTACAAAAAAGAGGAAAACTCACTTGGTCATCACCATGACCGAAAGCCAATGCCGCAATCCGATGTGTCTTCGTGTATCCAGCATGTCAGTATCCAAGTCGCACATGTCAATGTATTCAAGTTCCACTTCAATGTATCACTAAGTCACAAAATGGCTTTTGTTTTCTAGTAGCTACCACGAAACATTTCACACTTAAAATCACTTTTCGGTACTTGGTCAACAAAGTCAGTGGGATCCGTATGGATCTCACCTGGACCGAATATAGGGACAGGTTGGGATCAACGCGCTCCAAGTGGGTCTCACCAGGGTCTGACCTGGACCCAGGTGGGACTCAAATACTATGCTAACAGGGTATCCCTTGCCTATATCAAGTGCGTAATTTGATATTTGATTTTCGATTGATTTCCTGATTTAAAAAAAAATACTACGTGTATTTTCCAGTAAGAGATACCGATACTGATTTCAGCACACCAGTTTCACTGAGTCATCCACGAGATGTTGATTATTGTTCAGGAGCTGCTGTTGTGTCAGAACAGCCTGACGTCGACGAAGTGGCAAAACTCTGTGCGCTTTGCAGGGGTTCAGATAATCATTTTCTTTTCAAGATTAACGCCGGGTTGGTTCCTTAGAGTCTCTGCCAAAAGAGAGTATGATCGCAGTTCGCATTTTCCAGAAGTGTTCAGATTGTCCTGGCCTTGTGTTCACTCTGAGTCAGTGTCCACTTCATCGACGTCAGGCTGTGGGAGCCGATCTACTGTAGCTGAAGAGGCCGGAAGGCTCCGGTAGAAAGCATGGTGCTCCTCAGGGATGATTCCAGACGAGCACAGGGACAAGAGGTCAGATTTCTTGGCCTGGGAGATGGGAAGTTTGTGGCTGTACAGGTGTGGTATAGTTTTGATAGGGGCAGCACGGCCTCTCTTCCTTCCTCCAGCAACCTTGATGGTCTGGTAGTCGACTTGATCAAAGGAGGTCTTGAAAAATATCTCCTCCCCTTTGCCTTTCTCAAAGTAAAATGCTTTTATTTGAAGCCAGTTCACTTTTTGTCCAGTGATGTCTGTCTTGGTGTTGCGTAGTGTTGAGGCAGCTAGTGTTTTGAAGTCAAGGATGTCTGTGTATTTGATTGGGACAACCAAATATGGTCGCGTCCTTCTGGCCATTCTTAGGATGATGTCCCATCCGCTGGGCGTATAGATGGGTGTGCTTTTCTTTGCAAATGTAATGGCTGCATGCATGGAGTCGCATTCCATCTGCGTATGCCCACTTTCCAGGTATTTGTGGGTTATGATCTTTATGTTTTCGATGTTTTGTACAGCATGGGATAAACCGGCTGCCAGGTATTGATTCCGATTTTGGTCTGGACAGCAGTCTGAATAGATTGTAACCTCCTCAACGCTGTCTGGGAGTGAGCTGAGGTAAAAGTAGAGGCAGGTTGCGATCTCACACGCTCCCCTTTTACCTTCCGACTCATCCCATGTGTAGCATTTGGCTTCCCCGTCAGCGAGTGAATAGATGGTAAAGTTATACACGGAGAGTTTCCTTTTGTAGTATAACTGGATGACGAGGCCACAAGGGGCTTGCAGGACCGTCTGGAGATCTACAGTGATGACATGCTTTCGGCGATCTTCTTTGGCTTCTGCCTTGTCATTCTCTTTCTCAAGGCGTGCCTGCTTCTTTCTCTCCTGGTGTTTTTCAAACGCCTTCTTGTCATCTTCCGTGGCCAGCTCTTTCGTCTTCCTCATGGCAAAAGCAGCACACAGCGCACACTGGTCCTTTTTGGGGGCATGAAAAGATAAGTTATATTCAGTGTTGAAAACCTGTCTGTATTTCTTTGTTGACACTGGTTGACGGCCCTCCTCTTTGCACTGCTCTACGTACAGGTCGTGCATCTTTTTCACCGTCAATCCGGGCTGTAGGTACTTGCGTTGAGAGTCTTTCCTGGTATAATGTGACTCTACAGCGGGGAAGGACTCGATGTGTTTTCTTACCCCTTCAATAGCTTCTTCACTGGCCTTGTTGTATGGCTTCCCACTTCCTCGGCGTTCCTTGCCAGTGAAAGCTCCGTTCGTGCTATTCTTTAAAGCATGGTCAACATAGGCTTCACCAAGAGCCAGTGTCGCCAAAAAGAACATCTTGCAGACTCGTCGCTCTTGGCCACCAACAATAAACAAGAAGGTGCGGCATCTCTGGCGTTTCTTGGGCACTGGCTTATTGTCTGCACCCAAAATACGGACAGTCTCTCTTTCTCTAACATGAGCACAAACAAAGTCTTTTTGGCGTTCATAAGTGTCTAAGGCATAAAATGTCTGAAAGAGGTCTTGCCGATACTCCTCTGAGATACGATTATTGCAGTCGTATCTGCACTTGCTACAGTCAGTCTGCTGGACACGTTTGGGAGGAACAGTCTTGCCAGCCTGAGATATATACTCTTTCCCTTGCAAATGCAATGATTTTCTTACGTTTTGTTCCCATGCTGCTGGCTTTGATTTTTTCTTTCTGGGAAGATTTTTCTTAGGAGGCGTTTGGAAGGATCCTTGTTTCCTGGGTGTGATATTTATTTTGTCATTTGACTGCTGTTTTGTTGGGGTGATGTTCACACTGTCGTCCATGGTAGGAAAACTCAGCCCTTCCCCCAAGCTTTCCCCATCGTTCGGATTGTGGACTTTATTGGCGTCGACTGGTGAGTGGGTTGGAAGTCCTCAGCCTCACCATCAGAGTCAGAGTGAATACAGACGTCACCCTGAGGCCCTGGTGTCTGCTGTCTGGCTGGTCTGTGGCAAGTGTCGTAGTGAGACGGCTCGTGGACAATAAAGGTCAGTGTGATGGGTTCCGCCTGTTGACAAGCTATGGCAGCGGTGCTACCCCTGGACGGCATGAAGTCTAAGACAGATTTGAACACGTCGCTTGTGTAGATACGGACAACTCTCTCGGAACAGTCAGCCAACACCCGTGGCAGAAGATCTGCGGCATCATTGCTCCACTTTCCAGGCTGTCGCAGTTCACTGACATTCGAGAGGAACCTCATGAATATGTCATTTTCATCTTCTCTGTCTACTGGAGCAATGAAGGGAACATAAGTTCCATAATTGTCATCAAGGTGTTCACACAGACAGTGTCGCAGTTCCTTCCCTGATATCTCATCTAAATGGAAGGCGGAGGCTTCGAAGAAACAGTTTCCATCAGGATATATTTCTGTTCGAATCAATCCATTGGCTGATAAGAGGTTGTCCAGGCGGGCTTGGTGTACTGCGACATTTCTCTCTCTTTCTTTTGTTTGTGCTAAACTTGCAGCTTGCGCCCTCATCATATCACTCTGTCGTTTGGTCTTTCGACGTCGTTTTCTGCTGGTCCGTTGGGCTTCATCGGCCGAGAAGCTGCTGTCGACGGAGTCAGATTCATGTCGTGATGTCTCGGATTCTTCTGATGGCAGAAATGTTGGGTCTGCAGAATCATCGGCAGCATCAGGCACTTGCTTGGAAATGAGGGGCTCGTCATCTGATGTGCTGAAGTCTGAATGTGAAGCCAGTTTCTTAATCAAGGGTTCATCATCAGACGTATTGAAAGCGGTTTTTTGTTCACAAATCAGAGGTTCATCATCAGACTCGTTAAATGCATCCATCACGCTGCTCAGCTGCTCGTCGTCGGTTGAGCTGAAGGAATCCGCTGATCTCTCAGCTGCTTTGACAAAAGATGTCGCCAGATTGAGATACACGCTGTCTTCAGCACTGTTCGGGTCCATGATGTTCACACTGGGTACTGATCTACAAGAGAAATGATATTGATTCCGATCAGATACAGTTACATTATGAAAATTAAGACACATTTAAATGGTTTTGTTTTAAAAAAAACTGCCATCCGTTTTACTCATTGTTGCAACAGATAGTATTGTTTGCCAGTCAGGCTTAAGCTATCATTATCCACAACGAGGTAATGACCCGACAATTTGAACAAGCTACCAGGGTGGGGTTCGAACCCATTACCCTGTCACCCTCCTGTATTCAGCCGCGGCGCTCATAACTGAGCTGACGAGGCTCACGTAACACGTTTCTCAAACGCATATTTTTTTAGAAAGCTTATAAACTAATCAAGTGTATGTGTGTGTGTGTGCGTGCGTGCGTGCGTGTGTGTGTGTGTGTGTGTGTGTGTGTGTGTGTGTGTGTGTGTGTGTGTGTGTGTGTGTGTGTGTGTGTGTGTGTGTCAGAGAGAGAGAGAGCAAGAGAGAGAGAGAGACTGCTGAATAATTTTCACAAAAAAATAAAGATTGCTTACCTTCCAGAAGAAGATCTGCTGAATCTTGGCGAGTACAAAGGGTAAAAGGTGTAGGCAACGCAAGCCGATCTTTCGGGAGGGAGAAAAGTCAATGAAATGGGCAGTTTTAATTTTTTGTGCTTGTGTTATACATGGAATATTTCTATAATTTCTGGTGGAAAAAGTTCCGCTGTGATAAGTAAGCGACCACATCTGCACTGAAGTCCCATAGTTAGGAGTGACATGTGTTGACAAGTGTCATCTCCTACACAGTCCAGATTCTCGTTAGTTTTTTTCCCTGGTATTTGTTCCGGATGTGTCTGTCAACATGGTTAGGGTGCCTGCATACATAGCAGATAATCACAGAACCTAAAGAACTCAAAGTATTACTGATAATTCTATTCAACAAAAAATCTGCATATTGAATGAAAAACTTAGATCACACACACACACACACACACACACACACACACACACACACACACACACACACACACACACACACACACAGAGAGAGAGAGAGAGAGAGAGAGAGCATGAGAGAGAGAGAGGGGGGGGGGTTAAGGGTTGGAGAGCTGGGAGATGTACAAGTACAGACGGATTTCTTAATTTCAGTCTAATTCAAAACGTTTTCCCCTCTTCTACAAGTTTCAAGATACTTTCTTCTAACTCTGATTGAGACCAAGAAATGGTGATTTTCATTCTACATAAAACTCGTAGACTGTCGTACTGTGATTAAACGCGCAGACTGCAGCAGTCGGGCCCTTTCCTGTGCCGATGTAAACAAAGCAACAGCAATTACGGCTTTCATACAGGCACTGCTGCTGAGTGCAGTGTGATAAACCGCCGGGCCCGCGTAAAGCCAGCTGTGCCAGATACGATGTTCATACAGGCACTGCTGCTGAGTGCAGTGATAAACCGCCGGGCCCGCGTAAAGCCAGCTGTGCCAGATACGATGTTCATACAGGCACTGCTGCTGAGTGCAGTGATAAACCGCCGGGCCCGCGTAAAGCCAGTTGTGCCAGATACGATGTTCATACAGGCACTGCTGCTGAGTGCAGTGTGATAAACCGCCGGGCCCGCGTAAAGCCAGCTGTGCCAGATACGATGTTCATACAGGCACTGCTGCTGAGTGCAGGGATAAACCGCCGGGCCCGCGTAAAGCCAGCTGTGCCAGATACGAGGTTCATACAGCCAACTTCATTTCAGGGAATCTGCCGCCGTCGACCACGGTATATCTAATTACGGTTGTTATACGGGCACCACATTGTTTGAAGTTTTATACTTGGTTTAATTATTCATTAATAGCATTGTCAATGATCCTCGTCACCCACTCTATGATCAGTTTCAAATGCTACCATCAGGCAGACGTTTCAACATGCCACTTGCCAAAAGGAATGTTTTTAAGAAGTCTTTTATTCCAACTGCTGTCTCGATTTTGAACTCTCGTTTATAACGCCGCGATAAGTATGATCTACTTAACATTACCTCCCATCTTGTGACAGATTGCTTGTGATAGATTGCTGCAATGATAATTTTTCATGATATGTTCTTGTAGCGTTTGTTAATATCTTATATTGTTGTTTCATGACGAGCCGAAAGGCAAATTTCTGTCGTGCCTTGACTCGAACAGGCAATAAAGTTGTATTGTATTGTATTGTATTGTAATAACTAATTAATTTTAATCATTATTCTATGTCTGCTTTCACAAACACAATCTCGAAGTGAAACTGAGTTGAATGACGTAAAAATGTCATTTTCGGAAAAAAGTGAGATACGAGGTTTATCCGGGCAACCCTCGAAATGAAAACTTTATTATTAAAGAAAATCAACGAATCAATGAATCAATGAATCTTTATTTTACCACAGTAATGCCACAGGCAATGCCATTTTTCAAATCTGGCGTTGCTACATCTACAGACAAACACAACAATTACATTACATTAATACATGTATATGACCAACGACTACGGGTTTGTTGGGGGAGGGGGAGCAATGGTAAGGAAATAAACCACAGCAGAACTAGACATACACAGCAGTAGAATGGGTACATTACTAACAATGATATCAAAGCTTGCAGATAGTTATGGCTGCGAAGATAAATGTTTAAAAAGACTTTTCTTGAAACATGATACCGTTGGAGTGGTCTTTGTGTGCGATGGAAGCAAATTCCACAAAGTCGCCCCCGAGAATGCTAGGCTGGTTTTGAATAAGTCTATTCTGGTTTTGGGTACTACATACAGGCTTTTCGTATCGCCATAGCGGGACTGTGACCGGACTAGCAGCTGGGTTAGATATTCATGAGTGTAGTCATTCCGAATCTTGAACAGGAGAACACCTTTGTTGTTTGCAAACTGATTCTTGAGAGAAAGAAGTCCCGCTTTGTGAATCTTATCATCTGTTGTCAATGTAGGATCGGGTAAAATTAATTTCGCTGCTCGTCTGTGTAAGGAGTTCAGTCTTTTTAAATGTACATCTCTGCAGCCATCCCACACCGTCGAAGCATAATTAATGTGGGACTGAAGTTGTGCATTATAAAATAATTTCCTGATTTCAAAGTCAGTGAAGTGCTTCAGTTTGGACAGCATGAAAATGTTTCTTGAAACAGTTTTACACACGTTATGTGTGTGTGCCTGCCACTTGAGCTGATTATCTATGATAATTCCAAGGAGGCGGTGTTCAGACACTTGCTCAATAGAATTGCCTTCAAATGACAAATCAATGGAAAGGAGCTTAGTTGGTGTTTTTGGCGTGTCGCAAATACCATGGACTTAGTTTTTGCTGGATAGATACTCATTGAGTTACGTTCACACCAGGCGGACACCTCATCAAGGCTCTTTGTAGGTTTTCTGCAGTTTTTATTTGCCGTGTGGATTGAAGTATCGTCAGCAAATAAGTCACATTCGACAGATTCGGACGTTAGGTGAAGAGGTAGATCATTGATGTATAAACAAAATAGCAGATGTCCTAACACCGACCCTTGAGGTACTCCAAACGTAACCTCCTTCAGTTCAGAGTGTGATCCATTAACTACAACCTTTTGCTTTCTTCCCTTTAGGTACGGACTAAAGAAGGAAACTGCTGAGGCGTTTTTTTTTTAATAACGACTAAGTTTGCTCATCAGAGTGTCGTGGTTAACCAGATTAAACGCCTTCTTAAAGTCAAGGTAAATAACACCCGTCAGTTGAGAATTGTTTACGTTAGATAACTACTTATCTGCAAGTCTGGTTAGCGCTGTATGACAGGAATACAGGAGACAAATGTTTGTGTACAGAGAGTCACAGAGAGAGAGAGAGAGAGAGAGAGAGAGAGAGAGAGAGAGAGAGAGAGAGAGAGAGAGAGAGAGAGAGAGAGAGAGAGAGAGAGAGAGAGAGAGAGAGAGAGAGAAAGAGTTGTTGGTTGGTTGTACATTGCTTTACGTCCCGACAGCAACAAGACTTTGTCAGGACGTGCCTGCACTGCTTGTGAAAAAAAAAAAAACCCAACTAAACAGAATATTTAATGTATGTCGCCAACCGGTCTAATACGCCAAATAAAGCTATGACCATTTAGCAACACACATCCAATATCAAGAGCTACAGGCCGCGCAGACAGTAGGGAGAGTTTAAAAAAGGAAAATACAGGTGAACGGACCAAGGATAGACGGAAACACATGCCCCAGAATAGAGGGGAAAACCCACCCTGTGGGGCTGACCAGGGTGAACCTGGGAACTAAAAAGTAGTAACCCCACCCATGTCCCCCAGGGCAGACCCGAGTGAGGAGGGGGGGGGGCGGGAGAGAGAGAGAGAGATTCAGATTCAGATGTGTTTATTGCGTTAGGCATTTTGCCCATACACAAAGGGGGTGGGGGAGGGGTTATAATATTTCGTTCAGAGGAGAAAAAAAAAAAAAAAAAAAAACGATCGAATGAACCGACGCGGAAACCGACGTGATTCACGACAGTTCATTATATCATGACTGATTCAGTCAATTTAATAGTCACTCGTGTACGGGCTGCAACGTGTAGTCCGACAGTCACGCAGCGGCACTGTGCAGTGTTATCCAAGGAGATGTCGCACCAAAGTCGCCAGGAGATGTAGGTCTGTCTCCATGATGTCGAAGTTATCACGGTGTATCTGTCTGTCCACAGACCCATCTTGACGTAACCTGACCCTAGAGTAACGTTCTGTCTGTGTTGTTGTTGCGTGCTTGATGAACCAGTTCACCACGATCTGCTGCTGACAGTCATACACAATGATAATGTCACCACTCTCTCCCATCAGTAACTGCTAAGCTTGTGAGGGCCCACTGTCAAACACAATATTCTTGAACTTTGTGTTTCTGGTTGGTTTTCGTAGCAGTTTTTGTGTCAGCCTCCCTGTGATTCCCGCCATATACAGTTTGCTAGCGCGTACGTCGTAACCAGCTGATTCTCCTTCTTTTTCGATGTCAAACACATCATCATGTTGAGATGCTGGAGTGGAAAAACTGAAATGGTCCACAGTCCTGTACAGGTTTTCGACGTTTGACACACCTGTAGCACACGCCTCCTGCACAGCATTCCACTGTGTTGTCATTGTCAATACCGTGAACAGCACGTGGGGTGCGTGATGTGTCCTCTGTTGCCTCTGTGACTGTGTTGCAATGTAGGTCAGTATCTGGTGTTGACACAAATAAACTGAAGTGTTTGTCATTGTGACTTGCCTTTGTTTCTGTGTTGTTGTTGTCATCATTCTTGTGTACCTTGGGCTTGGGTGTTGTTGTTGTCCAATCTCGCCCGATGTTGCTCGGCCCTCCTCTGGGCACTCCGCACCTGGCTTGGGGGTTTACGTAGCCACTGTCCATTGCGTGTAGTGATGGCGGTCCCGGTCTGCTCTGCTGTCGTACACAGCCTGAGCACAAAAGTCATGTCCTCACCTTCCCCGGCGATTTTACATGATTTAATACAATGGTCAGCTAGCAGGGTGTTCAGCAATATCTCCACAGCGTTGGGAAGCCCGACGACTGGCATTTTCAGGATATTTCTCGAAAAAATTCGGAGACCTAAAAACGGGTACTGCTAGCTTGTCCAGGGGGAGACCACCCATCGAGAGAGAATCAATGAATCAATGAATCAATGAATCAATGAAACTTTATTTTACAACGGTTTAGGCATTGACATCGTCATCGACACAGCCATTTTACAAACCTGCCGTTGCTAACAACTACAAGACTAACTACAAATATACATACATATAAGTAAACATAATACTTGCAAAGAGATGACAACACTATTCACTATTCGCATACAAAGACAATGACAGAGAAAGGTACAAACAAGCCAGGTATGCAGTACTAAAAGCAATTAAGACTGCCAAGCGCAACTTCAGATACAGACTAGAACAGAAAATCGCAGCTAGTAACCCTAGAGATATTTGGCAAGGCCTCAAAGACATTACAAACTATAAACCAGCTTCCAAGACTGCTGATGTTACTGATGCGTCTCTTCCAGACACTCTGAATGACTTTTATAGTCGTTTTGACAAAAAGAATATGACCCCACCTCCTTCTGTGGAGAGGAGTCATACTGAGAACCCACCTTTCATTATTCTAGACGCCGATGTCAGGTGCATGTTTCAGCGTCTAGACAGAAGGAAAGCTGCCGGTCCAGATAACATTTCTCCACGCTTACTCAGAAACTGTGCGGACCAGCTCTCGGGCGTCTTTACTGACATTTTCAACATGTCTCTCTCTCAGTGCACTGTTCCTCAGTGTTTCAAAAGGTCCACCATCATTCCTGTTCCGAAAAAATCCAAAGTGTCCTCCCTAAATGACTACAGACCGGTCGCTCTGACCTCAGTTGTCATGAAGACGCTTGAGCGCCTCGTCCTCCGGTTTCTGAGAACATTTACCGACCCTCTGCTGGATTGTTTTCAATTCGCGTATCGCGGAAAACGTTCCGTGGAGGATGCGGTGTCACTTGGTTTGTTTTATGTTTTACAACACCTTGAAATCCCAAACACCTATGCCAGAATTTTATTTGTTGATTACAGTTCTGCTTTTAACACCATTATTCCATCTAAATTGTACCAGAAGATCCAGCAAATCGGAGTTCCAGAGACATTGTGCCTCTGGACCCTCGATTTCCTGTTGATGAGACCACAGGTCGTTAAAATTGGTGGAAATGTGTCATCCACCCTCACTTTATCCACGGGCACACCTCAGGGGTGCGTGCTCTCCCCTATGCTCTACTCCCTGTTTACTTATGACTGTGCTTCATGCCATGCCAGTACTAAAGTTCTGAAATTTGCAGATGACACCACAGTGGAAGGGTGCATTACAAACTCAGACGAATCCGCTTACCGTAGTCAGGTTGAGACTCTAATTAGTTGGTGTAATAACAACAACCTTGAACTGAACTCTGGCAAAACAAAAGAAATGATTGTGGACTTTAGAAAGAAACAGTCCCCTCCCCCTCCCCCTCTTGTGATCAATAGTGAAATCATTGAAACAGTCCAGAACTTTAAGTTTCTTGGCACTACCCTGTCATGTGACCTGAAGTGGGAGGAAAACACTCGCCTTATCGTCCAAAAAGCACAGCAGCGCTTGTTCTTCCTGCGACGTCTGAAAAGTTTCGGTCTCGGTGCCCACATGTTGATGCAATTCTACCGAGCTGTGATTGAGAGCGTGCTCACCTTTTCGATCACGGTTTGGTATGGTTCCATCACGGCCAAAGAGAAAATCAGACTGAGTAGGGTGGTCAAGACCGCTTCAAAAATCATAGGCAGAGATCTTCCTAGCCTGGACTCACTGTACCAGCAGCGTCTCTTACGTAGAGCACGTCTTATCTCCAGTGATTCCACCCACCCCGGCAATGAGCTTTTTCAAATTTTACCATCAGGGCGCAGGTACAGGTCCATCAGTACTAGGACCAGCAGATTCCGCAACAGTTTTTTCCCTCTTGCTGTTCACGCTCTCTCTGATCAACCGGACTAATTGGAGAGAGCGCGAGTGGCGAGTGAGAATGATTGTGTACAGTCAGTTTTTAACTGTATCAGATCTCTCTCTCTCTCTCTCTCTCTCTCTCTCTCTCTCTCTCTCTCTCTCTCTCTCTCTCTCTCTCTCTCTCTCTCTCTCTCTCTCTCTCTCTGTGTGTGTGTGTGTGTGTGTGTGTGTGTGTGTTTAGTCTTAGTAACTGACATCAAGACAAATTCCAATGTTTTTATTGTTTTGTACATGGAAACATATGGCAATAAACCATCTTATCTTATCTTAGACAGACATACTCATAGACTCACAGACACCCCCCACCCCACCCACCCCCCTTCACACATAGACAGAGCTAAGTAGTCCAAATGATAATTGAAAAGGATAACAGACTTAATTGGGAATAAATTGGACCCAGCATAAAAAGAAACATATAATACAAGTGGTTGAGTCATCCCTACGAGTGATCCACAAAATATTTGAAGAGACCCTTTTTAAAACAGGCTAGCGAGGAGGCGGATTTTACATGGTCTGGAAGGGCATTCCAGATAAGTGCCCCTGAGAAGGATAAGCTAGTTTTATATAGATCGATCCTTGGTTTTGGGACTATGAAAAGCTTTCTGATGTTTCCAAGCTTGGACTCAGACTTACGGAACAAAGTGGAGATGTACTCAGGTGTTTTGCGTTTCCACACTTTGAACATAAAGATTGCTTTGTTATATTTAAAATGATCTTGAAGTGGCAGGAGACCTGCTTTTGAGAGCTTTTCTTCAGTGCTAAGGTGTTGATCAGGGCAGATTATTTTGGCCGCTCGTCTGTGTAGGGAATTGAGTCTCTTTAAATGGACCTCACTACACCCATCCCATACCGATGACGCGTAATCGATATAAGAACGTATGTGAGCGTTATAAAATAGTTTACGGGTATCTGAATCAGTATAATATTTCAGTTTTGATAACATAAAGAGATTTTTGGCTACTATTTTGCATAAGGCGTCTGTATGAGCTTGCCATTTTAGCTGACTGTCGATTTTAATCCCCAGTACTCGATGTTCATTTACCTGTTCTACCTGACTACCTTTAAGTGAAAGGTTAAGTAATAGAGGCATTATCTGCTGTTTTTGGCGCGTGGCGACTACCATCGATTTCGTTTTGGCTGGATGAACAACCATAGAATTGTTTATACACCAAGCTGATACTTCATGAAGACTTTGTTGTAGGTTGTCGGAAATTACCTGTATATCTTTACTAGTAGTATGAACTGAGGTGTCGTCAGCAAAAAGGTCGCATTGTACATCTTGGCAAGTAATATGTAGAGGCAAATCATTGATAAATAAGCAAAACAGTAGAGGGCCCAGTACAGACCCTTGGGGCACACCGAAGCTTACATCTTTGAGAAAGGAGTATGAGCCATGAACAAGAACCTTTTGTTTTCTTTTAGTAAGGTAAGATGTGAAAAAAGCAACTGCGTCTCCGTTATTGAGGTATGTGTGAAGCTTAGCAGTCAGAATAGTATGGTTAATCAGATCAAAAGCATTCTTAAAATCCAGATAGACTACTCCTGTTAACTGTGACTTATTCATACCCTTGAGCCATGTGTCAACAAGGCGTGTAAGTGCTGTGTGGCATGAATGCTGCGGACGAAATCCGGATTGGAAAGGGTGGAAGAGCTTACGGTTTTCTAGGTAAGCAAGCAGGTGTTTATGAACGTGCCTTTCCAGTGGTTTGGACAAAACAGATAATAAAGAAATAGGCCGATAATTATTAGGATCAGAACGATCTTTTGTTTTTGGAAGTGGAATTACTTTGGCATATTTAAGTTCGTTAGGAAAAGTGTTATGCTGGATACAGAGATTATAAATATAAGTTAAGGATTCTACAATGTATGGGAGAGACAGTTTAAGTATTTTCGGGCTGATGTCATCAGGCCCCGAGGACTTTTTATTTGGAAGGTTACTTATAAGTAAACCCACTTCATGAACAGCTAACATAGGGATGTTGAAGGGGGCTGTGCCCATTGTTCTTTGTTGACAAAACTCAGACAGCAAATTTGAACGGTGATAAGTGTTATCCTGGCTTGGCGATATTAGAGATTTGGCAATCGAAAGAAAATGGTCATTGAATGTATCAGCAGTAAGATTAGTGGGAATGGTAGTTGCGGTACTTGGAGACCCCCTAGTAAGTGTGTTTAGAAGGCGCCATATAGTAGAGGTATCTTTGCTGTCTTTAACCGTGTCACGAACTAACTTTTTTCTTGCCTCTCTGATCATGTATTTAACACGGTTACGCTGTTGCTTATATTCAGTGAACATTTTATTGCTACGTAGATCGTTTCTAAGCGCCATCGCCTGCATGATTTCCGGAGTAAGCCAGGGAGGAAGAGTGTTAGATTTTACCCTCCTCTCGCGTAGAGGAGCATGTTTATTAAGTACATTTAGGAAAAGAGAGTACCAAATACTGAGGGCGGTATTAGGATCATAGGACAGGAGCACGTCATTAAAAGGAGTATTTTCTAGATCAAATAGAAATAGTGTTTGAATGTCCTATACGTTATAGTTGTATGGCCGTTCTTTTTTGGTTTAGGGAGTTTAGAAGACCAGGAGCAAGCCACAGGATAATGATCACTAACACTAAGATTTGAGACATCAACGTCAGAGACGGCTTTGGGTTTATTAGTATATATGTGGTCAATAAGCGTGGAAGTAGTTGGAGTAATTCTGGTGGGTGATTTCACTAACTGTACTAAGCCAAACAGAGATGACGTTGAGCCCCAGGCGGGGTGCGGCTTAAGTAAATCTATATTAAAATCGCCCAATAGAAGAATGTCGGCCTTCTTTTTTAAAGCTCTGTCAAGGTTATGACTAAACTGATCGTACCACTCAAAAGTTGAGGCGGGAGAGAGAGAGAGAGAGAGAGAGACAGACAGACATACAGACAGACAGACAGAGACAGAGACACAGAGAGAGAGAGAGAGCGAGCGAGAGAGAGAGAGAGCGAGCGAGAGAGAGAGAGAGAGAGAGAGAGAGAGAGAAAGAGAAAGAGAGAGAGAGAGAGAGAGAGAGAGAGAGAG
>BTPG01000006.1:210707466-210714966 GCA_036245525.1 Semisulcospira habei
GAAAGAGAGAGAGAGAGAGAGAGAGAGAGAGAGAGAGAGAGAGAGAGAGAGAGAGAGAGAGAGAGAGAGAGAGAAAGAGTTATTTCTCAATCACTCGGTGAACAGTGCTCAGTTTATGTTTGTCCTCGCTGAACTAAAGGAATTTAAAGAAAATATATCGACAGTACAGAACAAGCCAATGGCATACACTGATATACATCCATCGACAGGATTCGATTCGCTTCAAATCAGATTAACACATTAATCTCTGAAACGCTATGGCAGGATTTGTATCGACCATGATATTTAAAGGGTGACGTCAGAATAGCTTGGTGCCTCGAGGCGTCAGCAATTCCGACATCAGCCTTGAACTATCACGGTCGACACCTCTAGAACTGTGATGTAGAATCTCAGAGGATATTTATTTTATAAATCGCATTCAGGGCTTAATAAGTTAAAACCATTTGAGATAACTCAGAACTCACAAAATGTATTGTGAGGCCTCTGGTCTCTACACAAAATAACAACATCATTATAAATTATAATATTGAGGAACATTTTGCTAGATATAGTGCCGATAACAGGCAGATGTGACTACGAGACTCGAATCAAAATAGTGTCCGAGTCGTAAGACGAGGACATTTTGATCGGGTTAAGTAATCACATCTGGCTGTTTATCGGCACTATATCAAGCAAAATGTTGCTCAATATAATGCATGTACCCAGTCCAAAACAAAACCTTACCAGAGTCCTTCCGATTACCGCCATTGGTGCTGATGTGGTCAATTTCGCTATATTTGGACATAAAACTTCTCAGCTTGACACTACTAACCGAAATGTACTCAGGGCAAATCCACCCTGGCGTGCATCTACTCAGTGCAAATGTGTTTCTCTGATTTTCCATTTATTTTTAGAACTAAATAAACTCAGCGTCAATCTTTACAACATGATTCCACTCAGTATAAATCGAAAAAGGCATGAATTTACTTAAATGAAAAAATATCTCAATGGAATAGTGACAGGACGCATTCACACTGGGTAGACTTACATCCAGGTTCATTCAGGCCGTGTAGACTTTCGCTGGATATTTTGCACCTTTTTTTTTTTTAGATTTGCGCTAAAACATAGCGACTTTTACCCTTTCAGCGCCACTGTTACTGGCACTGTGTGTACTACACGTACTAGAACAATGACGTCACCACAAAACCCTTTAACGTCACAATCTAGGGCCCGCTTAGTCTGGAGTTCACGTCAGACTTTTATGAAATGTTTGCAAAGGAGGTGACATGACGTAAAGTTTACATGCACATAGGCTGAAGGGAACTTTATCGTTCAACACCAAATGTATGCTTCAAACATACAGAACCCAGCAAATCTGACACTGCTGAACATGTTTCATCGCGCAAATTCCCTCTCGCACGTCTCCGATGTTGGATAAAACAAGCGGATAAGCTGCCTTAGGTGCGACCACAGGCATTAAGCCTTGTCACATACTATTTTATATTTTTGTCTAGTCAGAGATTTAGCCATGTTGTTTGTTTGATGTGTAATTGATATATTATGCTTTTAACCTTGACCTACGCTCGGCAGGCAAAGACAAATTAATATCCTTTAATGGACAATACATTTCTTGAATCTTAATAACTATGTCTATTTCTGAAACTGGGTGTGATACTTCCGATGTGTGTTTGTCTCTGTCCAAATGGTGACCCTGTTGTGTGCAACGTATTGGACTGTCGACTGACTTTGCGCGGATATTTCGTTTGACTGTGTAGACATCAGTGCTTTATATAATCGTGCGTGTTGTTGAGTAAAGTCTACTTGTAATTAGAACACAGATAATGGCGGAAAATAGCAGCAGGTTTGTTTATTTAGTCCTTGTCTAAGGTTGTCACTATCACTAGCAGACATCAGTGTCGTCAATCTCAATGTAATTAGAGCACGGATAATGGCGGAAAATGCCAGCAGGTTTGTTTATTTAGTCCTTGTCTAAGGTTGTCACTGTCACTAGAGGACATCAGTGTCGTCAATCTCAATGTAATTAGAACACGGATAATGATGGGAAATGCCAGCAGGTTTGTTTATTTAGTCCTTGTCTAAGGTTGTCACTGTCACTAGCCGTGCGTGTTGTTGAGTGAAGTCTACTTGTAATCAGAACACGGATAATGACGGAAAACGCCAGCAGGTTTGTTTATTTAGTCCTTGTCTAAGGTTGTCACTATCACTAGAGACATCAGTGTCGTCAATCTCAATGTAATTAGAACACGCCGGATAATGACGGAAAATGCCAGCAGGTTTGTTTATTTAGTCCTTGCTAAGGTTGTCACTATCACTAGCGGACATCAGTGTCGTCAATCTCAATGTAATTAGAACACGGATAATGACGGAAAAAGCCAGCAGGTTTGTTTATTTAGTCCTTGCTAAGGTTATCACTGTCACTAGAGGACATCAGTGTCGTCAATCTCAATGTAATCAGAACACGGATAATGACGGAAAATGAAAGCAGGTTTGTTTATTTAGTCCTTGCTAAGGTTGTCACTGTGACTAGCAGACATCAGTGTCATCAATCTCAATGTAATTAGAACACGGATAATGACGGAAAATGACAGCAGGTTTGTTTATTTAGTCCTTGTCTAAGGTTGTCACTATCACTAGAGACATCAGTGTCGTCAATCTGAATGTAATTAGAACACGGATAATGATGGGAAATGCCCGCAGGTTTGTTTATTTAGTCCTTTTCTAAGGTCACGATCACTAGCGGACATCAGTGTCGTCAATCTCAATGTAGTTAGAACACGGGATAATGGCGGAAAATGCCAGCAGGTTGTTTATTTAGTCCTTTTCTAAGGTTGTCACCATCACTAGCGGACATCAGTGTCGTCAATCTCAATAGTATGGCGATTCGATTAGTGTGTTCGCTGCTGTCTATTCTCCGTTTATGTGTGTGTGGGAAAGAAATGTCGAGCGTACGTACACACTAAGAAGTATTTCATTACTAGTGAGCATAAGGAGCTTGCTAATGTGACAGTAAGAAGTATTTCATTACTAGTCAGCATAAGGAGCTTGCTAATGTGACAGTAAGAAGTATTTCATTACTAGTGAGCATAAGGAGCTTGCTAATGTGACAGTAAGAAGTATTTCATTACTAGTGAGCATAAGGAGCTTGCTAATGTGACAGTAAGAAGTATTTCATTACTAGTCAGCATAAGGAGCTTGCTAATGTGACAGTAAGAAGTATTTCATTACTAGTGAGCATAAGGAGCTTGCTAATGTGACAGTAAGAAGTATTTCATTACTAGTGAGCATAAGGAGCTTGCTAATGTGACAGTAAGAAGTATTTCATTACTAGTGAGCATAAGGAGCTTGCTAATGTGACAGTAAGAAGTATTTCATTACTAGTGAGCATAAGGAGCTTGCTAATGTGACAGTAAGAAGTATTTCATTACTAGTGAGCATAAGGAGCTTGCTAATGTGACAGTAAGAAGTATTTCATTACTAGTGAGCATAAGGAGCTTGCTAATGTGACAGTAAGAAGTATTTCATTACTAGTGAGCATAAGGAGCTTGCTAATGTGACAGTAAGAAGTGTTTCATTACTAGTGAGCATAAGGAGCTTGCTAATGTGACAGTAAGAAGTGTTTCATTACTAGTGAGCATAAGGAGCTTGCTAATGTGACAGTAAGAAGTGTTTCATTACTAGTGAGCATAAGGAGCTTGCTAATGTGACAGTAAGAAGTGTTTCATTACTAGTGAGCATACGGAGCTTGCTAATGTGACAGTAAGAAGTATTTCATTACTAGTCAGCATAAGGAGCTTGCTAATGTGACAGTAAGAAGTATTTCATTACTAGTGAGCATAAGGAGCTTGCTAATGTGACAGTAAGAAGTATTTCATTACTAGTCAGCATAAGGAGCTTGCTAATGTGACAGTAAGAAGTGTTTCATTACTAGTCAGCATAAGGAGCTTGCTAATGTGACAGTAAGAAGTATTTCATTACTAGTGAGCATAAGGAGCTTGCTAATGTGACAGTAAGAAGTATTTCATTACTAGTGAGCATAAGGAGCTTGCTAATGTGACAGTAAGAAGTATTTCATTACTAGTGAGCATAAGGAGCTTGCTAATGTGACAGTAAGAAGTATTTCATTACTAGTGAGCATAAGGAGCTTGCTAATGTGACAGTAAGAAGTATTTCATTACTAGTGAGCATAAGGAGCTTGCTAATGTGACAGTAAGAAGTATTTCATTACTAGTCAGCATAAGGAGCTTGCTAATGTGACAGTAAGAAGTATTTCATTACTAGTCAGCATAAGGAGCTTGCTAATGTGACAGTAAGAAGTATTTCATTACTAGTCAGCATAAGGAGCTTGCTAATGTGACAGTAAGAAGTATTTCATTACTAGTCAGCATAAGGAGCTTGCTAATGTGACAGTAAGAAGTATTTCATTACTAGTCAGCATAAGGAGCTTGCTAATGTGACAGTAAGAAGTATTTCATTACTAGTGAGCATAAGGAGCTTGCTAATGTGACAGTAAGAAGTATTTCATTACTAGTGAGCATAAGGAGCTTGCTAATGTGACAGTAAGAAGTATTTCATTACTAGTGAGCATAAGGAGCTTGCTAATGTGACAGTAAGAAGTATTTCATTACTAGTGAGCATAAGGAGCTTGCTAATGTGACAGTAAGAAGTATTTCATTACTAGTGAGCATAAGGAGCTTGCTAATGTGACAGTAAGAAGTATTTCATTACTAGTCAGCATAAGGAGCTTGCTAATGTGACAGTAAGAAGTATTTCATTACTAGTCAGCATAAGGAGCTTGCTAATGTGACAGTAAGAAGTATTTCATTACTAGTCAGCATAAGGAGCTTGCTAATGTGACAGTAAGAAGTATTTCATTACTAGTCAGCATAAGGAGCTTGCTAATGTGACAGTAAGAAGTATTTCATTACTAGTGAGCATAAGGAGCTTGCTAATGTGACAGTAAGAAGTATTTCATTACTAGTGAGCATAAGGAGCTTGTTATAGTGACAGTAAGAAGTATTTCATTACTAGTGAGCATAAGGAGCTTGTTATAGTGACAGTAAGAAGTATTTCATTACTAGTGAGCATAAGGAGCTTGCTAATGTGACAGTAAGAAGTATTTCATTACTAGTGAGCATAAGGAGCTTGCTAATGTGACAGTAAGAAGTATTTCATTACTAGTGAGCATAAGGAGCTTGCTAATGTGACAGTAAGAAGTATTTCATTACTAGTCAGCATAAGGAGCTTGCTAATGTGACAGTAAGAAGTATTTCATTACTAGTGAGCATAAGGAGCTTGCTAATGTGACAGTAAGAAGTATTTCATTACTAGTGAGCATAAGGAGCTTGCTAATGTGACAGTAAGAAGTATTTCATTACTAGTGAGCATAAGGAGCTTGCTAATGTGACAGTAAGAAGTATTTCATTACTAGTGAGCATAAGGAGCTTGCTAATGTGACAGTAAGAAGTATTTCATTACTAGTGAGCATAAGGAGCTTGCTAATGTGACAGTAAGAAGTATTTCATTACTAGTGAGCATAAGGAGCTTGCTAATGTGACAGTAAGAAGTATTTCATTACTAGTCAGCATAAGGAGCTTGCTAATGTGACAGTAAGAAGTATTTCATTACTAGTCAGCATAAGGAGCTTGCTAATGTGACAGTAAGAAGTATTTCATTACTAGTCAGCATAAGGAGCTTGCTAATGTGACAGTAAGAAGTATTTCATTACTAGTCAGCATAAGGAGCTTGCTAATGTGACAGTAAGAAGTATTTCATTACTAGTGAGCATAAGGAGCTTGCTAATGTGACAGTAAGAAGTATTTCATTACTAGTCAGCATAAGGAGCTTGCTAATGTGACAGTATGCGCATATTTAGCGTTTTTGCATTGCGGACAGAGGCAGGCATCAAGATTGAGTCTTTCTGGTCTGCAAGGGATTGTGGGAAGAAAAGTTTATCGAGCAAGTTCATGAGTATTAATTTGCTTGTTATACAATATCTCAGCACATGTATCAAAGAAGGGGAAATTTTATAGAGTGGGTACATATTGACATAACTACTATACACACACCAGAAAGTCTTGGTATAAAGGTAACATTCACCTAATAATGCCTGTTGTTTTGCTCCATGTACTGTAACACCAACAAAACGTTAAAAATAGTATTACGTAGAGAGAGAGAGAGAGAGAGAAATTAAATGTTTAGGGCTTAACGTCTTTTGTCCACCACGAGGGTGATTTCAAAGACGGGGACAACGAAAAAGGGTCTGTGCAAATTTTGACCCAAGCTGGATTCGAACCCGGGACCTTTTGGTCTGGAGGCAAACGCTTTTACCACCGAGCCATCCAGCTCCCCGAGAGAGAGAGAGAGAGAGAGAGAGAGAGAGAGAGAGGAGAGAGAGAGGAGAGAGAGAGAGAGAGAGAGAGAGAGAGAGAGAGAGAGAGAGAGAGAGAGAATGAATGAATGAATGATACTTTATTTATTTCTCAAGGATGGAAACAATAGGCGCACAGGCCTCTTTTCATTTTTGTCCTTGCTAAACTACAACATTAAAAGCAACATTAAAACAATAATAGCTGCTACACCCACAGGTCACTTGTGTTACATTCCGATACAAGTTACAAAGTTGCTGAAGATTACACACACACACAGCAAAATGACAGGGTCTTGGGGGGGGGGGGGGGAGGTGCGATGTAAAGTGTGTTTATAGAAAGCGACTGCACACTTATGATACAGCTACTCTTATGTGTAGGAATTTAGTGAGCAGCCAAAACACCACGATAAAGAGAGATAATTATGTAAAAGCTAACAAGTGCAAAACTGAGGACCACGGGAAATCATTGACATGACTCTTTTGGACATATTATCTACGTTTCTTTCAAGTTTGCTCAGAGATGTATTTAAAAGTTTTTATCCTAAACAATGGAAGATGTCTCGTTTGCTTTATATGTGGAGGAAGTGAGTTCCATAATTAGGCACCCGCGTAAGAAAGGCTGGATTTAAACAAGTCAATTCGGGGCCGTTCAATGACGAGACTGTTCCTCAAAGTGCTGTAAACCCTTTCGCTCTCAGTGAAAAGCTTAGCCAGGTAGAGGGGGGCTTTCCCGTTCAGTGCTTTGTGCATAAGTACGCACTTATTAAACGTAAGGTGTTGATGTAAAGGAAGGAGCCCTGTTGCCTGAAGCTTTTCCTCCAACGTTAGAGAGGGGATTGGGAGGATCAGTTTAACTGCGCGATTGTATAGAGAATTAATCCGCTTAAGGTTAGCCTTACTACAGCCGTCCCAAATAGTAGATGCGTAGTCAATGTGAGGTTTAATGTAGGAGTTGAAAAATAGCTTTCGTGTCTTAGTATCAATGATAGATTTTAATCTTGACAGTAAAAATAGCTTCTTTGATAATGTTTTCCCTAGTTGTGTTAGATGGGGCAACTAGCACAGTTGGTCATCAACAATTACCCCGAGGAGGCGATATTCCTTGACTTGCTCAATGGGAACTGAATCAAAAG
>BTPG01000006.1:210719966-210763648 GCA_036245525.1 Semisulcospira habei
ATCGAAGATTGCACAGGGATCTGCCACCAATAGAGATTGAAGTATGGTGGTCGTGGAGGGTTTCCTGCATGATCTTCTCCAGGAATATGTTGAAAAGGACAGGAGAGAGCAGGCATCCTTGACGGACACCGATCGTCGTCCTGAAGAACTCGCCTGACTGATTGTTAAGTAGAACCGCGCTGCAGGCGTTCTTGTAAAGCGCTTCTATCATTTGGATCAGCCCCTCCTCTATGTTGAACGATCTCATGACTTGCCAGAGTCCGTCGTGCCAGACGCGATCAAATGCTTTCCTGAAATCAATGAAGTTGTGGTAGAGTTCGCGCTGATGCTGCAGATGTTTCTCGATCAGGACGCGGCAGTTGAAAATCTGCTCTACAGTGCTTCTTCCAACTCTGAAGCCAGCCTGTTCTTCTGCCAATCTGCAGTAGCATAGATCATTATCAACAGAGCTAGATGAAGTGGTGAAATCAGGAAAAAGGACCGAAATCGCTTCCAAAAAGAGGAAATCAGATACCTTACTCTGAAAGGCGTGCTATGTGCATTGAATAGAGCTTCACTGTATTGCTTTTTGTGCGTTTCCGGAATATAAAACATCAATGAAACATATAAAGCCTGATAAATCTGTCTGCTTTATATCTCCGTGAATTGTGTGTGCGAATTCCGGGTTTCTGGCGTTTCTACCGGTGTCACGTATCCGATGTCAACAAAAAGATCGTCTGCAAGCGTTGGCAAATCGTAAGGTAAATGTCATCGGTAAAAATCAAAAGTGCATACCGACAACGTCCGAAACGGACCAAATTGCAGTCAGTCCGTCCATTTCTTTGCTAATCAGGTCAGTTTTTGTCCACCGTGTCACAATGAAATGTTAGAAACCCGCAAACTTAAACATTGGTTATCGGCAAACGGAAGCAACCTCCAGTCATTTTTCACTGCAAAGGCGGGAAATCGAGCTGTTGAACGTACTTTGGGCGCGAAGCGTGTGTGTGTGTGTGTGTGGTGTGTGTGCGTGCGTGCGTGCGTGTATGTGTGTACGTGTGTGCGTGCGTGCGTGTGTGTGTGTATGTGTGTGTGCGTGTGTGTGTGGTGTGTGTGTGTGTGTGTGTGTATGTGTGTGTGTGTGTGTGTGTGTGTGTGTGTGTGTGTGTGTGTGTGTGTGTGTGTGTGTGTGTGTGTGTGTGTGTGTTAGTCATTAGATGACGCCTCCCAAGTCTGGGAAATATGGCCGTCGGGCTGAATGTGTTAAGAGAAAAAATCTGCAAAATGCATCAAAACCATATCATATCCATGACCTTAACCTTGAGGATGAAATCTTGATTCTCTGATCAAACATTCTGTGCTGAAAGAAAAACAGAAGATAGTGGTTGAAACCCTTTAAATTAGAAACAAGGAACGACGTTTCGGATCAAAGATCCTTCTTCTGGTGACATGGAAACAAACGTAGAACAGAAAAGAACACGACAGAAAGAAAAGACGTCATCCTGTATAGAGAGAATTTAGAATGACGTAAAAAAAAAAAAAAAAACACCAGAATGACGCAAATACACAAGCACAAAAGCACAAAACTTACGTCGACATACAGCGACACGTCACCGCATACATTCGCATTCACTCGTGCCTGCTGCCGCTCACGCACATGCACACACACACTACACACACACACACACACACACACACACACACACACACACACACACACACACACACACACACACACACACACACACACACACGCACGCACACACGCACGCACGCACGCACACACACACACACACACACACACACACACACTCAACGGTAGCATCCAGTATCAACGGTGAGGTCAAGTCTGGCACCAATTACCCATCAGGCCGAGCATACATCCGCCCTAGGGGCGAATGTTCAAGCCGCGCGGATGGTAAGTGCCAAGCCTGTCCGCGAAAAAGGATTCTGTCATTTTGCGGCGGATGAAGTGGGATGTATTTTGCCAAAGGATGCGTATGCTGAAATGTGTCAGGCTATGAGGAGGTTCGTTGAAATGACGTGTTCGTTGAATTCTGTGATGAGTTATAGTGCCATTATTTTAAATTTAGTTTTAATCGGTTCAGTGCCTTTAGAATTCTCAATACAATGGCTGCCGTGACCTTGACCTTTACAGCAGCAACGAGTTGGGTTTTTTTCTTCTGATATTTCTTTTAAATCAGAATGTCATCGTCAACTTTTGTTTTCGAATTGTCCAGTGATTTTAGATACATGGCATGCAAGAAAACTCCAACAAATATGGCGGCTATGATTTTGACCTCAGAGAAAACAATACGGCTTTAGTTGATAATATTTCATCTTGAAGCAGAGTACCATGCTGCACAGTGTCATGTGACAAGAATGAATTTAAAACAGTTTCTATGTCCTATCGTTTTTAGTGAAGCAGGATTGCAAAGTAATTTTTAAAAATACTAGGGGACTCCCACGACCTTGACATTGAATAGCGGGCACTGGTATGATTGCTTTTAGTTTCGTAGTTTGGTGACTAAAATACCTTACGATAAATTAATTGTCAATCCTGTTGTGTCAAAACATGAATGTCACGTGTCAAACGAGCCGACTGAACACAGACCACTGGTTAAATAAGACGTAACGGTATAGAAATAGGAAAGGTGTTAGACTATCTTATATGTATGAGGTAGGTGTTAACATGATACTGCAATGAAAGTAATAGATCAGTTGACAAAGAAACTTGTTGTTTAGGTCTTGTGTCTTATATGTATGAGGCAGGTGTTAACATGATACTGCAATGAAAGTAATAGATCAGTTGACAAAGAAACTTGTTGTTTAGGTCTTGTGTCTTATATGTATGAGGCAGGTGTTAACATGATGCTGCAATGAAAGTAATAGATCAGTTGACAAAGAAACTTGTTGTTTAGGTCTTGTGTCTTATATGTATGAGGCAGGTGTTAACATGATGCTGCAATGAAAGTAATAGATCAGTTGACAAAGAAACTTGTTGTTTAGGTCTTGTGTCTTATATGTATGAGGTAGGTGTTAACATGATACTGCAATGAAAGTAATAGATCAGTTGACAAAGAAACTTGTTGTTTAGGTCTTGTGTCTTATATGTATGAGGTAGGTGTTAACATGATACTGCAATGAAAGTAATAGATCAGTTGACAAAGAAACTTGTTGTTTAGGTCTTGTGTCTTATATGTATGAGGTAGGTGTTAACATGATACTGCAATGAAAGTAATAGATCAGTTGACAAAGAAACTTGTTGTTTAGGTCTTGTGTCTTATATGTATGAGGTAGGTGTTAACATGATACTGCAATGAAAGTAATAGATCAGTTGACAAAGAAACTTGTTGTTTAGGTCTTGTGTCTTAATGTAGGTATCTTCGAATATTTTTAGAACTGTCACTGTGGTACCTTTATGATTTTAGCTTTACATTAACACCTGGTTACGCTTCACTGGCATTCGCAGAAGATGAACACGATCACCTAGTTTATATTCACGTTGTCGTCCTTTATATTTACTGAATCCTAGCAGAGCAGTTAAACACTGTACGCACAAACCTATTTCCTAAGGATAAGGTTGTGTGATAGGCGGCCATCTTGGATATGGTGGACACGTTTGACTAAAACTTGAGGAAATGTGTGTCATCACATCAAGATTAAGGTCATGCTTTATTCCTTTTAAATGATGTAGTGCGTGCTAAACTATGGAATATTAAATGATTCAAAGAAGGACTGAGGACGTTGACAAGAAATACTTTTCACGAATAACGTAAACATTTTCTAATGGTGTCCTGATCGTTTTGAAAACAGTAACGTCTTGGCTATCCAAAAATGATGTCTTTATTGTATCCCAGACTGGTACCCTATATTGTTCAGCACCCCCAACCTCAGTGAAACATAGGGTGTGTTGTCGCTAACTTGAATTGGCGGTCACGTGTCACTTATATATTCGTGAAAGCAAGCATATTCATATTCTACTATAATCAAACTAAAATAATGCGAAAGCCAAATGTTTCTTACTTCAAGATTGCATGGATGATAATGGGTTAAACAGTACTCGGGGGTAAAATGACCATTTGAAAGATGACGTCAGAAACGAATTTCAACTCTTTTAAAAATTTCAGCGCCAGCATGATTGACCATGATAATTCAAGGGTAGTGCCAGATTAGCTTGGCGCCTTCAGGCGCCAAGCTAAACTGGCACTACCCTTGAATTATCATGGTCGATCCACCTCCTGCAAGTGGGACATAGTCGTTAAGTAACACTTCCCAAATTCGGGAAATGCGCCCATGGCGCTACAAGGGTTATCGGCCCCAAGGCAAAATCTCCATGGTATCCTAATCGTTTTATCATTAGGACGCTGCCGACTACCTATGCCCACAAATTGGTGTTTGTAATTATGCAGAATAAGGCACTGTTCATGGCGCCTTTGTCTACAATGTACGGTGGACTTTGGGATGAAATCCTTGTGTTCTTGTGATGTAGACCCGCGGGCGTATTTGGCGCAACGCGGTTAAACGCAAGCTCATATAGACGAGACTTTGTGGGCTGGTTCATCCCATCTTGTTTATTATTTCGGGATAACTCCGGGTTGGACGTTTCACGTTGCCAGGGTAACATCAAATGTGTAGACATGATGTTGTTTGGTGCTGGTGATTCAAGATTCTAGATTCACGATTCACGATTCGAGATTCAAGATGACTTTATTGTTGCTGTAATAGACTGAGATGATCATACACAGCAAAAATTGTATTGCCACCGCAGGTGCTGCTCACATTCCCCCACTCGCTCATTCCACAGATTACAATAACATAGCTACAAAATGGACAATGACTCGGGACGGGTGAAGCCCGTCGCCAAGGCATCTAATGGCCAGCGCCAGTGGCCTCATCCCGACCCGAACCTCCCTGACAAAAACAGAATGCTAAGACAGCCCTTTGTCTCATGAACACACTAGTATATGATTTTTTTAAAAATTCCTACTTGCCTAAAGCTAGTACATAAAAATACAAGTTAACAACAGAAACAAATTACCGTCGAAAGGAAAATAATCTCCGATCTAGGCAACATAAAACAACGGTCAAAGCTGCACGTGGTGGCCCGTCGCTATAGTACAGCGCTGGTGTGATGACGGAGTCTGCAATTATAATATGATATATCTTACTTTTATTTACACCATTCTAACATATTTGTCTTCTGATCATTGAAAAGGCGTGTCTATGGAATTTCTATTTGTTCACTCGTGCTGCATGCACTTTTATAGAAAACTGATGGAGATGCAATTACTAATGTTTATTTTTCAGACGGACCTTCTTCTCGTTGTTACCCCGCGGCAGGGAAAACATGTTTCACAAATCGCCCGAACGTTACGAAATCTTTACGGGAGGTCAAATACCATGCCAGCTCAGGGTAGTGTCTAAATGGCTCGGCGCATTTTCAAACGCCAGACTAATCAAGCACTTCGCTGAAGCAGTCAATGAAACATATGCGAGTCTGTCTTGTGCGGTTGGAAAGGGGAAGTTCTGCAAACGCCCAGTTATCTTCTAATCGGATTTGACAGCTGTAGAAAACACACTAAGCCGCGAAAAAAACGCAGCTTATTTTTCAGCCAGTTGTCTTCTCCTGCAAGTGACCGCGATTCTCATGAGCCCATGCTGCCCCAAGCACACGTGACAAATCGGTCTCCTTGTGGCAGATCAACGCCTTTCAACCTCCGCACACCCAGAAGATTTTTCCGGCGTCTCGCATGTCAGTAAGCGAAAGGCTCTCGGACCGATGTCGGCCCGAGAACCTTTCGCTTACTGGGGGATTATAAGATAAAAACAATGCCGCAGGTTTTTGGCTTTTTACAGAGAAGGCAAAATTAGCGTTTCCGAAGACACGGCGAAATTAGATGTTCTTGTGCTGGGGAGATTAAGCGTTATTATTGAATTACTATTACAAATACGCATCCGAATGCAAAGAATCAGCTCTTGTCATTGTTGCCTATTTTTGTATTACTTTCGGATTACAGATATTCGTGCGACTGAAAAGACTCCTCTTGTTTCTACTATTATTTTATTGTTAATCCGTACTAAAATAATATGCGTGACCGAAGTTGCACGTTATTTTTGCAGGACACTAATTATTTCTAACTCAAATAATTATCAATTGTAACTTTTGAAAGGAAAACTTAATCAAACTTTGAGCGTTTGCAGACAATTGTTTGTAGATAAATTATTGATGTCGAGAGATTGTGTGAACAGCTGGAAAGGAATTGGATTGTTTTTACAGTGACTAGGCCCACTGGTACCTAGGAAGTGTGGGTGTTTGTGAAGGGGTGGGTGGTAACCGGAAAGAAACAGTAGGGTCCCTCTGTGAGGTGCGTTCATCCGCAAGAGACATAGATTCTCATGAGACCCTGCATTCGCAAGGTGTCTCGTGATAATCTATGCCTCTTGCTGTGAGAGCTCGGTTTCTTTTACATCTTCATATTTGTCCAGTCATGTGGTTTTCAGTCCACCACTAAAGCGAGATTTTCACTTTGTTTTTTCTGCTTGTCGTCTGCGTGTTTAGAACTAAACTATGCCGTGTAGTTGACTCCGCCAAGCGATGCAACTCTGACGGAGGATCGGAAGGAATGGAGTAGCGTGCCCCTTGGTGGCGGCCATTAATCAATGGAGGCGCCGGTCTGGCAACTGAGGTCGCGAAATCGACGCTGGGGTCAGGCTGGCTGCCCCTTCCCGGGGGTAATCAGTTTGTAAACTCGCGGTATTTGATGGCAAATCACTTGAGTCGAAGCCGTTTTACAACGCCACTGGTTTTCATTCAACATTGCACAAGTTTTCATTCAGGCGTCCAGCACTTTTCATTTTGCACGCTCGATACGTTTCATTCTATCGTTAAGGGGCTCTCTCTATTCAGCAGTGCAACAGTTTTGTCCGGACGGAACGTGCGGCGTTTTGTGGAAATTTTTGTACAATTTAATTGCCCGGTGAAAGGCTCGTGTTGAAATATATTTTCTAGATAGATTAAATTGGCGAGCGCTGGTTGCAGCCTATGTTTTTCATCTTGAGAGAGAAGACTTGAACAGTTTAATTATAGCACTTACAGATATTTGATGAGCATGCACGTAACATTCAGGATTAAAAAATAATCAGACAAAATCTGGCTGAGAGAAAGAGAGAGAGAGAGAGAGAGAGAGAGAGAGAGAGAGAGAGAGAGAGAGAGAGAGAGAGAAAGAGAGAGAGAGAGAGAGGGAGAGAGAGAGAGAGTTAACCCTTTGGGTGTCAGTAGCGGTCTTAGTCGCGATGATTCCTGCCGGACACAACCGCAACCGATACCGAAAGTGTTAAAACTACTGGCAAAGGAATGATCATTCTACGAATATATCAAATGTTCTTAACTCATTCGCGATGTGCCACCTCCGGATACGCGGCTTATGCCGCGTATCCGGAGACGGTACGTCTCGAATGAGTTAAAGAATGCCACTCGTGCAATGAATGCGCCATTGTCACTGTTTCTCGGCGCAGCACACGATGGACGTGTTGTGTTGTAGCGCATACCCTTTCTCTCACAGATATTTTTTTTTCATACGAAATTGTAGATGCGATCGTTTGACAGAAATATTGCGCCTGAGGGAGTCAGTGTACATAGCTGACTGTCTGCAGTTTGTCCTTCATGAACTCATTGGAGACGTGACGCGTCTGGATACTCCGCATAAAGCCGCGTATCCGGATGCGTGACGTATCAAATGCGTTACGATGTAAGGTCACAGATTACCGACCAGCAAACGCATTGACCTGTTAAACTGCCGGGGCGAGGCGAACGGTACCCAGAAACAAGAGACATAAATCCTCATGAGCCCCCGCGACTGCGGGGGCTCATGAGGATTTGTCTCTTGTTAATAATAATAATAATAATAATAATAATAATACCGGTTATTTTATAGGCGCTTTTCCCAATTCTGCGAATCGGCTCAAAGCGCCGCGAACTGCACCCAACACGCACGCTCACGTGACACACACACATTCACTCTGAAGACAAACACAGTACAAGACAAACACAGGACATGCACGTGGTGCGAAGGGTCAGCTCAGCTACTGAGGTTTCGGAAATTTTGATAGCTTATATTTGAAATTTCATAAAGTGGTCTGAAACCGGTACCACAGTGGAGGGGGAGGAAGAGCCGGAGTACCCGGAGAAAGAACCCCCGACGGTCCGCCCGAATTAATGGTGACACTTACTAGAGGAGAAAAGTCCGACGCCGGAACCCGTAATCGAACCTCGCACCTTCAGCATTGGTGACAGGCGCCTTAACCACTGCGCCGTTGGCCCTGTGTTCTTCACGCCCATTTCTGGTCCCATTTCATCTGTGTTCTTCACGCCCATTTCAGGTCCCATTTCATGTGTGTTCTTCACGCCCATTTCAGGTCCCATTCCATATGTGTTTTTCACGCCCATTTCAGGTTCCATTTCATCTGTGTTCTTCACGCCCATTTCAGGTTACATTTCGTCTTTTGTTCTTCGCGCCCATTTCTGGTCCCATTTCATCTGTGTTCTTCACGCCCATTTCTGGTCCCATTTCGTCTGTGTTCTTCACGCCCATTTCTGGTCCCATTTAATCTGTGTTCTTCACGCCCATTTCTGGTCAAATTTCATCTGTGTTCTTCACGACCATTTCTGGTCCCATTTCATCTGTGTTCTTCACGCCCATTTCAGGTCCCATTTCATGTGTGTTCTTCACGCCCATTTCTGGTCTCATTTCATGTGTGTTCTTCACGACCATTTCGGGTCCCATTTCATGTGTGTTCCTCATGCCCATTTTTGGTCCCATTTCATATATGTTCTTCACGCCCATTTCAGGTTCCATTTAATGTGCGTTCTTCACGTCCATTTCAGGTTCCATTTCATGGGCGTTCTTCACGCTCATTTCTGGTCCTATTTCACCTGTGTTCTTCACGTCCATTTCTGGTCCCACTTCATGTGTGTTCGTAACGTCCATTTCATGTCCCATTTCATGTGTGTTCTTCGCGCCCATTTCTGGCCCCATTTCATGTGTGTTCTTAACGTCCATTTCATGTCCCATTTCATGTGTGTTCTTCACGCCCATTTCTGGTCTCGTTTCATGTGTGTTCTGCACGTCCATTTCTGGTCCCATTGCATCTGTGTTCTTCACGCCCATTTCAGGTCCATTTCATCTGTGTTCTTAACGCCCATTTCAGGTCCCATTTCTTTAAGTGTTCTTCACGCCCATTTCAGGTCCCATTTCATCTGTGTTCTTCACGCGAATGTCGGTAAGCCTGCAGTGGTTTCACACGCCAAATCCGCGATCATTGACAGCGAAGGGGTGAAAGATGCTGGTGCCATTTCACTATCAATTACTGAAACATTCGTCGTGAGGCATTTTCTGTTAGCCTGTTAGCAACGGAAGTCTGTCAGTGTCAATGTACAAGAAAAAAAAACCGTCAGGCAAGTTGTTGGTTCGCGGGATAAATTGACATTAACCCATTCAGCCCAACGGCAGTGTTTCCCAAATTTTGGAGGCATCATCTAACGACTGTGCAGGAGATGGATCGACCATGATAATTCAAGGTAGTGCCAGATTAAGCCAATCTGGCACTACCCTTGAATTATCATGCTTGGCCCATCTCCTGCTGTAGGGCGTCGTGGCTGATTGGGTGAAGGTATGACCGTATCTGTGTGTTGATGTGAGTCATTTTGGATCCTCAAAGACAAACACGCCATTACACCGTGCGCATATCTGCCTGCGTGTCTGCGTGACTCAATACGCAACTCATCCAGTGCGTCACGAGGTCGGCACGTCACTCCGTGGGCTTGTTCTTGACCTGACGTACGTCTCGGTCTGTCACTGGAAAATCAAAGGTATCTTACACAACGACATGCCGTCCTAAAGTCTAAAATCCTTTTTATTGTTTTGTTTTGTGTGACACACAGCTCATTCCCACGGTTATTGGCCTAAAATCAGTTCCACAGCTTTGATCGCCTAAGAAATAATAATCTCAGTAGAGACTCCTTAACACAAAGAGGCATAGATTCACATGAACCCCTGCAGCCGTCGGCTGCAGGGGGTCATGTGAATCTATGCCTCTTTGTACATGCAGGGACAATGTGATCATAGAACGAACATATTTTTTACAAACGTGGGAGACGTGTGTGGAGAAAGGCCCCAGAGTCCGTGTAAGCTGCAGCTTGACAAAACTCCTCACCAGTCCAACAACATGAACTCAGTGTCCAATTTACACTCAACCCCTCGTGATCTGCGCGCTTGAAAATGTCAGTGGTAAGACTGGGCCAGTCAGTGGTATTGGGCGTAATGTCCCCTGCAGGTTTCTGAAGTGCCTTATGCGGAAAACTCTGGCTTTGCGCTGGCTGCACAAATGGTGTAGCAAAGATCATTGCCATAGATAGGACGCTGGGAATCAATGTTTGGGACGATCGGCGAGATTTTATTCCGCAACTGGTTTCTTTCCATGTCGTATTTTTTCTTTTATCAACTGTATAGTCCCAGGATGGAGCTTTGCGGAAAAGTTGCGCTGCTGCAGAGACTGAAGCGCCGCCTGCCCAGTCTAGCGTAGCCCTTTGCGTGTCGGTAGCGGTTTTAGGTTAGGTTTTGGATAACCAAAGGCTAGGGTGCTGACACGGTACCTGATTGGGTGTATGAACTTCCTTGATGAAGTCACCACTCAGGGCGAAAGAGTCCCATGAGGGTCTCATCGGCCACGTGTCCAGGACCAAGGCGAGCCACAAGTTATGTGGAGTTTCAGTTGTGGTTAACAGCCTGGAGAGGGATGGGCTCCGCCAGGTTCTTTTGCCCAAGACACACCACATGCAATGACAACCTTACCTCAATCCATACCGGATCGGTCGTCGCCCGGAACAAGGACCGCGCCTTCTGTCTTGCGCCAGGGCAGAGGTGTTAAGTGTGTTACTGGTGCACCTTCACCATCAAAACTCCGTGCCAGAAACAACATCAGCATTGGCACTTGGAACGTCAGAACATTAAGAACGCCTGGAAAGGTAGGGGAACTGACACATGAAATAAACAGATACCATTGGACCATCCTAGGACTTTGCGAAGTACGATGGAAGAACCTTGGGGAAACATCAACCCAGGAAAACCACAAACTGTACTACACTGGCAGAGAAGACAAACACGAACAGGGTGTCGGATTTCTCGTCCACAAAGACATCGTGAACACCGTCATGAGTTGTCGGCCAGTCTCCAGTAGGCTTATCACCATACGCTTGAGGGCAACCCATTTAATATCACCATTGTACAAGTTTATGCCCCAACAACAGACTATGGCGATGAGGAAATAGAAGACTTCTATGACCAACTGCAAGAAGTTCTGGACCAGACCCCCAAGAACGACACTCTTGTAGTGCAGGGAGACTGGAATGCCAAAATAGGAGAGGATGCTGCTAGGAACTGGAAAGGCACATGCGGTCGCTACTGCAATACAGAGACCAACGACAGAGGTTTAAGGCTCCTGGAATTTGCCAGTTCAAATGATCTAAAGCTGATGAACACGTTTGGCCGACACAAAGCATCCAGAAGGTGGACATGGCACAGCCCGAACGGAGAGCACCATAACCAAATTGACTACATCATGGTGAAGAGACGCTTCCAAACCAGTGTGAACATTGACAAGACAAGAAGTTTTCCAGGAGCAGACATTGGAAGTGACCATGACTTAGTGATGATGACCTTCCGACTCCGCCTAAAGAAGGTCAACAAGCAGGGTCCCACCAGAATCAAGTTTGACCTCGAGAAGCTGAAAGACCCAGAGGTAGCGGAAGCCTTTCAGGCAAAGATAGGAGGAAAATTCGCACCACTGCTACTTCTGGGTGCAGAAGACATGGACGTGGACACACTGGTTGACACATTTAACACTGTTGTAACCCAAACAGCCAGTGAGATCCTTGGTAAACACCGACAAGCAAAGAAACCTTGGGTTACAGCTGACATCTTTGTTCTATGTGACAAGCGTCGAGAATTAAAGAAAAAGAAATCAGAGTTGGAAGGAGTTAAACAATACAGGGAAATTAACCAGGATATCAAGAAAAGCATGAAAAAGGCAAAGAATAAGTGGATCAGTGTAAACACGTAGAAGAAAATCTGAACAAAAATAATAGCAAAAAAGCAGGTGAAAGGCCTGACCAGTGTAAAACAAGGACACTCCTCGATCATTCAAGATAGTGAAGGGAACTGTCTTACGGAAGACCAAGACATACTGAAGAGATGGACAGGGTACTGCTCAGATTTGTACAACCACCGAGCTGCAGGGGACCCAGGCATACTAGTCAACCCACCCGTGACCAACAATGGCAACTATCCCATCCTCCGAGAAGAAGTAGAGGCTGCAGTGAAGTCGCTGAAAAAAGGGAAGGCAGCAGGAGCAGACAACATCCCTGCAGAGCTAGTCCAAGAAGGGGGAGAAGACACGATAAACGCCTTACTAACAATCTGCAATAAGATCTGGCAGTCAGGGGATTGGCCCACACCATGGACCCAATCACTTATAATAACTCTCCCCCAAAAAGGCAACTTACATCAATGCCAGAACTATCGCACGATCAGTCTTATATGCCACCCAAGCAAAGTCATGTTAAAGATCCTACTGAACAGGCTGAAGCCACAGGCAGAGGAAATCATAGCTGAGGAACAGGCAGGCTTCAGACCAGGGCGCAGCACAACTGAACAGATCTTCAACCTGAGAGTTCTATGTGAGAGATACCGCCAGCACCAGCAGGACCTCTATCATGTTTTTGTGGATTTCAAGAAAGCGTTTGACAGGGTGTGGCATGCAGCCCTTTGGTCCACCATGAAGCTATACAACATCAATGCCAACCAAATCAAAGTCATATCAAACCTTTACAACAAGGCCACTAGCGCAGTCTGCTTCAACGGCAAAATAGGAAACTGGTTTAGGACTACAGTTGGAGTCAGACAAGGCTGCTTGCTCTCACCTACTCTTTTCAACATCTTCCTGGAAAGAATCATGACGGACGCTCTGAAAGATCATGAAGGAACTGTCAGTATTGGAGGCAGAATAATTACTCACTTGCGCTTTGCGGACGACATTGATGGCCTTGCAGGAACAGAGAAGGAGCTAGCTCAGCTGGTGGAAAAGCTGGATAGTACAGCCATTGCATATGGGATGGAAATCAGTGCAGAGAAGACCAAACTGATGACCAATAACGCCAGTGGCATTGGCACTGAAATCATGGTTGGAGGCCAAAAACTGGAAACAGTTAAGAAATTCAAATACTTAGGAGCCATTGTGACAGATGAGGGATCAAAACCAGAAATATTGTCCAGGATTGCGCAGACAACAACAGCACTGACAAGATTGAAGACCATATGGAAGGACAGAAACATCACACTCTGCTCCAAGATCAGACTGATGCGCTCCTTAGTCATCTTAGTGTTCTTGTATGCCTGCGAGTCATGGACCCTCACAGCAGACCTCGAAAGGAGGATACAAGCCACTGAAATGAGATGTTTTCGAAGGCTGCTTGGCATCTCATACAGAGATCACATCACAAACGAGGAAGTGGGAAGCAGAATCAGGCAAGCCATCGGGCCCTATGAAGACTTATTAACCATTGTGAGAAAACGCAAACTGAAGTGGTATGGGCATGTCACGCGTTCAGCAGGGCTTGCCAAAACAATCCTGCAAGGCACTGTGCAAGGAGGACGAAGGAGAGGAAGACAGAGGAAAAGATGGGAGGACAATATCTCAGAGTGGACAGGACTGAAGCTGGGCGATATGCTGAGAATGGCAGAGAACAGAGAGGATTGGAGGGAGCTGGTTGCCAAGTCATCAGTGGTGCCCCAAGGGTCGGCAAGACTACGGGCTATAGATAGATAATAATACCGTTATTATATAGGCGCTTTTTCTCAATTTTGGGGAAATCGACTCAAAGCGCCGCGCCTGAAACCCGACACACACACTCACGAAACAGACACGGATTTACGCCATTTAAGACAAACACAGTACAAGACAAACGAAGGGCCAGTCAGCTACTGAAGTTACAGAGATTTTTTTGTTATCGCTTGTATTTGAAATTTTGTAAAGTGGCCTGAGACCGGTACCAAAGTGTGGGGGGTGGAAGAACCGGAGTACCCGGAGAAAGAACCCCCGACGGTCCGCCCGAATTAACGGTGACACTTACCAGAGGAGAAAAGTCCAACGCCGGAACCCGGTATCGAACCGCTCACCTTTGGAATTGGTGGCAGGCGCCTTAACCACTGCGCCACGATAGATAGATAGATAGATAGATAGATAGATAGATAGATAGATAGATAGATAGATAGATAGATAGATAGATAGATAGATAGATAGATAGATAGATAGATAGATAGATAGATAGATAGATAGATAGATAGATAGATAGATAGATAGATAGATAGCGGTTTTTCGTCGCGATCATTCCTGACCGCCAGCTGCTGAGGGAGGAGATAATATGGCCGAAGCCCGCTACTCTACACGAGAAACTGTACGGGTCTGCAGAGGCGGTACAGAAGACCACAGATTTCATTTTGAGAGCCAAACTCCAAGTGTGACGGCGTTCGAGAAGAAAAAAGAGAAGATCGCGACAAAAGCCGCTACCGACACGCAAAGGGTTCAATTTCTTATCTTACTTGTGTCCGTCACCGCCAATAAACAGGTGGGCCAGTCCGTTGTTTTAGACCTTACGGTCTCGAATCTGCTACATCTATAAATATGTGTTGTCACAACCGGTCTGTAAATTGTCCAATCGGCGTTTTGTTTCTTCTTCTTCTTCTGTTGTTTTCTCGTGCTGTCTTTCTGTTAGACATCCACATGAGGGGATGTGTATGATCGTCTGGTTCTTTACCTGCGTATTTCTCTGTGGGCTGGCGATTGGGTGCCGGATAGGCGGGGGCAGGGGACCTAACTGTGTGTATGTCCAGCGCTGAGTAATTGCCCTTGGTATGTGTACTGTTCTACCAGCGCGAGCCTCACCTGTCTGGTTTGTGAGTATCCACATGGACTGCTGTGTGTTTGTTCTGTTTTTTTTTTTTTGTTGTTGTTGCTTTTTTAACCCATTCAGCCCGACGGCCGTATTTCCCAAATTTGGGAGGCGTCATCTATTGACTATGCACCAGTTGTAGGAGATGGATCGATCATGATAATTAAGGGCAGTGCCAGATCAGCTTGCCGCCGACAGGCGCCAAGCTAATCTGGCACTACCCTTGAATTATCGTGGTCGACCCATCTCCTGCTGTAGTGCGTCAGGGCTAAATGAGTTAACCGTTACCTTAGCTTTGTAGGTGTCAGCATGTGTGTGGGAGGGGAGTGGGGGGAGGGGGGGGGATAGAGCATCAGTTATTTTGCTCCTTGCAGCCTGTCACACTCAGGTCTCAGGTAGACATGTTTCTGCGTGAGATATCTCGGTTGTGTCGGTTTCTCTGAAAATGCCACGTTATTAAGTGTAAACACATGCTGCGGGATTGCAAGTATTTGCTAATAAATCTTAGACTCAGTGCCGATAAAAACTGAACACACCCAACTGCAAGAGGCATAGATCCTCATGAGCCTCCGCAGTTGCGGGGGCTCATGCGGATCTATGCCTCTTGCCGACATCACTTTGAATCCCTGTTCCTGGGACAGTTACACCTGTTTTGGGCGGTCCGTGGCGCAGCGGTAAAGCGCCTGCCACCAATGCGAGAGGTGCGAGGTTCGATACCCGGTTCCGTCGTCGGACTTTTCTCCCCTAGTATGTGTCACCGTTAATTCGGGCGGACCGTCGGGGGTTCTTTCTCCGGGTACTCCGGCTCTTCCTCCCACAGGACTTTAGTATCAATTCAGCCCACTGACTTTATCAAATTTCAAATACAAACGATTTAAATTTCCGAAATCCTCAGTAGCTCGCTTGAGCTTGCCCTTAGACCACGTGAATGTTCTGTATAGTGTGCGAGTGAATGCGCGTGATTCACGTGAGCGTGCTTGCTGGGTTCAGTTCTCGGCGGCGCTTTGAGCCGATTTTCAATTGGGACAAAGCGCCCGTATAATGCGCTGATTTTAAAAAAAAATTTTTTTTTATCTCTTTCAGTTTTGTTGTTGTTGTTTTGTGTGATGTGTGTGTGTTAACTCATTCTAGCCCAGACACACCACAGCAAGATAAGGATCGACCATGATAGTTCAAGGGTGATGCCAGAATAGCTTGGCGCCTATGGCGCCAAGCTATTCCGGCATCACCCTTGAACTATCATGGTCGATCTGTGTCCTGCACTGCAACGCAGTCTTCAGAGGACAGCGGCAAAATTTGACGATTTCGGTCTTGGCGGGGTACGATGGGTTAAATTAAGGAAGATTACAGAAACGCAGTTTGCGTCAGCTGGCACTGATAGGGTTAAAGTGATCCCTCGAGCGTGCTGGGACCACAGCGAAAACTACTTGCAGAAAGAAAACTCGCAGCGGTGAAGAATTCACAAGCGTGGCTTTTTTACGTTGCGATAAGATCACGGCAACAATTCATCCGCTTCGCTCACTGACATCAGAAGTCGCCCAGACATTGGCCTCTTGCGACGGACTAAAAAACAGTAACAGCGAACCCCACGCAACTGCAAGAGGCGTAGATCCTCATGAGCCCCCGCAATTGCGGGGGCTCATGAGGATCTATGTCTCGCGCTGAGCTTTGTCTGCGTTCCTGCTGGACTCAGTTGTGTCAGGTAGTTGATGCGCAAGAAGGTTCCTTGGCGTTCAGCGTGTGATTGTGTTAGATGAGAAAGAAAATGATGAGAAGGGTCTGTGTCGTAGGGACTGCCTTTTGAACTGAAGAGAGGCTGGTGGGGAGAGGGGGGGGGGGGTAGTGGGGAGGGGGCGAGAGGACGGTTGGTCGGGGCCAGCGTGTGGGGAGAGGGGGGAGAGAGACGTCCGTGAATGAGGCGGCAGTGATGCTGCTCTTTTTGCAGTGTGATTTTGCAAGAACCAAAAAAAAAAAAAAAAAAAAACAACAACAAAAACTAGCCCCTTTTCTGCCGAGAAAAACGGAACAGCACCCAACTGCAAGAGGCATAGACCCTCATGAGCCACCCTCCCCCCCCCCCGGGCTCATGAGGATCTATACGTTCTTTTGACGACTGTGGATCTTTGGGGTTGAATTGGCAATGGCGGCATAAGCGCAGTGTCGGACTACTGGCATGGACACACACATTAGAGACGTACCGCATCAGGAGACGCGGTAAAACGACGCACAAAAGCCGCGTATCCGTACGCGTCAGGCCTATACTGAGATAAGAAGGTTAACCCTTTGAGCCCTAAGGTCCCATTTCTCAACTTTGGAAGGTGTTGCCTAACGACGCTGTACCAGTTGCAGGAGATGGATCGACCATGATAATTCAAGGGTAGTGCCAGATTAGCCTGGCGCCTGAAGGCGCCAGGCTAATCTGGCACTACCCTTGAATTCTCATGGTCAATCCATCTCCTGCTGTAGGGTGATCCGGGGCTGAAAGTGTTAAGATAAAAAGGGGGTGGGGGTAGCGGGCGGAGTTAGCGCTGTACATACTCCACCCACAAGGCCGGAATGCAGCTCTTTTTTATTTCTAAATGCATCTGCCGTCTGCAAAGAAAGTCTGCAGGAGTTTCAATCCCTTCTTTATTGAAAGTTAATATTCAAAAGATGCGGACGCTGAGCTTGCCGTCTGCCCTGGCTTGACCTTTAAATACAGATTGACACTCAAACGTCAGCTATCTGATCTAGGAAAGAAATCAATATTATTTCTGCGAAAGAGCATGCACACACATAGTCTCCAGCATTTTATTTATTTATTTATTTGTTTATTTATATATTCATTTTCTTTCTTTCTTTCTTTTTGTTTTTATCCACCGTATAGGCAAATTTCTGTCGTGCCTTGACTCGAACAGACAATAAAGTTGTATTGTATTGTATTGTATTGAAAATACGGTAGACTTTGGGATGGGGCTGGTCGGAGCGCATTCCGTAGCATGCAAATGACATAACAGGCAGGCGGGCCTGAGATAGTGGCAAAAAAGTCGATCTTGGCTTGACTTCGCGAACGAAGATTCTATAGGGGTTGCCCACGTCGTCTGCAGGCATTTTCGTGGCTGCGGAGGCCAATCCGGGACAGGCAGGTTCGACCGCAGTGGCTGCAGGGGAAGGTCTGGTCAGGGTTCTGAGTTACGACAACTCTGTTTTTTCTTCTGAGCCGCTTGTCCTTAAGGTTAGCTCTGCGAGAGTCCTCAAAGGAGACGGCTGCCTTGTGAATGGTGGAGCGCCAGGTGTCACGGTCCGCAGCAAGCGAAGACCACTGGCGGTGGTCGATTTGGCAGGCACTAAGTGACTTCTTGAGACCGTCTTTGTATCTCTTCTTTGGTGCCCCTCTGTCTCGGTGTCCAGTGGCGAGCTCGCCGAACAGAGTGATCTTGGGTAGGCGATGATCCTCCATCCTGGAGACGTGCCCCGCCCAGCGAAGCTGTGTCCGCAGCAGCCAGGCCTCGATACTCACAGTTTCCGCCTGTTCAAGGACCTCGACGTTGGTGACATAGTCACTCCAGTGAATGCTGAGGATGGTACGCAGGCAGCGCTGGTGAAAGCGTTCGAGGAGTCGTAGTTGGCTGCGGTAGAGGGCCCAGGACTCGGAACCGTACAGCAGGGTGGTGAGGACGACAGCTCTGTACACGCTGATCTTGGTGCCTTTTTTCAGCTGTTGATTGTGCCACACCCGCTTGAATAGTCGCCCAAAAGCACTGTTCGCTTTTGCCAGCCTGTTGTCCAGCTCCTTGTCCAGCTTGGCGTCTGACGTGATGATGCAGCCAAGGTAGGTAAACTGGTGTACAGACTTCAGTTCGGACTCGCCGATGGTGATGTGGGGAGGGCGATGCTCTTCCTTGGGTGCCGGCTGATGAAGGACCTCTGTCTTTTTCAGACTGACCTCAAGTCCAAAGAGCTGGGCGGCATCTGCGAAGCAGAACGTAATGCGCTGCAAGGCTCTCTCTGTGTGTGCAACGAGGGCAGCGTCATCAGCAAAGAGCAGCTCACGAATCAGTTGGTCTAGGGTTTTGGTGTGGGCCTGCAGTCGTCTGAGGTTGAACAGGCTGCCATCGAGACGATACCTGATGTACACTGCGTCGTCATCGTCGAGGTCCACTGTGGCCTGCTTCAACATCATGCTGAAGAAGATGGTGAAGAGGGTCGGTGCCAGCACGCAGCCTTGCTTCACGCCGTTGCGAATGGGGAATGGTTCTGAGAGGTCACTGTTTAGTCTGACCTGGCCTTGCTGGTCCTCGTGGAGCTGGACGATCATGTTTAGGAACTTTGGGGGACAACCTAGTCGCTCCAGGATCTGCCACATACCTTGCCTGCTCACAGTGTCAAACGCTTTTGTTAGGTCGACAAACGTTGCGTACAGCCCTTTGTTCTGCTCGCGGCACTTCTCCTGAAGCTGTCTCAGCACAAAGACCATGTCGGTGGTACTCCTGTTAGCTCTGAAGCCACACTGGCCCTCTGGGAGGTGGTCTTCAGCGATGGCAGGTACCAGCCGATTCAGGAGCAACCTTGCGAGAATTTTCCAGGCAATGGACAGCAGGGTAATTCCACGATAATTAGAGCAGGCAGACTTCTCTCCTTTGTTCTTGTATGGGGTGATGATGACTGCATCACGGAGATCCATTGGTAGTGTTCCTTTTTCCCAGCAGCAGAGAAAGAGGTCGTGGAGCTTGTTGTGCAGTGCTGGGCCTCCATGTTTCCAGATCTCTGGCGGGATTCCGTCAATGCCTGCAGCTTTGCCACTCTTGAGCTGGTGGATGGCTGTGAGGGTCTCTTCGGCGGTGGGCGGTTCGTCCAATTCAACCTTTAGTGGAAGTTGTGGGATTTGGAGGATGACTGTTTCTTGAACAGTGCGCTCAGCGCCGAAGAGGTCCTGAAAGTATTCCGACCAGCGGTTCAAGATGGAGGTATTATCTGTGAGGAGTGCCTGTCCATCAGCGCTTCGCAGGGGACTTTGTACCAGGTGCCTAGGGCCATACACTGCTTTCAGTGCTTCGTAGAAGCCCCTGTAGTCACCGTTGTCAGCGCAGAGCTGGGTCCTCTGTGCGAGTCTGGACCACCACTCGTTCTGGAGCTCTCTAAGCTTGAGCTGGAGACTGCTGCAGATGAGGCGGAAGGCAGACTTCTTCACAGGGCAGGAAGGCTGGGCTAGGTGGGCCTGGTGGGTGGCTCTTTTTTTTTTTTTTGCTAGAAGTTCCTGGATCTCTACGTCGTTTTCGTCAAACCAGTCTTTGTTCCTCTTTCTAGCAAAGCCCAAGACTTCCACAGAGGATTTTACAATAGCAGTTTTCAGTTGTTCCCAGAGTGTTTCAGGGGAGGAGTCTGCTGGATCAACTGTGTCTTTGAGCATGCGCTGTAATTCGGCCTGAAGGGCAGCTTTCTTGTCGTCACGCTGAAGGCTGGCAACATCAAGCTTTTTCTTGGGGCGCCCCCTTTCTTGGGTTTCAGCTTGAGGCGGAGCCTGGGTTTGCAGCGAACAAGGCGGTGGTCAGTGTGGCACTCTGCGCTGGGCATCACTCTGGTGAGGAGGACGTCACTGCGGTCCCTCTGACGCACTAGGACATAGTCGATAAGGTGCCAGTGCTTGGAGCGAGGATGCATCCAGGTGGTCTTTCGACTGTCCTTTTGCTGGAAAGTAGTGTTGGTGATGACAAGTTGCTGCTCTGCACAGAGCTCCAACAGTAGGCGACCATGGTCATTGCAGTTCCCAACGCCATGCTTGCCGAGGACTCCTTTCCAGGCTTCAGAGTCTTGGCCCACTCTGGCGTTGAAGTCGCCAAGGATGATGACTTTGTCGTCTGCAGGGGTGCTCTGCAGGAGGCTGCGCAGGTCAGAGTAGAACTTGTCTTTTTCTGCAGGCTCTGCCAGGAGGGTTGGGGAGTACACACTGAGAAGGGTGACGTATTGCTGGTGTCTCAGTGGGAGGCGCATGGAAATGATGCGGTCGGAGTGACCCGTTGGTAGGTTTTCCAACTTAGTCGCAATGGGGGTCTTCACCATGAAGCCCACGCCTGAGAGCCGTCTTTCTGATGCAGGCCTGCCTGACCAGTAGAGGGTGTAGCCAGCGCCAAGTTCTTGGAGGCTGCCTTCCTCCGGAAGGCGTACTTCGCTGAGCGCGGCGATGTCGATGTTTAACCTCCGCAATTCATGGGCAATGAGGGCGGAGCGACGTTCGGGGCGTCCGCTGTCTGCTGTGTCGAGCATGGTTCGGATGTTCCAGCATGCTACGTTGAGTCCGGTCGTGGTCGTCATGAGAGTGGATCCATTGTTTTTTCTTGTTTTCTGACCGCATGAGAAGATGCCCGTTGACCGCGGCTAGCCAACTGGGGTTACGAGGGGATGAGCTTTGGTTAGGCCACCTTTCCTAGGCCCCTCTCCATATGGAGCAAGCAGTGCTGTCCCTAGAGAAGGCTGCTTGGTCGTTCAGGGTGTGCCGAGTGACGTTGTCATCCCCAGGTCAGCATCAGGCGATTAATATCCTGAACCGCCTGCATGCAGGTTTGAGACTGCGGCTTCCAGTGACATCTTTCACCTGCCGTTTTGCCCCTTGCCCATTTCTACAGGACTTGGAGAGTTCAGTGTCATAGTCCGTGGGCGTTTCCTAAAGCCTGCGCGGTGGAGCTTTTTGGTGGAGTGCAGTGTGCTCAGTACTGGCCCCACCCTTTAAACCCTTGGTTCGTTTGCCATGGCCTAGCAAGCTGGGACGGTGGCATCGAGGTCCTCGGGTCGTAGGTTTTATATCAGACTGTCCTTGTCTTAGTCTCTGGCTCAAAAGCCTTCCCCGGAGACACGGGGGCTTTGATGTCAGGGGTTTCCTCCCTTAGCCTTTCCGCAGCCAAGCGGCCAGGCCTGCAAGGCAGCAGGGGACTCGTGGGGGACGGGGTCGTCTATGTCCCGTGCAGATGTGAACATCTGCCCACTGCCCAACGCCGGAACCCGGTATCGAACCTCGCACCTTTGGCATTGGAGGCAGACGCCTTAACAACTGCGCCACTTCCCCGCCTGGCAAAAAAGTAACAAGATCAAAATGACGTCACGTCTGGCTACTCTAACCTTGCTGTCGAACGTACTTTTGGCGCGAAGCGCCGTGTCAGTATGTGTGTGTGTGTGTGTGTGTGTGTGTGTGTGTGTGTGTGTGTGTGCGTGCGTGCGTGCGTGCGTGCGTGTGTGTGTGTGTGTGTGTGTGTGTGTGTGTGTGTGTGTGTGTGTGTGTGTGTGTGTGTGTGTGTGTGTGTGTGAACACCAAAATCTCTGACGTTTGCGTACGTACAAGCTTGAAAATAAAGGAAATGTTTCATACAAGGTGTGACTAGAAGCTCTTTCGAACATTCTGAAATTAGATTCTCATGGAACAGTTAAATGACCGTTTACAGAAAGTCGGTTGACCCAAATTAGAGTCCGTAATTTTAATTATATGCACTTGAAATTTTGGATATAGCTAATCTGGAGAAAGACGTTGGATGAGTTCGTTAGTCAGCTTTGTACCTCTTCAACCTTTTTCGAAAATAAAACTTCACTGACAGTGACGGTGACGTAAAAGGCGCCACTGTTACACATGGACAATGTTCCTAAGTGACGCAAAGCATCCGCACGTCAATGTTTTACATGTGTATGAGCTGACGAAATTTTCTCCCTCTCTGATCTGATTTTAGAAAGACAGTCTCTCTATGTTTGTTATGAGGCCTGGGAACGTGTTATGGAAAACGTGGAAAACGCATGCAAGCTCACATAGAAGAGGCTTTGTGGGCATGGGTCATCCCATCGTGTTCTTCTTCAGAATGGCTGTGGCTACGCCAGCCCACAGAACGTATAGCTGGTAGAAAGCGCCGTGTGGCTGTCAGTGTTTGTGTGTGCCATCGTGCGGATCGGAGGGGGGGGGGGGTTGAAGTGGGGGGGGGGTGAAGTTGGGGGGGGTGAAGTGGGGGGTGAGTTCAGGTGGAGAGAGATGAATGAGGATGAAGCTTAAAAACAGGAACAACTTTGAATGTCTAATAGAAAAAAACGCATGTGAGCTGAAAACAGTACGTGGACTACTTTGGGATGAACTCCTCATCTTGTCCGCTTATAACGTCGGATATAAGAAATTCGGATATAGCAAAGCTTTGGGGGCGTAAGAGCGTTTGTCCGAACTCGCACCGCTCGCCAAAATATCAAACAACAGTGGTGTGTGGGTGCCGGGAGGGGCCGAGGGGGGGGGGGTCGTGCATCAAGACCCTCACGGTCACCACACGGAAATATCAAACAACGGGGGGTGGGGGTGGGGTGGGGGGGAGAGGGTGTCCTTGGGGGGGGGAGAGGGGGGGGGCGACTTTTTATAGCATTTAAAAAAAAAACAATTTGAGGGGTGGGGGGGGGGTCTGAATTCCCTTATTCTTACCCCTCCCCCCCCCCCCATCCGCCCCTCCACAGTGAATAATGTGAAACAGAGTTTATATCATGGATTTCGTCTGATCTATGTTCTGTATGGAAGGTACAAAAGCCAGACAATTCCAGTTTCTTGGGCCAGTCAACACCTGGCAACGTCAGAATGATGTATCAGCGATCACTAAGTTGTAGTATTAAAGCTACCTCTCCAGGAAATAACACTTTTTAGTTTACAATAATTTCCTATGAATGTTCTTAATAGGCCTTACAATAATGTTGCGCAGGACTATTATAACGAATGTGGTACAACGAAGACCTCTGCTATTGCTTTCCTTTGCTGCGCGGGCGACTTCCCCCGCCCCCACCCTATGAGTACCAGAAACAGTAGAAAGCCAGCCTCACGCGTGTCTACTCAGATGGACTGTGAAAGAAGGGTAGAAAAAGCAAGGAAACACTGAGAACCCAGTCCGTTGTATCGGTGAAGGCCGGCCCTACAGCAGGTGGCTTTAATATTTGTTGGAACTTACAGAAGAGTGCTTTTTTTCACTGGAGCGATCAATAACGAGAATACTTGTGAAACAAAATTACTTAACTTATTCAGCCCGACGGCCGTATTTCCCACATTCTGAAGGCGTCATCTAACGACTATGCACCAGTTGCGGGAGATGGATCAACCATGACAATTCGAGGGTAGTGCCTAATTGGCTTGGCGCCGACAGGCGCCAAGCTAATCTGGCACTACCCTTGAATCATCATGGTCGATCCATCTCCTGCTGTAGTGCGTCGGGGCTCAATGGGTTAAAACATAATAGAAAAAGAAAAGGTCTGTAAAAATAAACTGGTAATTGCACTCTACTCTAAGTACGCAGTTAGAATCAAAGTTAAAAACTCACCTTCTCTCGCAGACTTTCGTGTAATCTCTATGGTTTTCTGTACACCACCCCCCCCCCCCTCCTGCAGACTCTGTGTGTGTGTGTGTGTGTGTTTGTGTGTGTGTGTGTGTGTGTGTGTGTGTGTGTGTGTGTGTGTGTGTGTGTGTGTGTGTGTGTGTGTGTGTGTGGTTTTCGCCTGCGCATTGAGTTATATCATAAATATGAAAAATGCGCCATATAAATACCATCTCACAAACCAGATAGGTGAGGCTAGCGCTGGCAGAATTGTATACAAACCAAGGGGAATTACAGCGCTGGACAAACAAACAGTTAGATCCCCTGCCCCCGCCTATCATGCACCCAATCGCCAGCCCACAGAGAAATACGCAGGTATAGAACAAGACAATCATTTCCATCCTCAAAAAAAGAATGGATCAGGTCTCTTATATAACCCATGTCTTTCTCCGGAACTTTGTGTAATGTTCTGTGCATCTACTGTGGGAAATCAGGGTATTTACCCGACCACATATAGTAGCGCACCTTCATGTTTGTGTATGTATATTTCTTCTGCCTACTTCCTAAGTTCCGGAGAAAGACATGGGTTATATAAGAGACCTGATCCATTCTTTTTTTGAGGATGGAAATGATCGTCTTGTTCTATACCTGTGTATTTCTCTGTGGGCTGGCGATTGGGTGCCTGATAGGCGGGGGCAGGGGATCTAACTGTTTGTCTGTCCAGCGCTGTGATTCCCCTTGGTTTGTATACAATTCTGCCAGCGCTAGCCTCACCTATCTGGTTTGTGAGTATCTATAACTCGAGGCAAATTTGTATCGTTACATTGTTGTGTAATGTTCTGTGCATCTACTGTGGGAAATCAGGGTATTTACCCGATCACATATAGTAGCGCACCTTCATGTTTGTGTATGTATGTTTCTCCTGCCTACTTTAAGTTCCGGAGAAAGACGTGGGTTATATAAGAGACCTGATCCATTCTTTTTTTGAGGATGGAAATGATTGTCTTATTCTATACCTGCGTATTTCTCTGTTAGCTGGCGATTGGGTGCCTGATAGGCGGGGGCAGGGGATCTAACTGTTTGTCTGTCCAGCGCTGTGATTCCCCTTGGTTTGTATATAAATACCATGTATTATTATTATTATTATTATTATTATTATTAAGTGATTCTACATTAAAATGCCCCTGTAAATGAATGCACTTAGGCTGAAAACAAGCCTGTGTCGATATGTTGGGATTATTACATTAGTAAGACTGACATTTCGGTTATAAAAAATTCGGCTTACAACAACAACAAAAATCGGTCCCCTGCGAATTTGGTTTATCCGCACTTTACTGTTTTCCTAGAGCATTGTATGGCTGTATGTCCATTTCGAGAAAAAAAAAATGGAATTACTTTGCAATTATCGTTTGTAAGCTTTCTCAATCCTTGCTGGGGTTTTCTCTTCGTTTCTTTCAGTCACAGGAAGTAAAGGCAAAAGGCGTGAGATTGCCGGTGAGACGTGCATGGGCGAGGAGGACATGATTGTACGCTTCAATGCCTGCAAGAGGGATAGATCCTCATCAGCCCCCGCAACTGCGGGGAGCTCATGAGGATCTATGCCTTTTGCTGGAAGTACTTTGCATCCATGTTCCTTGACCTTGCTCTTACTAATGCATTTTTTTTTTTAATGGAAAATTAATTGTGAAATGTAAGACACTTTGATGTTGGACACGTGCGTACCATGAGGTTCGTGATTGTATTATATTATATCAGATAATTGTGTTTTCGTATCAGATCCATTAGAAACCGTTATTTTTCTCGTCCGCCCAGAAACGTGAGTTCCTTCTTGCCTGTGTTCGTCGTTTGTGGAGTCCAGAAAAGTGAGACTGATGACACAGTTAACCCACTAAACCCCACGGTCGCATTTTCGAAATTTTGGACCAAAGGGCTATCTACCAGTTGCAGGAGATGGATCGGCTATGATAATTCAAGAGTAGTGCTAGATTAGCTTGGTGCCTGACGGCGCCAAGCTAATCTGGCACTACCCTTGAATTATCACGGTCGACCCATCTCCCTTCTGTAGTGCGTCGGGGCTGAATGGGTTAACTGACACGTGTCTTCTGCTGCTTCTTCCTCGTCCACCCGGAATTCAATAGCACCCCCGGTTTGTGTTTCTGGCTCGTATTCGGTCCTTGTCACTGCTAGTGTTGCCCAGATGGCGCTTGGGAAAATCATGATCAATGCGACCTCACTTTGAAAGACCCCCGCAGTCAGAGGAACCTGCATACAGTGAGGGTTTCAGCAAGAGGCATAGATCCTCATCAGCTCATGCGGATCTGTACCTCATGCAGTTGCATTGTGTTCACCATTTTTCTCGACAGTCGAGGGATTAAATGTACAATTAAGCCCCAATGTCGCGCAAGTCTAGAGTTAATGTTGCATTGAGCGGAAAGTGCTTGGAGCGCTACAATTCCCTGACTGCGGGGTTTTAGCGTTTACCCCCATTCAGCCCTGACGCACTACAGCAGGAGATGGGTCGACCGTGATAATTCAAGGGCAGTGCCAGATTAGCTTGGCGCCTGTGGGCGCCAAGCTAATCTGGCACTGCCCTTGAATTATCATGGTCGACCCATCCCCTGCAACTGGTGCATAGTCATGAGATGGCGCCTCCAAAATTTGGGAAACACGGCCGTCGCGCTGAATGGGTTAACAAAGAATGTTCTACACTTCTTTTCGTGAGCCGTGTTAGTGTCGGCCCAAAGTAACACATGTGACGTCACTGCTTTGTTCTACACTTATTTTCATGAGCCGTGTTAGTGTCAGCCCAAAGTAAAAGAGGTGACGTCACTGTCTTGTTCTACACTTATTTTCATGAGCCGTGTTAGTGTCGGCCCAAAGTAACTTCGTATTTAGACCAGAGTCAAGTCAGTCCTTTTATCAGACTTCGTATTTAGACCAGAGTCAATTCAGTCCTTTTATCAGATTTTGTAATTAGACCAGAGTCAAGTCAGTCCTTTTATCAGACTTCGTATTTAGACCAGAGTCAAGTCAGTCCTTTTATCAAACTTCGTATTTAGACCAGAGTCAAGTCAGTCCTTTTATCAGACTTCGTATTTAGACAAGAGTCAAGTCAGTCCTTTTATCAGACTTCGTATTTAGACCAGAGTCAAGTCCGCCCTTTTATCAGACTTCGTAATTAGACCAGAGTCAAGTCAGTCATTTTATCAGACTTCGTATTTAGACCAGAGTCAAGTCAATCCTTTTATCAGACTTCGTATTTAGACCAGAGTCAAGTCAGTCCTTTTATCAGACTTCGTAATTAGACCAGAGTCAAGTCAGTCCTTTTATCAGACTTTGTATTTAGACCAGAGTCAAGTCAGTCCTTTTATCAGACTTCGTATTTAGACCAGAGTCATGTCAGTCCTTTTATCAGACTTCGTATTTAGACCAGAGTCAAGTCAGTCCTTTTATCAGACTTCGTATTTAGACCAGAGTCAAGTCAGTCCTTTCAAGTTTGTGCCGCTTTATCGTACGACATAAACTACGATTGGACTGAAAAGTACTCAAAAACAGGTGGTTGTGTGGCTGTGTTTCAAATACTTTTCAGTGCAACTAAATGTGTTTCTGAAGAAAAAAGACGACATTTTAACGAAATAATTGTTGGAAACTTTTCACTTGACATTGAAGGTGGGTTTTTTTTTTAATTTTTTTTTTTATGATTATTTTTTTTTTTTTTTTTTTTGTAGTTGTAATCCTGAATGACTTGCGTCTAAGGTAGTTGCTAATTCTGTCTTGAACGACCGTCCGAGTTTCAGACTTTTGCGCACTCACAAGAACTGTATTCGTTTTTGTTTTGTTTTCTAAAATAGCATAGCCTTTGCGATGCACTAATGTTTTCTTAAATTGCTTCATTTTTGTCTTCTTCTTGGATATTTTCCCTTGCAAACGGCGATCCTACCAAGGGGTACAGTCGACCATTTTCTGCATTACCCACTTGATGACTGCCAGCGGGCTTGTAGGTTGTGCTTTCTTAAATCATTGTTCATTCCACGTCAAAGACCCCCGGCCGTCCAAGGAACAACTGCGGGGGCTCATGAGGATCTATACCTCTTGCATTTGGGTGGGGTTCAATTTATCTCGACAGTCAATGGTTGAAATTCCCCACGCTGAAGGTTTGTTCTATTAAAAGTCGCACTCAGAGACAGCAGCGGTAACGTCTTATCTTAATTCGTTTCGTTCCTAGAAACGAAAACATTTCTGAAATGTGGCCTGGACTGAACGTATTTCGTTGTCTCCACTTCACCTTCGACCATTATAGTCCAATGGTAGTGATTGATTACAAATGGCGGCTTCAGATGCCAACCTAATCAGGCACAAAACCTCGGCTTTAAATGGTCGATCCATCTCATTGATACGGTGGCGTGTATCTTATGTTATTATTTGCTGCAGGTGGGCGGACTGGCAGTAATGCTGATATGGAACGAGAAATCCAATTCATTGTAAGACAATATCTCTTACAGTTCCAACGCCGGATCGGCCATGATAGTTCAAGGGTAGTGCCAGATTAGCTTGGCGCCTAAAGGCGCCAAGCTGATCTGGCACTACCATTGAACCATCATGGCTGAACACGCTTTTGTGGAGTTACAGATAAAGAGGACACACACAGGGGTGCCTACGTAGATAGAACAACATGGCTGCCGTTGACTTCTGCGTCGTACGTACAACACGTGCGGACAGCCATTCTTCGTCAGTGCATCAGGTTACGTTCCGATTTAATTTGGGAACAGACAAATATACATATAATTAAATTGTTCGATATCTCTTGTGTTTCGCACAAACTGCTCTTTCAGCATTTAGACCCGTAATCTCTCTCTCTCTCTCTCTCTCTCTCTCTCTCTCTCTCTCTCTCTCTCTCTCTCTCTCTCTCTCTCTCTCTCTCTCTCTCTCTCCTCTACGTCTCCCCCTACCCCTCCACCACCCTAATCTCCGCACTAAGCGTAACTTTCAAAGGTGTGATGGTGTGTGACTTTGGATATCACGGTTCAAAGTAGAATGGAAAGTGGGGGGGGGGGGGGGGGGTTTCAGAAGTAGATTTCCTAAACCCTTGATACCATGGCCTTTCTTTTCTTTTACTTTTATTTTTTGTCCTTTTGAATTAATTTTTTTACGAGCATGTTATTTTCAATGGTGTACCTGTGGTCAGAGTTTCGATTAAAAAAAAAAAAAACCACACCACCACTACCTCCACAAACACGACTACTGTCGAGACATTTACTATCATAACATAAAGTCCACTACTGAGATTTCGCGGTTAGCGCCCTTGACTTCCCATTAGGGAGCGGAAACAGTAAATGGGTTATTGCCCTCCCTAGGCACAACAAATGAATATTGCACGCCCTGTGCCTGTGTTTGATGGCTGTTTTAGTCTTCCCTTGGTACCGGCCTGCACCATTCATCATAATGCCAACAGGTCTTTGCAGTGAACCTCATCTTTCGACAAGAGGCACAGATCTTCATGTGCCCCCGCATTTGCGGGGGCTCATGAAGATCTATACCTCTTGTGAACCTCAATTACCTCCTTGTTTCTAAGAGGAAGACAATTTACCAGTGCACAATCAACGACTTCAGTTACCGGAAGAATGAAACAGCTGTAAATTTTCTGTCATCAACCCACCTTTCGAGAGAGGGACAAAAAGGGTGAGTGTACGGGGGTGGCCGGGGGGGGGGGTGGGGGTGGGTAGAAGTGGGGGGCCATGACACGTGACGTGTTGACCTTGCGTCATTTGCACGTGAAATTGGCGCTACGCACCCACTGAAGTTCCATTACGGCGTATGGCACACTAAAACCCGCTTCTATCACGACACTTTGTTTTGAAAGCTGAAAGTTTAAATAACTGTACAGAGGCCAGAGTTCGTCCGGCATTTACAAAGTCAATGATCCATCGCGATCCATCCGCACGAGGCACAGATTATCAAGAACCCCGGCAAGCTGCATGGGCTCATGAGGATCTACGCCCCTCGTTATCAGAGGCCCTTTGGCGCCCTCAAAGCGAGTGATAAACTGTCCTAGATAAAGACTGTGTCTGTTCTGGTGGGCGGTACGAGTTTGCTGGCTGCATACCCAACGCGGCCTTCAGTTCGTCAATTTCATGTTGTCAGTCACCGCTTACAGTGACAAGCCAACAACATTTTACAGGGAGCTGTTGAACACTGTCTATACATCACGGTACACGGTAGATTGATCGACAGAAATAGCGCAAGACGGGAATAGTCATCATACGCCTCTTCAGGCAGATAAACCGCTCCCGGCGCTTTCTTTTTCGTAGAAATTTGGCGCCTAACACGAACATTTCATGTGTGCGGGTCTGTGATTTTGGACCTTACGGCCAAAGGCCGTAAGGGGCCGTAAGGTCCAAAATCACAGACCCGCACACAAGTGATAATCAAACAGGAAGCATTGCTATGAGTATCAATCACAAGCAGATAAGTCATGTTTATCTCCAGACTTGCGACTCTTTCATTCACTCTGGGTTTTTTGTTGTTTGTTTTTTTCTTTCCTCTCCCACGCATTCCCTGGGGAAATACTTCGTCTCGCTCCCCTGATTCATTCACCCACAAAATTAGAATCAACTCGCCTCCCCCGCGGTCCCGTAAGTCATCTCTACGAGCCTGTTCAGCGATCGTTGTCCCGAAACTGGTCCCTCTCCCAAGGAGAACGAGAGTTGTGGAGGTTAATCAAACGTCCACCTATCTTGTAACCATCACCTGAAATATGGCCCGACACGCCGAGAACACGGAGAGCTACATTAACAGGGACGCGACCCTGAAACCTCTAGGTCTGTGACTTCTGTGAGCAACCCTGTCATCTGCAAGAGGCATAGATTCTCATGAGCCCCCACTTCGCGGGGGGCTCATGAAAATCCATGCCTTTTGCGCAAATGTTGATGTACTATGGATGCCTGTGTTTCTGAGATGGTGGAAGTCAGGGGTGTATAAACGTGTTGCTGGATGGGTAGTGGAACTTAAACGAGAGAAGTTGGACAACTTCCCGCGTCCCAAACAAGGAAGTCTGCAAGTCTGCGAGAGCGTCGCGTAACACCCGTCAGTCTCGTCTCCACGCAGTGGTTAGTTAGGCACTATATCGGTCTTGCGATCTTAGCTGTCTTGTCAACTATATTCAACTACTGTTACTACAACAACGACAACTGAATGTACCGATTCCGACAGCCGTCACTGGTGATTTTTATTTATTTATTTATTTATTTATTTATTTACTTGAGTTTTTGTGTTCTTTCCAGTGTACTCGCAACACCTTTCAGACGCATTTCAACCCGCCCCAGATTAGTTTATCATTGTATTTGGTCATTATTCACTACTCGTCGTTTCAGTGTGTTTTCGCACTCTTTTTTGCTGCTTCTTTTGACATCTTTGTATAGCTTTTTGACGTCTGCGTTGTACCTTACTCTTAACGGCATGCGTGACTCACAACAACAACAACAACAAGGTATATTGCAGTAAGTTGTTCAATGTTGTCCCGATCATCAACTTCCTGTCTGTGCCTTGAGAGCTTTCGATCCTCGTCCCATCTCGCGAGATCGCCAGGATAAGATGGCGGCCGTCAGACTCTGCGTCCAATCGCAGTGAGGCGAGGGTGGGGTCGAAGGAGTGAGGCTGGCATCCATTACCGGACGCTAGACTGTAAGCTAACCCCGGCTGATCTACATACACATAATTCGAAAATCGCAGATATGAATGATATTATGAACGTTAGCAAGAGGCATAGATCCTCATGAGCCCCTGCAACTGCAGGGGCTCATGAGGATCTGTGCCTCTTGCAGATGGATTGGGTTCGTTGCTGGACCAACACCGTGAAAGCGATGGGTCATTTTCGCATCAATCAAAAAGGGAGTGGATTGAGGAAGGTGGTGGGGGGGGGGGGGAGGGGGGTCAACGGTGTCGCAGCTGAAGTGAAGGGATGGGTAATAATGGCGGATTGTGGTGGCTAGTGGCCCAATCGTCAGCTGCACTGATGAGATGATCGCCCTTTGCTTACGTCATCCCCAGTGCGTCATTTTCAAAATGACGTCTGCGAGCTTTCGCGTATCTTCAATGATGGCAGGTGGGATGGGTAGACGGGGTTGGTGGCGAAAATGCTGGTGTTGGGCGGTGTGGTTCGGATAGGGTTATGCCACACGTATGCTACGCACTCTTATTTACTAAAACAGGAGGAGCGTCCATGGTGTTATGCCTGCGACGAGCAGTATTCTGTTAAACACTTGTTGCTGTCTTGTGCCGATCTAACTGTCACAAGATATAAACACTTCACAGCAGACTCCTTCAAGGTTTTCTTCCGGGATGTTCCCCCGGACACAATTTTAAGTTTTCGGAGAGAATTAAATATTTTTAGCAAGATTTAAGCATTCATAGACTATGCGAATTTTATCATTTTGACCTTTTCCAGAGTCTGTAGAGTTTTCCTTTAAAGACCCGTGTGATATTTTAGCCTGCATGAAACATTTTAAAGATATATTTACATCTTGTCTTAAGACCTTTCTTTTAGTCTGGCCGGCCAGATTTTTACCCACCCCGCCGAGAGATGGCCTTAGTCGCCTGCTCGGCGTTAAACCCAGATAACTAATTAACTGATTCGGATAGGGTTAACTCATTCGCGTCCAGAAGCTTCCGGATGCGTGGCTTATGCCGCGCATCCGGATGCGGCTGGCCGTGAATGAGTTAAGCGACCACTTTTCCCGATTTCTGAGGGCCGGCTTCACCCAACAAAATAAGCAGGCCGACACTCATCCGTTCTCCACCTTCTGGCGCAGCGGTAAAAGCGCCTGCCACCAATGCAAGAGGTGCGAGGTTCGATACACGGTTCCGGCGTCATCCGACTTTTCTCCTCTAGAAAGTGTCACCATTAATTTGGGCGGACCGTCGGGGGTTCTTTCTCCGGGTACTCCGGCTCTTTCCTCCCCCACGAATTCGGTATTAATTTCAGTCGTCTTCAGCAAAATTCAAAAATATAAACAAAACGATTTAAATTTCCAAAATTTCAGTACTCCGCTAGCTTGAGCTTGCCCTTAGCACCACGTCAATGTTCTGTGTTTTTATGTACAGTGTGTGAGGGAATGCGCGTGATTCACGTGAGCGTGCTTGTTGGGTTCAGCTCGCGGCTATGTCCTGCGCATTGAGTTATATTATAAATATGAGAAATGCGCCATATAAATACTATGTATTATTAGTATTATTTCCATTCACTAACACGCGTCACTAGATGCGTGTGTTCACCTAACTGCGCCATTTTCTAGTCAATTCTGTGCTGGTCTGTGCCAATTCGGACCTCGCAGCCTACGGCCGTAGTAAGGTCCAAATTCGCAGACAAGCTCATTTCCCGCCCAACGTGTCATGTTGGGGGTTTTATGCACATGCGCAGAAACTGACAAATCGCCCCCCAAAACAACAAAGAGCTTAATGACAGCGTCTTGCCCGAGTCATCTTTCTTTAATGACAAAGTGAGTGCGCGTCAAATAAAACGACGTTCCGAGCATGACCGGCTTCACCATGCGATCACAATGCCCATAATTCGTCTAATTACACAGCTAACGCGCGCGTGCAGGATGCAGTGGAGAATACCGCCGTGTTAACCCATTTAGCCCCGAGCCCCTACAGCGGGAGATGGATCGACCATTTATAATTCATGGGTAGTGCCAGCGGCTTGGCGCCTGAAGGCGCCAAGCTAATCTGGCACTACCCTTGAATTATCATCGTCAACCCATTTCCAGCAACTGGTACATAGTCGTTAGGCAACACTACCCAAATTTGAGAAATGGGACCTTGGGGCTAAGAGGGTTAATTCTTTATGAACATGCCGATGAAGGCCATCGTACGAGGGACGATAGAAAAAAAAAATGTAATGATAGTTGTGCTATAGAACCGAAAGCGTTCCGTTTCATCTAAATCTCTGTCAAGGAATGGGGTAGCATGACAGCAAATAGGTTTTGGAGGTCAAGGTCATCGCGCACTACTATCTTTTGAACATTCTCAAAAGAAAGATTGGACATTTAAGATATATTTCTGAAAATAAGATATATGGATATTTTCGTATTAATTTGCAAATAAAGAGCAAAGTGTGCTTGTTCAATGGTGAAATTTGAGTCAGACCAGTACTCGTCTTTAAAGTTCTCTCCTTAAGAGTTAACCCATTCAGCCCTGGCGCACTGCATCAGTAGATGGGTCGACCATGATAATTCAAGCTAATCTGGCACTGCCCTTGAATTATCATGGTCGATACATCTCCTGCAACTGGTGTATAGCCATTAGATGACGCCTCCAAAATTTGCCAAATACGGCCGTCAGGCTGAGTGAGTGAAACGGAACAGCCCACTTGCAGTCAGTGCTGGGCAATACACAAGTAACATGTGAAACAAATTTTAATTTTGGGAGATTTTGACAGGACTGTCTCGGAGTTTAACTGTTTTAAAAAATGTAGCGCAGTTGTTTACATCACCTTTTAAATGGCATACAGCGGTAGATATGCACAGAAATACAGAGCAACGGCTGAAATTTACTTAATTCGATAATAATCTTTAGTGCCGCTCAAGTACTTTACAAATGGATGTCAGTCGACTCTAACTATCTTTTTTTTATCATGCCTCGTTCAAAAGCCCTATGATCTATTGCTTCTAGATACTCATTTTGTACACAGACTGCTTCACGGAACGCACAGCATGAATTTCTTTGTTGACTAGCAGCATTTCATGAATCTTGATAAACATTAAAAAAAATATCATAAATGTATCCGTTGTTTCTGGCTGTCTTTGAACTTAGGTGGACATTTAGTGAATGAAATGAGCATGAGTTTTCCCGCTTTACAAGTTATTGCTAGATTGCGCGGTTGGGAAAAATATGTATGTGCGCGACGTCATGTATTATATTATATTGAGCAACGTTTTGCTTGATATAGCGGTGCCGATAACAGGCAGATGTCAGACTCGAATCAAAATGTCCGAGTCGAAGACGAGGACATTTGATCATAGCTGTCTGTTTATCGGCACTATATCAAACACAATTGTTGCTCAATATTAGTTATGTACCCAGCCCAAAACAAAACTATGCTTCTCGTCATACATTTTGCGGCTGATTGCGGTGTTCAGACAAAACACATGAATGGCAGATGGCGGCCGCACATCGCTGTCGACTCAGTGCGTAGATTTCGATTGACTAGGAAGACATCAGTGCATTGTACAACCGTGCGTGTTGCTGAGTAAATTCTACTTGTAACTAGATCACGCATAACTGGGAAAATGCCAGCAGGTTTGTCATATTTTGTTCTTTTCTCAGGTTGTCGATCGCCAGCTGACATCTCGTCAATTTCACTTGTCAGTCCAGCCCGACTTGCACGTTTCCTGACGTCTTTTATCCGTTCGTGTGTGTGTATAGGATGTAAATTTCGAGCATTCATACACACTGAGAAGTATGTCATTACTGCTACACATAAGGAGCTTGTTAATGTTGCAGTGTGAGCATATTTCGCGTTTCCGTTTTGAAAATCCAAGTATCAGCAAGATCGAGTCTTCTTGGTGCGCGAGGGATTTTGGGAAGAAACTGAAGTATAGCTAGCAAGCTCATGAATATTAATTTGCTTGTTATACAATATATTAATACATGTGTCAAAGAAGGGGAAACTTTATGGAGTGGGTACATAAATGTATAACAGAGATATAGGTCTAATAATGTTTACTAGGGTTTTCCCTAAATATCTATGTAGGATTTTTACTAAACCGACTCTGCAGACGGACATTCAATATATACATCACGTCCTAACATCCATATTTTTAACCCATTCGAGACGTGCCGCCTACGGATACGCGGCGAGCCGCCGCGTATCCGTAGGCGGCGCGTCTCGAATGAGTTAACCCCCCCCAAAAAAAAAAAAAAGTAAGAACCACACAAATGCAAGAGGGGTGCACACCCCCACCCCCACCCTCACCCCCGCACACGCTCAATCAATTACCTGGGTAATTACCTGCAGGAGGTGTCGTGGGTGTGCAGACGGCCACACTGGCGATGACTGACGACGATGCTGATTGATGTGGTAGCCTTGCGGGCACGATGATAAGGTCCAATAGTTCAATGTCATGTCCTGCCTTATTCTTAAAAGCGAGGGTGTGCATGACGTGCGTAGCTTAGCCAGCCAGACGCACGTATTTCCCAAATTTTGGAGGCGTCATCTAACGACTATGCAGGAGATAGATCGACCATGATAATTCAAGGGAAGTGCCAGATTAGCTTGGCGCCGATCCATCTCCTGTTGTAGTGCGTCAGGGCTGAATGGGTTAAAGTGACACATGTCATGAGCTTTTCTAACCACTCAGCTATAGGCCTACAATGTCCTTCACAGTTAATGCAGCTAATGGACTCGTCTTCAGGACGTATAGATCCTCATGAACCCCAGCCTCGCGGGGGCTCATGAGGATCTAGACCTCTTGCTTAACTCATACACATGCGTTTTCAACAGGCGACAGCAGCTATTGTACGACGAGTCTGTGGTGCCTGTCGTAAGCAGCTATTGTACGACGAGTCTGTGGTGCCTGTCGTAAGCAGCTATTGTACGACGAGTCTGTGGTGCCTGTCGGATAATTGGTAGATCAGGGGTGGATCAGTTTCTTCCCGGGCGGTGGGAGGGGAAGGGGGGTGGGGGGAGGGTGTTTCCAGCCTTCTGTTTGGGACCTTCAGCCTCACACAACAGTTTTCTGGATGCGCCAGACCTTCCTTCCCAGCGGCCGAAAAACTCAAACAGCGGGCTGGGCGGGGAGGTGGAGTGGGGGGGGGGGGGGGGAGAGAGAGAGAGAGAGAGAGAGAGAGAGAGAGAGGGGAGGGGGGGGGGCTCAGACTACCGTAAACAGACTTACATACACTATTTTAAAGAATTTTTGCACGAAAAGGGGGGGGGGGGAGAGAGAGAGAAAGTCTGAAGCCCCTAAAATCCCTTTCCCCATCCCCACAGATCCGCCCCATTGTGGCTTTTCAAACTTCCTGACCCCACTGTATGTGTGTGCTGCTCTGTGATTTTGGCATTACGGCCTTTGGCACTTTTTGTCAACCTAATTTCTTCTGGAATAGTCCTGAAATTGCGATGACGCTAAAATGATTCCAACGGCCAGAAAGCTCTCAGCGGTCGCCAGGGCTCATTATGCGCATAATCACTTCCGGAAGGAAATAACGTACACGGCGCATGATTTGAGGGTAACCTTACCTTGTCGGTTCAAGTGCCCAGAAAAGAGCTTCTAGATTACTGCCGTCAACGTTTTGCACCAGAGTCCGCGGCCAGAATTACACGCCAGGAGAATACGCAGTGTGTCAATACGCAGACAACTGAGGGCGGAGAGACTACGACAGGTGTGATATCCTGTTCTTGCTCTTTTTCTCTTTGTGTGTGTGTGTGTGTGTGTGTGTGTGTGTGCGTGCGTGTGGTGTGTGTGTGTGTGTGTGTGTGTGTGTGTGTGTGTGTGTGTGCGTGTGTGTTGTGTTTGTAAACCGTTCAGCCATGACAAAATTACAAAATAATAGATTGACCGTTGTAGTTCAAGGGTGGTTTCTGAATAGCTTGGCGCCTAGAGGCGCCAAGCTACTCTGAAACCACCCTTGAACTATCATGGTCTCCTGAACTGTTATGCAGACTTGAGTTTAGTTGTGGAATAGCTTTTCGCCTCTACACGCCACCTTTACATTGACCATGGTCGATCTGTAGTGCAGTCTTCAGAGGACAACTTCAGAATTTGGGAACTTTGACCTGATCCTTCACTGTGTTAGACAAGAGAGCCATTTGCTGAGTGCAACGTGGAGACAATATTTTCCAATATTGCTTTTACATTTGTATGACTTCACGGAGGAGAGCCGTAGAGTTCAAAATCACAGACTAACACATTACTATTTTTCGAATGTCGTAGTCCCCCCCCCCCACCCCCACCCCCCCACCCCATCCCCACCCCCCTAGCTCCGCCCGGTAACCCTGAAGTGTGTTAGAAGCGTGTCGTATCAGTCTTGGGACTGGAAACAGGTAGTCTCAAAATGAAATGTGTTCTTCAGTAGGTTTGATAACGCGTCAAGATTCGATGCAAGGTATAGAAAACCAGTACGCCAATATTCATCGGGCCCGCATCGGCCTCCTGACCTGTTGCTTGCAGGGAAGTGGAATAAGGTAATTGGGCTTTGTCATCTCTACTGCATTTGTTCAAATACATTTGTTGCTACATTTTCGTTTTCAGTGTGATCAGGAAAATTGTATGAAGATACTGAACATTGTATTCACGTGCATGGTCAACCACCAAACGACTAAATAGTTAGTTAGTTATTTGGATTTAACGCCGAGCAGGCGACTAAGGCCATCTCACGGCGGATGGACTAAATACTAGTAAACATAATTTATAGGTGAATAGCGACTGGCAATGAGAAAGTGAATTCTACAGTAGTCCTATTTACGATGACACAAGACGTCAAAACATTTCTCTTACCGACAAAAGTTTTGGCTTATTTTCCAGGACGAGGGAGCCGGCAGTAATGAAATTTCTATTAATGTTAGGCACTTCTGGTCTTAATGTCCGAAGAGCTCTTCCAGCAAATTCACTTTATCTCACCACCCAAGCGCACCCTGGAAGAGAGATTCACTAGCAACAAGGGCCCAGGTCTGTCACTACGCCGTCTGGGTTCCTTGGAGATGATCTCCTTGGACAGTCTCTTGCCCAGAATCCTATGATCAGTTATGCTGGAGGATCACCTATATCTAGGGGATGAATATTGCTAGCAAGAGGCATACATCCTCATGAGCCCCTGCGGTAGCAGGGGCTCATGAGGATCTATGCCTCGGGCAGATAGGATGGGTGTTTTCGGGGGCTGTGGAAAAGGCAAGGAGTCGAGGAGGCCATTATATCATGTCTGAAGATGACTTCAATTCCGCCAACCACACACACGTGTACTTGGATCGTTAAAACAGCATTAAGGCACTCTAGCACACAGCCCTACGCCACCACAACCACAACTACACCACCGCCAGCTTCAGCACCGCCGCCACCACCCCTGAAATGCCAATTTACTCCTTCCCATTTCCGACAAAAAACCCGTCACTTCCCGGAGACATAGGTCATCAATAATAATAATAATAATAATAATAATAATAATAATACCGGTTATTATGTAGGCGCTTTTTCCCAGTTCGGCGAACGGGCTCAAAGCGTTGCAAACTGAACCCAACACGCACGCTCACGTGACACACACGCATTCACTCTGAAGACAAACACAGTACAAGACAAACACAGGACATTCACGTGGTGCGAAGGGTCAGCTCAGCTACTGAGGTTTCGGAAATTTTGATTGCTCAATTTGAAATTTATAAAGTAGCCTGAAACCGGTATCAAAGTGTCCGCCCGAATTAACGGTGACACTTACTAGAGGAGAAAAATCCGACGCCGAAACCCGGTATCGAACCTCGTACCTTTAGCATTGGTGGCAGGCGCCTTAACCACTGCGCCACGGACCGCCCCGAACTGCGCGTCTTCAGGAGGATGAATGTGTTTTGGTGGTCACATTGATATCCGTGCACCTCGAGCGTAGGGCGTCGTGGGGAAGTCAGCCTAGAGCGTCCACCACTCCCGCAGACAGAAAGAGAACAACGTCAGCAGGTCGGTCTTAGTTCTGCAACAAACGCCTAGTCGTCCGCACCACGTCCATTTTGATTATTACGTCAGCCGGTATTTCCACATCCTTTAATCCCTGCCCTTCCACTGGACGCATATTACGTCAGCCGGTATTTCCACATCCTTTAATCCCTGCCCTTCCACTGGACGCATATTTTGTTTCTGAATTGTGTACATTCAGCGACCAAGTTACAAACCGTTCCAGGGAACAAACTGGTCTCAGCAAGAGGCATAGATCCTCATGAGCCCCCGCAGTCGCGGGGGCTCTTGAGGATCTATGCCCTCTTGCAGGTGATTCGTGTTCACGTTTTCTCGCCAGTAAAGAGGTTTACAGTAGGTTTTGTCTTATTCTGAAATTTGTTTTTCCTGTGAGTGACGGTGTATCTTTCGTGAAAGAAATGTTGGGGGGGGGGGGCGGGGGCGGGGGGGGGGGGGGGGAGAGAGGGGGCGAGGGTAAGAGAAGTCAAAAGATATTCCATGCACCCACGAATATTGAAACTGGAAGGTGCAGTTTTTCTCTGCGATATTAAGGCGTAACTTGTGTGAGTGCTTCAAACTTGACTTAGCCCAGGTTCTATAGTTAGTTTCAGGTCTCGTATACATGCCAGTCTCTCCAGATAACGCGCACGAACATCCGGGATAAATTCAAACTTTCAGACAGCTCCCTTAAATGCTGTGGTCTTATTAGCCAGTGGTAGAAATAGAAAACGTCCTCAGGCGGACGTCGGCATTGTTTCCCGCGCACAGCTGGCTCGCCGGCCAACTAAGGCTCGGAGACTTGTCAGTCCTCGCTGTGAACAACGAGTGAATAACTGGAGTACACATCACAGTTAGTGATGAAGGTGGCGGCTTAGATATTGCCGGCAAGAATACTTTCAGACAGCAGAAAATGGATCTGATTAATGGACGAATTAATGGACGGATTAAAACTTTCACTGCGGAGAATAAAGCGAACACCATCCAAAGTCAAGAGGCATAGATCCTCATGAGCCCCCGCAGTTGCGGGGGCTCATGAGGATCTATGCCTCTTGCTGACACCATTTTGTATGGGTCCATGTTGGATGGCTGGAGCTCGCTGTCGTGTGATTAAGACAAGTTTCAGAATCGCAGTCAGCGTCCTCTGGCTGTGCAGGGGGGGGGGGGGGGGGGGGGGGGGTCATCGTTGGGAAGGCTAGGGGCGCGAACAGGAGTCTGCGCAACAATCTGATCACAGTGCAGCGGGTACAATTATGATTATGTGCACAGTGAAAAATTAATGATACGCTTTGATGGACCCGTTAGATCTACATTCTTGATCTTATTCCGCTATAGGTTTTATGATGCACTCTTTCATTGATAGGAGCATTATGAGGCAAGGAATATATGTATATGCTCTCTCTCTCTCTCTCTCTCTCTCTCTCTCTCTCTCTCTCTCTCTCTCTCTCTCTCTCTCTCTCTCTCTCTCTCTCTCTCTCTCTGAATAACACCAACAGAGCTGCTCTCTCTCTCTCTCTCTCTCTCTCTCTCTCTCTCTCTCTCTCTCTCTCTCTCTCTCTCTCTCTCTCTCTCTCTCTCTCTCTCTCTCTCTCAAGAAATTTGTTGACTATAAAAAGCAAAGAAATTTTGTCAAATCTTTGGTCCGAAAAGCTCAAAGACAACATGCTGAACAGATCAATGCAGACGGCAAGGACCTGCGCTCTGTTTGGCAAGTTATCAACACCTTTACTAAAGGTCACAATCACAGAGACATGAACATTGCACCTGAGCTCACTGCAGATACCTTCAATACCCACTTTCTTAGCATAGCTGAGACTTTAGCACGCACTAATACAAATGATCCTGCGAAATACCAATGTTCTGAGCAACTACGATTTCACAGTAACAATACTGCTGGTTGTGTTTTCTCACTCCCCCCAATGACTGTTTTTGACGTGGGTAAATATATATCTAATATGAAAAAGAGGTCATGTGGTTCAGATGGCATCAGTTGCGAAATTCTTAAAATAGCTCTGCCCTACATAGTTGAGTCTCTAACGTTCATTTACAATCTTTCTATTCAAAGAAATATTTTCCTGATGAGTTAAAAACAGCTAAGGTCATTCCCCTTCCCAAAAGCAAAACCTTAAACTCATTGAATGATTATAGACCTATCTCCATTCTACCAGTTATCTCAAAACCTATTGAAAAACATATCCATACACATCTGCAAAATTTTCTAGAACAGAACTGTCTACTCAGTAAAATGCAGTCTGGGTTTCGCCCGCAACACTCTTGCCAAACTGCCCTTATACATATCATTGATAAATGGCTTACAGCCATTAATAATTCTCAGTTATCAGGTGCAGTTTTTCTTGACCTTAAAAAAGCTTTTGATTTAGTCAACCACTCTATCTTATTAAAAAAAAACTACCGATGTATCACATCGATTCCAATACCGTACATCTGATATCATCCTATCTAAGTGACAGAAGACAGAAAGTTTTGCTTCATGGTAATTACTCGAGTGAAGGTTTAGTAACGTGTGGTGTTCCTCAGGGGTCAATTTTGGGCCCATTGTTATTCAACATATTTATCAATGATTTACCATTCTCTATCTCACATCCCGATGCAACATGTGACTTATTTGCTGATGACACTACCATACATACATCAAACAGCGAATTGCCAAAAATAAACGAAGTTCTCCAGCAAAGTCTTGATGAGGTTTCAAGCTGGTGCCAACATAATCATATGATAATTAGTGTCCAAAAGACAAAGAGTATGTTAATTACTTCACGCCAAAAACATCAACGTGGTCTCCTGCCCTTAACATTATACCTGAACTCTGAGCCCCTTGATCAAGTTAAAAAACACCGTTTGCTTGTAGTCACAGTAGATAACCAGCTCAGCTGGGAACCACATATCGAAAACACCTGCAAAACAATATCTAAAAATCTATTCCTGCTATCAAAACTAAGTCAAATAGTTAACACTGAGACTAAAAGACTCTTTCTCCATGCCCATATTAAGACACACTGTGATTACTGCTCCACTATCTGGGATGGATGCAGTGACGTACATTTAAAGAAACTTAACTCATTGTACCGTCGAGGGGTAAAGTTAACTGTGCCTGGTCCCTCTCCCACCGACGAAAAGTTTAGAACCATCCGACTGCTAAACCTAAACAAACAGTTCACATTTAATCGATGATTACTTATGCATAAAATTCTTCACCATAAAACCCCATCTTACCTTCGTATGTTATTTTTGGATAGTCAAAGACAAAACACGAGGAACAGTTTGTTACAGCTACCAAGGGCCAGGCTCGATATATATAAAACCAGCCTTTCGTTCTCAGGTGCGAAAGCCTGGAACAAACTACCACCCCAAATTAAATCTATTTCTAATTCTAGAACCTTCAAAACTCGTTTATATAACATCTTGTTACAGTAACTTACTACCTGAACGGACTACTTATATATATGTGTGTGTGTGTGTGTGTGTGTGTGTGTGTGTGTGTGTGTGTGTGTGTGTGTGTGTGTGTGTGTGTGTGTGTGTGTGTGTGTGTGTGTGTGTGTGTGAATAATATTATTCACTATTATTGATATGTGTGCGCATTATTTGCATTGCTTTTTTCCAGTTTATTTCTTCATGTTTCGATTTATTGTGTTATTGTGTTTCTTACTCTTTGCTGTTAATATTTCTTTTCTAACAGGACAGTTTGTAAGAGAGGCGTTTCGCCTAAAACTTTATCCTGTCAATAAAACGTTTCATCAT
>BTPG01000006.1:210763668-210843668 GCA_036245525.1 Semisulcospira habei
CATCTCTCTCTCTCTCTCTCTCTCTCTCTCTCTCTCTCTCTCTCTCTCTCTCTCTCTCTCTCTCTCTCTCTCTCTCTCTCTCTCTCTCTCTCTCTCTCTCTCTCTCTCTCTCTCTCTCTCTTCCCCCTTGGTTGACAAAAGAAACAATGCATGCTATGTCGGTGCGAAATGACCTAAAAAGAGAAAAGAACTTTGATGAATTTAAAAAGCAGCGAAACCGTGTGAGGTTAATGGTGCGCGCCGCGAGGAGGGACTTTATCCGCAACACTTTCAAGGACAACAAAGATGTGTCAGCAGTGTGGCGAGTACTGAATTCGATCACCCGAGGCAATAGCAGTAGGTCAATAACCATCCCCAGTAATCTCTCCGCCGACACATTCAACGAACATTTTCTCTCTGTAGCGGATTTGATAACTACTCCTAGTCGTGATACAGATGCAGACACATGCCCCGATTACTTAGGTAATTTCTGCAACAGAAAAACAACTGGCACACTACCATTAATTTAGTATCCCCATACTTGCTGTGCACGAAGTGGGCAGGGCAAACTAATTAGTGACCTAGCTAATAAAAAGTCCTCCGGCCATGACGATATCAACCCACAAATATTAAAGTTGTCTGTACCATACATCATTGAGACCCTAACTTATATTTACAACTTATGTATTACAATAAAATTTATTCCCTACAGACCTTAAAGTCGCAAAAGTCGTTCCACTGCCAAAATCAAAAGATCGTACTGACCCTAACAATTATAGACCCATTTCTCTGCTGTCAGTATTATCTAAGCCCCTCGAAAGGCATATACATAAACACCTGTCTGAGTACTTAGAATCACGAAAGTTGCTCCATTCGTCTCAGTCAGGATTTCGCCCTCGGCACTCATGTCATACGGCTCTGAGCAGATTAACAAACATATGGCTTTCAAATATGAATAATTCGCAGCTGACAGGTGTAATTTATCTTGACTTTAAAAAGGCTTTCGATTTAGTCAACCATACAATATTGATTTCCAAACTTAAGCATTATTTTCGAAACGACATGGCTGTTTCGTTGTTTACGTCATACCTCAAAAACAGGAAACAGAAAGTAATTGTTAATGGAGCCTACTCTTCTACTAAACATGTTAAACTCGGAGTTCCGCAGGGGTCAATTTTAGGTCCTCTTTTATTCTGTATTTACATAAATGACCTACCTTTAAGTCTCACCTACGAAGCAACACAGTGTGATATGTTCGCCGATGATACCTCAATCCACACAGCTAATAAAGACATAAGTGTAGTTGAAAACGGCCTTCAACAAAGTCTCGATGATATAGCAGCATGGTGTAAAGTCAACTCTATGATTCTGCATCCTATTAAAACAAAATCTATGATTATTGCAACACGCCAAAAGCATCAGTTGAAACCATTAAAGCTTAATTTATCACTCGGCAACGAAATCCTAGAACAGGTAACCGAACATCGTCTGTTGGGGGTCACAATTGATAATCAGCTGAGGTGGCAGATGCACATTGACAATGTCTGTAAAACGGTCTCTAGAAATGTCTTTATGCTATCGAAATTAAAGTATTACACAGAGAGTGAAACCAGAAAATTGTTCAGTACTGCACACATCATGTCACATAATAAACTACGCATCGACGGTGTGGGATTGCTGCGGTGATGTACACTTAAAAAGACTAAATTCTTTACATAGGAGAATGGCTAAATTAATTCTTCCCGACCCGCACTTGACGACCGAGGAAAAACTCAGTAAAGCTGGATTTCTACCCCTTCAAAATCACTTTAAATTTAACAAAGGGGTACTGATGTTAAAAGTGTGGAACCATAGCGCTCCAGAATATCTAACAGAGCTGTTTAACAAATCAGACTCCTGCTATGGGAATATGAGGGGTCTTCCGAATATATATATTTAAATCTACTTTGTCATTTGCGGGTTCCACACTGTGGAACTCACTCCCACATCACGTTAAAGCCACTCCGACATTATCTCGTTTCAAGACAAGTCTTTATAGATACCTGATATCAATCAAATAACAATATCTAGTTATACGTAGACACACAAATGCACGTGTATATTCTAACAATCATGTGTATGTGCGTGTGTGTGTGTGCGTGTGTGTGTGTGTGTGTGTGTGTGTGTGTGTGTGTGTGTGTGTGTGTGTGTGTGTGTGTGTGGACGCGCGCGAGTGCGTTTGTGTGTGTATGCGTGTGTCTGTGCTTAGTGGAATATAATTATATTCATTTGTATCACTGTGTTTTGATGTCCCTGTTTTATGCATATTTTGTACTTAGTTAGTCGTAGTTTTAGCAACGGCAGGTACGAAAAATGACATAGTCACTGACTGTGTTAATATCTTCACCGTTGTAAAGTAAAGATTCATTGATTCTCTCTCTCTCTCTCTCTCTCTCTCTCTCTCTCTCTCTCTCTCTCTCTCTCTCTCTCTCTCTCTCTCTCTCTCTCTCTCTCTCTCTCTCTCTCTCTCTCTCTCTCTCTCTCTCTCTCTCTCTCTCTCTCTCTCTCTCTCTCTCTCTCTCCGTGAGATGGCCTTAGTCGCCTGCTCGGAAACACCAATAACCTAACCTAACCTCTCTCTCTTTCCCTTTTTCCTTTTTTATTTTCCCTTTCCAGGCAATGTGTGTGTGTGTGTATGTGTGTGTATGTGTGTGTGTGTGTGCGTGCGTGCGTGTGTGTGTGTGTGTGTGTGTGTGTGTGTGTGTGTGTGTGTGTGTGCGTGAGTGAGTGAGTGAGTGCTTGCGTGCGTGCGTATGTGCGTGAATGTGATGTTTGTGTGTGTGTATGTGTGTGTGTGTGTGTGTGTGTGTGTGTGTGTGTGTGTGTGTGTGTGTGTGTGTGCAAGGACATGATTGAAAACAGTTATATGTACCTAATCATTTATCCTTGAGAAATAAAGTTTCATTTCATTCCTCTCTCTCTCTCTCTCTCTCTCTCTCTCTCTCTCTCTCTCTCTCTCTCTCTCTCTCTTCTCTCTCTCTCTCTCTCTCTCTCTCTCTCTCTCTCTCTCTCTGACGCTCTGAACGCTTCTTGATGCCCATTGGCCATGGGCGTACCACGTATTGCGGTGATGGCACACAGAAGATTTATTGCGGTAATCATAAAGAACGAGGCGATCATCCTGATCCCACAATCCCCTGGGGCACGAGACATGAACGACATTCGCGCTCATAATTAGCTCTTGCGAGTACCTCCATGCTCGGGGCGACAACTCCCCCCCCCCCCCCCACACACACACACCCCCCCCCCCCTCTTTACCATTCACCCTCCCCCGAGTGTACAGGAACTCCTCGGGCCGTCGTTACCCATAGATGGCCCGCGCACAACTGTGCGCGGGCCATCAATGGGTGACGTCGGCCCAATGGCTGTTTGCACACTGGGCCCCTGCCGTTTCAGATAATTGGCCGCTGCAGGCCCTATCCTTTGTGGCGGGAGGAAAAAGCAGAAGAGCCGGAACAGCGGGACATTCCAGTAGTTGTGCATTGAAGTTTTGTCCCGCCGCTAATTACTTTCTCTCTCGCTCTCCGTCTTGTCATTGTACACGATCATACAACCATGAATATTGAATATTGAAAATCTCTCTCTCTCTCTCTCTCTCTCTCTCTCTCTCTCTCTCTCTCTCTCTCTCTCTCTCTCTCTCTCTCTCTCTCTCTCTCCCTCTCTCTCTCTCTCTCTCTCTCTCTCTCTCACGCCCTCCCTCCCTCCCTCTCTCTCTCTCTCTCTCTCTCTAGTCTCTCTCTCTCCCTCTCTCTCTCTCTCTCTCTCTCTCTCTCTCTCTCTCTCGCCCTCCCTCCCTCCCTCCCTCTCTCTCTCTCTCTCTCTCTCTCTCTCTCTCTCTCTCTCTCTCTCTCTCTCGCCCTCCCTCTCTCTCTCTCTCTCTCTCTCTCTCTCTATTTTTAATAAAACGCCAAAATTATCATACAAGATAATGTACAAGAAAGGCCAAAAATTTCGAATCGGCCATTTAAGTGTATATCACCTAGCGAACAAAGTGCCGGACGTTTGCGTTTATGTTAATTCACCTACTTACTTTCATCTCTTTGGTATAACCGAGACACGCCTTGCCTCCCACATCAGTGATGAGGCCATCGCCATTCCAAATTACTCCATTCTTAGGAGAGATCCGTCAGACCAGAGTGAGACAGGTGTAGCGGTCTACATCCACAACTCAGTTAAACACATAACCCGCAGGCGCCGGGACTTAGAAACTAGCGATGTGGAATGTATTTGGATAGAGATTAAGCAATCTAGATCCCCTCCTTTACTTGTTGGGTTTCTTTACAGAAATCCTGCGGCCACTTTTGGGTGGTATGACAACTTTGTACACTTGATTGATAAGATATTCATAAAAGCGAACTTCTCCTTCTATGGGATTTTAACATTGACACTCTTAAACCTCACCCATCATGGGAGTGTACCACTACCTTAGTCGGCCTTCAACAAATGGTAACATCGCCCACTAGAGTTACGCCATCATCAGCCACTGTTATAGACCATATTTATACAAATAAACCTCCGGCAGTTAGCAACGTTCACGTTGGTAGTCTTAGCGTAAGCGACCACTATCCTGTGAGCTGCACGTGGTTGTCCAAGCTTCCAAAACTAAAAACGCAACTGAGGACATACGTGCATAACATACAGATCATTTTAAAAGTTCAATGAAAATACCTTTCTGTCTGATCTAGCTTCTGCAGAGTTTACTGAAGTGTACAATGAAACCGACCCAAATAAAGCACTAGATACGTGGTATCACATCTTTCTCAGAGTGCTAGATAAACACGCGTCCTTGAGACAACAAAGAGTTAAATACGCCACTTTACCACTATGGCTGACTGCGGATCTTATCGAGGCCAAGGAGCACAGGGACGAGCTGAGAAGAGAGAAGCGCTTCACCGATTACAAGAAAGAACGTAATCGAATAAAATCCATGGTTCTGAAGGCAAAGAAATTACTTTTCGATAAAGTTATTCACGAAAGTAAAGACTGTGCCACAATATGGCGTGCGATAAATTTAGTTACTAGAGGCACGAATAAAAGCACAGCTCCTTTACTGCCGCATCTCACAGCAAACAGCTTCAACAGCCACTTCGTCTCCGTAGCAGAATCATTAATCCCGCCGGGAACTGAGTCGCTTGACTATGTATGCCCGGACAACTTAGTCGATTTCTGCAAGCAGAGAACTCGGCTGCCGGCACAAAACCTTTCATCATACCCACTATAGCGGTCCAAGAAGTTGGTAAATTAATTACATCATTGGAAAATAAAAAATCATCAGAACTGGATGAGATTAGTGCAAAAATACTCAACCCATACATTGTAGAGAGTATCACTTATATCTACAACCTCTGTATTAATTTTAATTGTTTTCCAGACGCATTTAAAGACGCGAAAGTAATACCTCTACCTAAATCTAAAGATCTTAGTGAAATTAATAATTTCAGACTCATACCACTTCTACCTGTTCTGTCCAAGCATTTAGAATGGCATGTTCACAAGCATCTATCTATATACCTGGAAAGCAGAAAATGTATCTATTCATTGCAGTCGGGCTTCAGATCAGACCCCACCCGGGTCTGCCCTGGGGGACTTGGGTGGGGTTAACTACTTTTTAGTTCCCAGGGTCACCCTGGTCAGCCCCACAGGGTGGGTTTTCCTTCTATTCTGGGGCATGTGTTTCTGTCTGCCCTTGGTCCATTCACCTGTATTTTCCTTTTTTAAACTCTCCCTACTGTCTGCGCTGCCTGTAGCTCTTGATATTGGATGTGTGTTGCTAAATGGTCTTAGCTTTATTTAGGCCCCATGTCGTAGGTTTATTTAACGTATTGGACCGGCTGGCGACATACATTCAATATTCTGTTGTTTTTTGTTTTTTGTTTTTTTTTCACAAGCAGTGCAGGCACGCCCTGAGAAAGCCTTGTTGCTGTCGGGACGTTAAGCAATGTACAATCAATCAATCAGATCAGAACACTCATGTCACACTGCGCTGATAGGGGATGATAGACACCTGGTTATCTTCCATCAACGACTCAATAATTACAGGAGTCATGTTTCTAGATTTCGTAAAGCCTTTGATCTTGTAAACCACGAAATACTGATCAAGAAAGTATCCATGTATACCAACAACTCGGCGTTGTTTCTCAAATCCTACCTCGAAGGTAGAAAACAAAAGGTATTACTAAATGGCTCATACTCGAATCAATGGTTAGTGAAGCATGGCGTACCACAGGGCTCTATTCTTGGTCCCCTTCTATTCTGCTTGTTCACAAATGATCTTCCTCTTGCGATAAAAAATGAAAGCGTTACATGTGATATGTTTGCAGATGATGCCGCTGTACACACGCCAGATAAGGATATATCAAACATCAATTCACGACTGCAAAACACACTGCAAGATATTGATGAATGGTGCAGTCATAATATTATGATTTTAAACCCGGTAAAAACGGAGAGCAAAACACCAGCTTGGTTCTCTCTCACTCAGTCTGTCCCTCCAAGGCAAAACCATCAGCCAAGTTACTAACCATCGCCTGCTAGGAGTCACGGTGGACAACCAGCTTAGGTGGTAGCCACATATCAGTAATGTTTGTAAAATTGTCTCCAGAAATCTGTACGTCTTAGCAAAATTTAAACACATTACTGATATGGAGACACGTCAACTGTTCTTCAATGCCCATATTAAATCACATATAGACTATGCCTCTACTGATTGGGATGGTTCGAGCGATGTCAATTTGAAAAGATTGAACTCTCTACATCGGAGAGCTGCCAAACTAATACTCCCTGGTCCCAGCTTAACTACTGACCAACAATTGGCAGCCTTAAAAACGTCTGCCCCTGAAAGATCATTTAATTTACAATAAGGGAATGGTTATGTTCAAGGCATTAAACGATAAGCTACCCCGATATATCACATCGCTATTTACCGTCCAGTCATCAACATACTCCAGATTAAGAAAATCCCTTATTGTGCCGCGACCTAGAATTAAGCTCTATAAAACGAGTTTGACGTTCTCTGGCTCTAGTCTTTGGAATGCCTTGCCAAGAAACGTCACGACATCAGCTACTTCTCCTCGTTTAAAGTCAGTCTCATCAAGTACTTATTTTTGTCAGCAGCATCCCCGTGACTGTGCACATATTGAAGAATACTATTTCTGATTAGATCATTAATTGCGTGTATCCCAGGTTTCGATGACTCATATTTATTCGGTACAGCTTGTGTGTAGCCAGCTACTCATATGTCTGACTAGCTTAACGCTATAAGCCGCTTAAGCGTGTGTGTGCACATGTGTGTGTGTGTGTGTGTGTGTGTGTGTGTGTGTGTGTGTGTGTGCGCGCGCGCGCGCGTTTGTTCGTGCGTGCGTGCGCGTGTGTGTGCGAACGTTTGTAATAGAAATAGAGTGGCGTGCTCAAATGTGCATGCGTTATGTATGCGTATTAGGTTGCGTGTATTCTTATTATATTATTTTAATTAAACCTCACAACATGTCATTATGCCCGACCAGTAAAGTTGGTAATTCCTATGTCACTCACCCTTACATTTTTTTCCTTCTTTTTTTCTTGGCTTGTGTTGTGTCATGTAATTGTTTTTTCTTCCCCTGTTCAGTAGTAAAAAAACAATTAGTGCGATAGTAGTAATAATAATAATAAGCGCATTAAATAGGCGCTTTATTCCAATTGAAAATCGGCTCAAAGCGCCGCCGCGAACTTAACCCAACAAGCACGCTCACGTGAATCACGCGCATTCACTCGCACACTGTACATAAACATAGAACATTCACGTGGTGCTAAGGGCAAGCTCAAGCGAGCTACTGTAGTTTTTGGAAATTCAAAATCGTTTGTATTTGAAATTTGATTAAGTGGGCTTAAACTGATACCAAAGTGGAGGGGGAGGAAGAGCCGGAATACCCGGAGAAAGAACCCCCGACGGTCCGCCCGAATTAACGGTGACACTTACTAGAGGAGAAAAATCCGACGCCGGAACCCGTAATCGAACCTCGCACCTTTAGCATTGGTGGCAGGCGCCTTAACCACTGATAGTAACTCAGTAATCAGTAGATTAGCAACGGCAAGTTCGAAAAATGGTTGTTACTACCAAAACTTTTACCGTTGTCAAATAAAGGATCATTGTCATTGTCATTGTCATTGTCATTGTTTCTCTCTCTCTCTCTCTCTCTCTCTCTCTCTCTCTCTCTCTCTCTCTCTCTCTCTCTCTCTCTCTCTCTCTCTCTCTCTCTCTCTCTCTCTCTCTCTCTCGTTTATAACAAAAAAAAAAAAATACCAGCAAGTCGTTTTTTGATGTCCTGGGGCTGCTGTACATACGTAATGATGCTGTGTCTGGCGAAAATGGGGCCGCACAAAAACCTGTTTGCGGGGTACCAGGTCAAGATCATTGAGTCAGTGTCGTCGCAGAGACATCATAGTTTTGCTTCTTGGAGACTTGCGACTTTTATTTACACGTCTACAGTGAAAAGCGTCACAGATAATTTGGAGCCACTGCAGATAAAACCGCACTGACTTGTTGACAAAGATTTTAATTACTACAGAGTTAACTGTCATGACTGCATCGAGTCCCAATGTCAGTCCACGTCTCCAAAGTCTGGAGTTGTCCTCTAGCAGGGTACACTCCAGTCACGATGATAGAGAGAGAGCATGATGGTTGAAGGTTTGTGACAGAATAGCTTGACGGCTAGAAACGGATTGGCCACAACAGTTCAAGGTTGGTGCCAGAATAGCTTGGCGCCTCAAAGCTATTCTGGCACCACCCTTAAAATGTTATGACCAATCCGTTTCCTATGCTGTGTTTCAGGTCTAAATGTCTGTCCAATGTTGTGTGCTGCCATGTAAAAAAAAATAAAAAATGTTGCTGCCGCTGATTTCTCTACAAAATGTCTAGCGCTGTACGTGCACGGTATGGGCACTGGATCATCACCCACAAACGACCAGCTAAGGCTTAACTTGTATTCGAGATATTTACTAAAGTTACCTCTCTTCGTACTGGTCTGTGATCCTGGACTTTTGGCTAAACACCGCAAGGTCCAAAATCACAGAATCACAGACCAGCACACATTTAGAACTGGCATTTTCCTTCACCCATCACATCCTATTTTAGTTCAAGGGTGGTGCCAGAATAGCTTGGCGCCTGAGGCGCCAAGCTATTCTGGCACCACCCTTGAACTATCAGTCAAATTTTACTTCAAGCAGTGGATATATCTGGATGAAAAGGGTAAAGGTCAAAGCACCCAGACACACTGTGATTTAAAATACACCCAAATGCCTTTCTATTTTCTTGAAATTACTTTTTTCTATTTTCTTGAAAGTAAATATTTTGTTCTGTTTTCTTGAAAGTAAATATCGTTTCTATTTTGTTGAAAGTTAAAAAAAAGTATGAAAGCTCATCTCCAACATGTTATGCCTCATTGTCACTGACACTTAACAGAACCTTGACGCCATGACGTCATCATTCTGACAGCAGAAAGGTGTAAGTTACCCGTGCAAGTTAGCGTGTCTTGAGGACACCCACGTAAACCTTATATTGTTTCTGGTTCCCAACGTATAAAACATGATCATTTTATAAGAATCAGATGATCTGAAAAGCGCGCCGCCTCTGAGCACGTTGTCAGAAACTCCACCACATACGTGTAACAGTGTATGTGTCTGAGGATTCAAATGGAAGCGAATTTTGTAAGCAAGAGGCAAAGATCCTCATGAGCCCCTGCGACTGCAGGAGCTCACGAGAATCTATGCCTTTTGCAGTTGTTAAGGGCTCACTCTGCCGCGGCCATAATTATTTGCCGTACCCAGCTGTTGTCGATTGCTGGTTGCACGCCAGTTGCAGTCGGGGCTGTGTGTTATTATAAGTTATTGGTCGGAGGGGTTCGCTACACGGACCTTGTAGGCCTGAGGGAGTTCAAAGGAAACATAGTACCCCGAAGGCCGAGGCCTGAGGGGTACAATTATTCTCCTTTGACCTCCCGAAGGCCTATAAGGGTCCGTGCAGCGAACCCCTCCGACCAATAACGTATTTGTTTTCATTCCTCCACTATTTTCGTAAAAGAAATCAAGAAGACATCTTGCGACCTGGATCACGCCAGACATGACTGACGTCAAAGGAATATACATTTATATATAATAGACTTATGACGTAATTTAAAATATGTCATGACGTTGCCGTCTCCAGTACTGTGTGCTTGTTGTTTCGAACAACACTAAGTAACTTTGTACTTTATAACGTTTGGCGATCTTTTATAGAAAAACTGGCATCCAAGATGCGTCATCGAGAGGGCTACAAAACGTCCGCCATTTTTCGCTACAGGGGTTTTTATATCACGGTCACATGGTACGGTTTACGCTAACGTGACTGGTCGTGTGACGTAGGGAGGAAAACAATACGTTTTGGATAACAGCAAGGCTCGGCCACCGTTTGGTCCCAAACACCTGCGGCTCCGCCTAAGCCTATTCTTGTCTCCTATTTCTGTCCGCTCTCTTCTCCTGATTGCTGTGAAATCTGTTATTTAATTTCATTTGAAAACATTCACACGTGCCTTTTTTTATTGTTGCATGCACCCCTTTTCAGACAAGACAGACTTAACCCATCCAGGCCTGACACCCTACAGCAGGAGATGGATCGCAACTGGTGCAATGTCGTTAGATGACGCCTCCAAAATTTGTGAAACACGTGCGTGGGGTTGAATGAGTTAATAGTTTGCAAACCAAATGTGCTATGCTTTAGTATGTCTTACAAAGATGACAAACAAAAGGGACCTACAACAGACGATGAAGGGGTAATGGATCGCATTCTGAGCTTTACGTATATCGCAATATCGTCTTATAAATGTTGTTAGTACGTCTGCTAATTAGTTAACTCATTCAGCCCTGACGCACTACAGCAGGAGATGGATCGTCGATCCATCTCCTGCAACAGGTGCATAGTCGTTAGATGACGCCTCCAAAATTTGGGAAATACGGCCGTCGGGCTGAATGAAAGATTTATGTCTTAGCTTACAAAGTATGGATGTCGACTTTTCTGCGTGTATTCTCATTTTGTTGCAGAGTTGTTCCGTAGCCCAGAGGGGGGAGTGAAAACCGTTCTTACGGGTATCCACTGGCAGCAAAGGTGAACAGTCTCAGTTGAAGCAAGGCAGCATTCATAACCCTTTGTATCCGAAAACGTTAGTCAGGTTTCGCTTGCAACAAATGACTGGCAACAAAAGAACGAGAGGAAAATCACGGCGGACTGACAACACTCCAAACATCTCCAAGAGGCATAGATCCTCATGAGCCCTTCGGGCTCATGAGGATCTATGCCTCTTGGAGATGTCTGGAGTGTTGTCTGTGTTTATGTTACAAGCTGGTTACCTGCCCTGACTTTGCTCTCGATCGTTGCTGGGAGTCGTTAGCTGCAGACCGATCCGGGCCCACTGTCTGTTTTACTGGGTGCACAAATACCTTCACTATGAGCCAGAAATGCAATATTTTTTCATTCTGATTTTTTTGTGCTGTTGCAGAAGACGCAGAAGGTGTGCCTTAACATAATATTGTCTGATGTTGGCTTCTGGGATGAATTGTGATTCATTTAGAGGAAACTGTTTCTCAACCTCATTTTAGCATCCGCGAAGAGCGGGAATAGGGTACCCTTGCGCCATCGGCTATATCTCTGGTGTGTTCCTAAGGATTTTAGGGAAACATGGTTTAAACATCTCCGGACATACTAAGGTACACTTTGAAGCCCATCTTATAGAGTACTAGGGAAGGGTGGGGGTGGGGTGGGGGCGGGGGTGGGGGGTGGGTATGGGGTGGACGGTAGCACGACTGGCTTATGGAGTATGAACTGCATGCCCTAGGTGTGAAAATCAGACAATTTTCTGCACCACTTTTTCGGAGTCATTTGTAAAACAGCTAACATAACTTTAATTTTTCTTTTCGAAAAAGCTATCTTACTATCTTCTCATTAATATCCACATGAATTTTCATAAACAGTGTTTGCATAAGCCTGCTGTTTGTCCCGGTTCTGGTGTAAGATTGATTCAAGTTGATTCTCTGATACGTCAAATGTTGGTACTGCGATGAGTGACGTATAACTTCGAGCCGTCACTATGAACACGGCGTCGTGGGACTAATGATGCCATGACGTAAAGCTTGAAGTGACGTCATTTCGCTGCTCGTGCTATTCTTCTTTTTCAGAATAGCTATGCTACGCCAGACCACAGAGCTTACGAATGGCGGGAATCGTCTTGTGTCCGTCTTTATTTCTGTGCGCCAGTGTGTGTTGATCAGAGGGTGGGTTAGAATAGAAGGAGATGGATTCCTGTCGATACACGAGCCCACAGAGCGTACGTTTGGCGGGAAGCTAGTTATTAAGTTATTTGGGTTTAACGCCGAGCAGGCAACTAAGGCCATCTCACGGCGGGTGTCGGGAAGCGCCGTGTGTCCGTCTTTATTTCTGTGCGCCAGTGTGTGTGGATCAGAGAGTGGGGTTAGAGTAGAAGGAGATGGATTCCTGTCGCTACACGAGCCCACAGAGCGTACTAATGGCGGGAAGCGCCGTGTGTCCGTCTTTATTTGTGTTCGCCGACGTGTGTGTTGATCAGAGGTTGGCTTAGATAGGAGGGAAATGGATCAGCATAATAAGCCTAAAAATATAAACAACTCTGAATGTTCCTAGAGGATAAACGCATCTGAGCTCCAAACAAGATGGTAGACTTTGGGATGAAATCCTCATCTTGTCTCTTTGTATGATGTGTTTGTTTTCCTGTTGTGTTTTGTTTTGTATACAGGACAGCTTGTAAAACAGGCATTGAGTTGCCTGATAGCTACGAGAATAGCCTCCCTCACTTCTGTCTGTCTGTCTGTCTGTCTGTCTGTCTGTCTGTCTGTCTCTCTCTCTCTCTCTCTCTCTCTCTCTCTCTCTCTCTCTCTCTCTCTCTCTCTCTCTCTCTCTCTCTCTCTCTCTCTCTCTCTCTCTCTCTCTCTCTCTCTCTTTCTCTGAGGAGCGATGGATGGACCTTTATCGATGGAGGTTTTGTCCGATCAGCTCTGCCCCGCGCACAGCTGGTCGGTTACTACCTTCCGGCTTTCAGGGTCGATTAGTCGTTCCTACTTGGCGCTGGAAGTGAAAAAGGTACGCATATACACTCCGTGTGTGTGTGTGTGTGTGTGTGTGTGTGTGTGTGCGTGTGTAAGTGTGTGTGTGTGTGTGTGTGTGTGTGTGTGTGCGTGTGTAAGTGTGTGTGTGTGTGTGTGTGTGTGTGTGTGTGTGTGTGTGTGTGTGTGTGTGTGTGTGTGTGTGTGTAGGTGTGAAGGTGTCATCAAACTCGCTCGATCTGACATTACATAAATTTAGTAACGACTTATTTAGTTGTCTGGTTTTGACAGTGACTCAGTAGTTTAAAGATTAACTCCTTATGTGACAGAGACACATGGTTGACAACTACACTGGTTGCACTAGTGCTTGGTCGTATCTGTGAAACTGTGTTCCACACATAGTACAGTGGGTTTGCACTGCAAACTGTAATTTATGCAAATATTTAAATTGCATGACTACTGTACTTGTTCTTTTTCGGACATGCGTACGCCTGACTCACAGTTTATGATCATCGAAGTGAAATCAAACGACTGGTGTATCTGTTCTCAAATTCACTCACTCTCGGACTCGTATATTATATGTTTATAGTGGCGAAGCAAGTGTGTTTTAATAGCATATGGACTTCATTTCACGTGAACTCTGACATTAACTCTTGTCTGTTTCTTAGATTTTGTACTTGCAGTCACTATACTTTCACTTCCATTTTTATTTCGGGGGTGCTACAACACACGGTTATTTAAGTTAACCGTTTAGTTTACTTACGGCCGTGTTTAACTTCAGTTTAATTTTTCTTTCTTCTGTTGATATTTACTTGTATGTATATTCGTTTCTTAGTTTCTGCTTTTGTACTTTGTGTTGATATTTTGTTACCTGGTTCTTTATCTTAAACATTGTAAAGCCATGCGCGGACCCTCACGTAAAAAGGCGAAAGATTCCGTATCGGTCAGCTCAATGTCTACCACCTAGCAAACAAAGTTCAATATGTCTGCGTTTATGTTAATGCCCCCAACTATTTTCACCTAAAGGGTTTAACTGAAACTCGCTTGGCCTCCCACATCAGTAATGAAGCCATCGCCATCCCAAATTATTCTATTATTAGGAGAGATCCGTTAGTCCAGGGTGAGACAGGTGTAGCGGTATACATCCATCAATCAATTCTACACATAACCCGCAGGAAACAAGACCTAGAAACGGCTGATGTAGAATGTATTTGGGTAGAAATCAAACACTCTAAATCCACTTCTTTACTTGTCCGGTTTCTGTATAGAAACGCTGCAACCACCTTTGAGTGGTACGATAGCTTTGTACACATGATCGATAAAACAGACATTCAGACCAAAGATGTTCTGCTTCTTGGAGATTTTAATATTGACTTTCTTAAACCTCATCCATCATGGGAGTGTACTACTACCTTAGTCGGTCTCCAACAAATGGTGACGTCCCACACCAGAATTACGCCAACATCAGCCACTATTGTAGACCATATCTATACCAACAAACCTCTCGCAGTTAGCAACACTCAAGTTGATAGTCTTAGTGTCAGCGACCTCTCTCTTGGCTTGACTTCGCGAACGAAGATTTTATAGGAGTTGCCCACGACGTCTGCAGGCTTGTTCGTGGCTGCGGAGGCCAATCCGAGACAGGCAGGTTCGACCGCAGTGGCTGCAGGGGAAGGTATGGCCAGGGTTCTGAGCTGCGGCATCTCTGTTTTTTCTCCTGAGCCGCTTGTCCTTAAGGCTAGCTCTGCGAGAGTCCTCAAAGGAGACAGCTGCCTTGTAAATGGTGGAGCGCCAGGTGTCACGGTCCGCAGCAAGCGAAGACCACTGGTGGTGGTCGATTTGGCAGGCACTAAGTGACTTCTTGAGACAGTCTTTGTATCTCTTCTTTGGTGCCCCTCTGTCACGGTGTCCAGTAGCAAGCTCGCCGAACAGGGTGACCTTTGGTAGGCGATGATCCTCCATCCTGGAGACATGCCCCGCCCAGCGGAGCTGTGTCCGCAGCAGCAAAGCCTCGATGCTCACAGTTTCAGCCTGTTCAAGGACCTCGACGTTGGTGACATAGTCACTCCAGTGAATGCCCAGGATGGTTCGCAGGCAGCGCTGGTGGAAGCGTTCGAGGAGTCGTAGTTGGCTGCGGTAGAGGGCCCAGGACTCGGAACCATACAGCAGGGTGGTGAGGACCACAGCTCTGTACACGCTGATCTTGGTGCCTGTTTTCAGCTGTTGATTGTGCCACACCCGCTTGAAAAGTCGCCCGAAAGCGCTGTTCGCTTTTGCCAGCCTGCTGTCAAGCTCCTTGTCCAGCTTGGCGTCCGACGTGATAATGCAGCCAAGGTAAGTAAACTGGTGCACTGACTTTAGTTCAGACTCGCCGATGGTGATGTGAGGAGGGCGGTACACTGTCTTGGGTGCCGGCTGATGGAGGACCTCTGTCTTTTTAAGACTGACCTCGAGTCCAAAGAGCTGGGCAGCATCTGCGAAGCAAGACGTGATGCGCTGCAGGGCTCTCTCTGTGTGTGCAACGAGGGCAGCATCATCAGCAAAAAGCAGCTCACGAATCAGTTGGTCTAGGGTTTTCGTGTGGGCTTGCAGTCGTCTGAGGTTGAACAGGCTGCCATCGAGACGATACCTGATGTACACTGCATCGTCATCATCGAGGTCCACTGTGGCCTGCTTCAACATCATGCTAAAAAAGATGGTGAAGAGGGTCGGTGCCAGCACGCAGCCCTGCTTTACACCGTTGAGAATAGGGAATGGTTCTGAGAGGTCATTGTTGAGTCTGACCTGGCCTTGCTGGTCCTCGTGTAGCTGGACAATCATGTTGAGGAACTTTGGGGGACAGCCAAGTCGCTCCAGGATCTGCCACATGCCTTGCCTGCTCACAGTGTCGAACGCTTTTGTTAAGTCGACAAATGTTACATACAGCCCTTTGTTCTGCTCGCGGCACTTCTCCTGTAGCTGTCTCAGCACAAAGACCATATCGGTGGTGCTCCTGTTTGCTCTGAAGCCACACTGGCCCTCTGGGAGTTGGTCTTCAGCGATGGCAGGTACCAGCCGATTCAGGAGCAGCCTTGCAAGGATTTTCCCAGCAATGGACAGCAGGGTAATTCCCCGATAGTTGGAACAGTCAGACTTCTCGCCTTTGTTCTTGTACAGGGTGATAACGACTGCATCACGGAGATCTTTTGGTAGTGTTCCTTCCTCCCAGCAGCAGAGAAAGAGGTCATGGAGCTTGTTGTGCAGTGCTGTGCCTCCATGTTTCCAGATCTCTGGTGGTATTCCATCAATGCCTGCTGCTTTGCCACTCTTGAGCTGGTGGATGGCTGTGAGGGTCTCTTCAGCGGTGGGCGGTTCGTCCAATTCAACCTTTACTGGGAGGTGTGGGATTTGTAGGACGACTGCTTCTTGAACAGTGCGCTCAGCGCTGAAGAGGCTCTGAAAGTATTCCGACCAGCGGTTCAAGATGGAGGTATTATCTGTGAGGAGTGCCTGGCCATTCGCGCTTCGCAGGGGACTTTGTACCAGGTGCCTGGGGCCATACACTGCTTTCAGTGCTTCGTAGAAACCCCTGTAGTCACCATTGTCAGCGCAAAGCTGGGTCCTCTGTGCAAGTCTGGTCCACCACTCATTCTGGAGATCTCTGAGCTTGCGCTGGAGACTGCTGCAGACGAGGCGGAAGGCAGACTTCTTCACAGGGCAGGAAGGCTGGGCTAGGTGAGCCTGATGGGCGGCTCTTTTTTTTGCTAGGTGTTCCTGGATCTCTACATCGTTTTCGTCAAACCAGTCTTTGTTCTTCTTTCTGGCGAAACCCAAGACTTCTGCAGAGGATTTTGCAATAGCAGTTTTTAGTTGTTCCCAAAGTGTTTCAGGGGAGGAGTCTACTGGGTCTGCTGTGTCTTTGAGCCTGCGCTGTAAATCTGTCTGAAAGGCAGCTTTCACATCGTCACGCTGAAGTCTGGCAACATCAAGCTTTTTCTTGGGGGGCCCCCATTTCTTGGGTTTTGGCTTGAAGTGGAGCCTGAGTTTGCAGCGGACAAGGCGGTGGTCAGTGTGGCACTCTGCGCTGGGCATCACTCTGGTGAGGAGGACGTCAGCGACCACTATACAGTTAAATGCATATGGCTGTCAAAACTTCCAAAAATGAAAAAGCAAGGTCACACGTGCATCACTTATAGATCATTTAAAAACTTTAATGAAAATGCATTTCTGACTGACTTAGCTGGAGCACAGTTCACGGACGTGTATAACGATAGTGACCCGAACAAAGCATTAGAGCTGGGAAAACACCTTGTCAGTGACCTCGTTTTGGGTGTTTCCCCCTCTTTAATTAGGTCAAGCCGGCATGCATATAGTTTCCATGTCAGTGTCAAACGGGTTTGTTGGAGTGCCGCGTGTCTGACCTGCATATATAAGTTTTCATAATTTTCTCACGTATTCTGAACAATAATGTGTACGCGATCGAGATTTGCAGCAGAAACACATTGTAGGTTACCCATTCAGCCCTGACGCACTACATCAGGAGATGGATCAACCATGATAATTCAAGGGTTGTGTCAGATTAGCTTGGCGCCGACAGGCGCCAAGCTAATCTGGCACTACCCTTGAAATATGATGGTCGATCCATGTCCTGCAGCTGGTGCATAGTCGATAGATGTCGCCTCCAAAATTGGGAAAATACGTAATGGGGTTGAATGTGTTAACGAGTCCAGTTTAGCGTTTCATTTACTTGGGAACAGTACCACTAATATGTTGGCTGTATATTATGTTTCGAAAGCGTTTCGTTCAAATGTCCAAGAAAAAGCGTTTGTATGAAATGGGCAGTCCGCGTCTCCACGTCTCGTCTCGTCTACATGGCCAATGTGTGCAGATGCCTCGGTCTTGGAAAACAAGTTTGTCTGTGTGACTTCGTGAATAACTGTTGGATTCGCACAGATGTAGTTGACGGTCCGCTGGTCATAATTGTTTTGTTTATATTGTTTCACCGATTAGCCCCAAAGCACTATAGCAGGAGGTCGTGATAATTCAAGAGTTCCACCAGATTAGCATGGCGCCTGATAGTGCAATATCCTTGAATTATCATGGTCGATCCTACGCCTGGTTCCAGAGTCGTTAGGTGAAAGCTGCAAAATACGGCCTTGGGGATCAATAGGTTAAAGGTCAATGATCACAAGATGCCATAGACAAATACGGGGAGTTGTATATTTTTTCTTTTGTGCGAAGGCATTGTGTCCGTGGTGTGGGGATGTCACGTGATCAGCAGGGCTCGCCAAGACAATCCTGCAAGGCACTGTGCAAGGAGGACGAAGGAGAAGAAGACAGAGGAAGAGATGGGAGGACAATCTCTCAGAGTGGACAGAACTGAGGCTGAGCGACACACTAAGAATGGCAGAGAACAGAGAGGGAATGGAGGGAGCTGGTTGCCAAGTCATCAGTGGTGCCCCAACGGTCGGCAAGACTACGGGATAGATAGATAGAGAGAAGATAAGATAAGATTAGATTAGATTAGATTAGATTAGATAGGTAGGTAGGTAGGTAGGTAGGTAGGTAGGTTAGATTAGATTAGATTAGATTAGATAGATAGATAGATAGATAGATAGATAGATAGATAGATAGATAGATAGATAGATAGATAGATAGATAGATAGATAGGTAGGTAGGTAGGTAGGTAGGTAGGTAGATAGATAGATAGATAGATAGATAGATAGATAGATAGATAGATAGATAGATAGATAGATAGATAGATAGATAGATAGATAGGTAGGTAGGTAGGTAGGTAGATAGATAGATAGATAGATAGATAGATAGATAGATAGATAGATAGATAGATAGGTAGGTAGGTAGGTAGGTAGGTAGATAGGTAGGTAGATAGATAGATAGATAGATAGATAGATAGAGTCCGTCTTTTTGTGCGTAGGCAATGTGTCCGTCCCTTTTAGCCAAGCATTTCTCCGTGAGGCATTATAATATATTATTTATTTCAGTGAGCTCCGTAGGTCAAGATAACGGGAGGTCATTGAGGGTGTGCACCTTTGTCTTACATATGAGCGATTGGAGGGGGGGGGGGGGAGGGTTGTAGTCGAGACCTGTTACGATTGTGGTTGTGTTATCCTGTAAGAGCGTACATGTGTTGATCGTAGGTAACGACCCGATGTTTATTTAAGCTATCACGGTTATGATTTCGTGTCTTTTTAGTAAGATTTTCTTTTGTTCCTGAGTAGAGTCGATTTCGTTTTGTTAAGTTTAGTCCGGAACGTTGTAGAAGGGTCGCACTGTCTAGTGGCCTCGTAAGTGTCACGTCGGTTAGGTGACATCGCAACATTTTTTCGCTACTTTTGTGCGCATGGATTGAGCAGCCTTTGTTTTATTTTGGGAATGTTCTCATACTTTATAGAGCTACCAGGTGATAGGGATACCATACTTTTATGTGTCTTTATTATATGCTAGAATTTAGAGCTGAAGTGAGCAGCCGTGTTTTTGTAGCCTGATATATTGTTTCTGGAAAGTTTATGTTAATGAGCTTCGGCTGCGTGTTTCGTTCTGGTTGTTTGAGTTCATGATTTCCGTAGAAGATTCTAGATTTTGATAGTGTATATAAGGAGGGCGCTGGGAAAGCCCAGGAGTAGATTGTCTTGCTTTGTCAGTTGTAGAGATACGCAGTTTATTGCGAGAGACGCTGTGTATGAGAAACTTTGAGTCGTAGTGTGGACATAGCAAAAGAGACTTTGTATTCAGTAGTTTGTGCATTTGAAAGAGCATTACTGTGAGGATATCACATCGCTGAATTAAATATTGTTGGAACTGTTACTCCAGTTTTGTCTACATCCTTAAGCCACGGTTGACGGATTGCAGCTGAATGAGGTCTATTTAAAAGAACTCTACGTGCGTGTGTGTCTGGTGTGTTTATCATACTTCGACTACAACTCCACCACGTAACATTTTGGCGACCCCGACGAGACCTCTTCAGTTGGTTCAGTGGAAAGGGTAGCAGGAGAAAACAGCCAGCAGTGAATAGCAGAGATGGCGACATCGGAGATGGAGATATTCCTGAAAATTGGAAAGGAACGTGGACTCGAAGGAGCTCACCTCCTCGAGTTTGTAAAGGAGAGAGAAGAAAAAGAAGAAAAGAAACGAGAGAAAGAAGAAAAGGAGAGACTGGAAAGAGAAGAAAGAGCCAAAGAACGTGAAATCAGGAGACTCGCAATCCAAGCAGAAGAAGCAGAGAAACAGCAAAGAGAGGCAGAGAAACAACAAGAAGAGGAGAGAGAAGAGGCGGAGAGGCAGCGTCAACACGAAATTCATCTAAAGCAGATGGAGATTGAGGCACAGAGCCAGAGAACTAATGAAGCAACAGCATTAGCGAGCAGAGAACAAACAGCCCGTGCGCCAAAACTTCCACCTTTCATTGAAAATTCAGATAAGATGGACGCTTATTTGTAACGATTCGAGCGCTTCGCAAATAGCAACAATTGGAAACAAGAGACTTGGCCTATTAAACTGAGCGAACTTCTAACTGGCAAAGCGCTTGAATTTTACACCCACTTACCAAGAGAAAAAGCCGAAGATTATACACAGTTGAAAGCCGCCCTGTTGAGACAGTACGACTTCACTGAAGAAGGTTACAAGCGACGATTTCGGAACTGCAAGCCTGAAGAAGGAGAAACACCCGGCCTATTCATTGAGAGAATTAGAAGCTACCTGGAGAAATGGATAGAGCTTGCTGGTCTAAACAGAGAGTATCAAGACCTGTGCGACCTCATCATCAAAGAACAAGTTTTCAGCGCATGTTCTAAGGACCTGGCCGCCCACCTCAGAGAGCAAAAAGACCAGTCACTAAAGGCCCTGGCCGACTTCGCTCAAAGATACCTTGACGCTCACAACATGAAGTTCGGGTCCAGTAAGCCACAGCGTGTGTCTGCACCAGCAGAGGAAATCCACAATGTCAGACACACCCCGAGATACAAGCCGGTGGAGAACCTGACATGTTTTCTCTGTGGAAAGAAAGGTCACAAGGCGATACGGTGTCCTTCTAAAGACATTCCCCAAGGCGACAACATCAAAAGATCCAACCAAGATCGTGGGATAGCAGGCAGAAGCAGTACCACGTCTCAACACAGAGCTGCCGCTGTATTAGCAAATGATGTGACGTCATCCAATGACTTTGAATCCAGACAAAAGCGAGTTACACCAGAGTTGATCGAATCTTTCAGAAAGAATGGACGCATCCCAGTAGGAGATGGGACTACATTTTTACCAGTCTCAAGCATCGCGCTGCCTGAGAATGAAGTGCCGAACATGTCGGCGACACACCAGTGAGAGTGTTGAGAGACACTGGTTGTAGCTGCATCATCGTGAGAGAGGACCTAGTAGCTGAAGACCAGAAGCTACAGGAGTGCACCACCCTCATTTTGGCTGACGGAACTGTAAGGATTATCCCCCTTGCCAAAGTCAGTGTCGACACCCCATACTTGACAGGAGAGATGAAGGCGTTGTGCGTGAAGACACCAGTCTACGACCTCATCATCGGAAACATTGATGGTGCCAGAAACGCAGACGATCCAGATCCAGAGTGGAGACCTGAAATATGTTCGGTTACCACGAGAAGTCAAGCAAAGAAGAGTCATCAAACCATCCCTCTAAAAGTGGCGGACAACACGGAAGCAGCTATCGTGAATAGGGACAGGCTGGTGGAGCTACAGAGAGGTCAAGACAAACCAAAATTGGCGGAATCGGTGCGTCTTGCTGATGACGAAAGACTAGACGACGAGAACCTGTTTGACCTTAATAAACTCCGACACAAAGAGGATGTAGAAGATATCCAGTTCGGTCAGAATCTGACCCAGACTCAACGTGAAGAACTGCGCGTCCTGACTCAAGAGTTCGAGCATCGGTTTACACCTGACCCAGGGACAACAGACACCATCCTGCACGAGGTAAACCTGACGTCAAACGAGCCAGTTCGAAGCAAACCTTATCGTCTTCCTTATAACACGAGGGAAGAATTGAAAAAGGATATCAAGGAAATGCTGAGTCTGAATGTCATCAGAGAGTCCAAGTCACCATATGCGTCCCCAGTGTTCATCGTGAAGAAACCAGATGGATCCAACCGAGTGTGTGTGGACTATCGCAGACTCAATAAACTAACAATCTTTGATCCAGAACCTATGCCCACAGCAGAAGAACTGTTCCAGAAGGTCAGTGGAGACCAATTTTTCTCCAAAATTGATCTAAGCAAAGGGTATTGGCAAATCAAGGTTGCAGAAAAAGATATCCCCAAGACAGCGTTCGTCACACCCGACGGTCATTGGGAGTTCCTGAAAATGCCTTTTGGTATGGCGAACAGTGGTGCCACATTGAAGAGAGGACTGAAAAAGATCCTAGAAGATATGCAAAATGTGGTCTTTTACTGGGATGACATTTTGATCCATACCAAAACTTGGGGGGACCACCTCAAAGCCCTCCGAGAACTGTTCCAAAGACTGTCAGATGCGAATTTTACCATCCGTCCAAGCAAGTGTATTCTTGGGGCTGACAACATAGACTTCATTGGACATAAATTGAGCGAAGGTTTAAAGGGGCTACACGATGCCAACGTGCAAAAGATCAAGGATGCCCCGCGACCTACGACCAAGACGCAGGTCCGCTCATTTATGGGCTTGGCGAACTACTACCGGGAGTTCATACCAAACTTTGCGGCAGTCACAGCACCCCTGACTGATTTGCTGAGGAAAGGACAACCTAACATAGTGAAGTGGGAGGATGCCCAAGAGCGAGCATTCCAGGCGGTTCGAGACATCCTAACCGAGAAGCCTGTTCTACACCTTCCTGACCCGTTGAAAACGTTCGTTCTTCCTGAGAACAGACGCCTCCAACGAAGGAGTAGGTGCAGTCTTGATGCAAGAAGATAACGGAAAACTCCACCCAGTGAGCTACGCCAGCAAAAAGTTGACCAGAGCTGAGAGAAACTACTCGACCATCGAGAAGGAGTGCCTAGCCATCATTTGGGGAGTAAGGCGATTCGAACTGTACCTTTTGGGAGTGCCATTTGTTCTCCAAACAGACCATCAGCCCTTGAACTATCTAAACTCTGCAAAGTTTACAAATTCTCGTATTATGAGATGGGCGATGTTCTTGCATAATTTTGACATTAAACTACAGTCTATCAAGGGTTCGCTGAACTTTGGAGCAGATTACCTGAGCAGAGCAGTTTAAATGAACATTTCTGTGTCCAGAACTTTTGTATGAAACATTTCGATGCTCAGGACTGTTTACAGGAACTGTAAGACGTTTATTTTAATTTGATTTTTGATGTGAAGTTATATTTTGTTTAGGGTTTTGTGTAGGTATACACAGCCACAACCGTATTTTTGAATTTGAGAAGAAATTTTTGTGAAATTTCATTCTTAAGAGGGGGGTAATGTTACGATTGTGGTTGTGTTATCCTGTGAGAGCGTACATGTGTTGATCGTAGGTAACGACCCGATGTTTATTTAAGCTATCACGGTTATGATTTCGTGTCTTTTTAGTAAGATTTTCTTTTGTTCGTGAGTATCGATTTCGTTTTGTTAAGTTTAGTCCGGAACGTTGTAGAAGGGTCGCACTGTCTAGTGGCCTCGTAAGTGTCACGTCGGTTAGGTGACATCGCAACATTTTTGGCTACTTTTTGTGCGCGTGGATTGAGCAGCCTTTGTTTTATTTTGGGAATGTTCTCATACTTTATAGAGCTACCAGGTGATAGGGATACCATACTTTTATGTGTCTTTATTATATGCTAGAATTTAGAGCTGAAGTGAGCAGCCGTGTTTTTGTAACCTGATATATTGTTTCTGGAAAGTTTATGTTAATGAGCTTCCGCTGCGTGTTTCGTTCTGGTTGTTTGAGTTCATGATTTCCGTAGAAGATTCTAGATTTTGATAGTGTATATAAGGAGGGCGATGGGAAAGCCCAGGAGTACATTGTCTTGCTTTGTCAGTTGTAGAGATACGCAGTTTATTGCGAGAGACGCTGTGTATGAGAAACTTTGAGTCGTAGTGTGGACATAGCAAAAGAGACTTTGTATTCAGTAGTTTGTGCATTTGAAAGAGCATTGCTGTGAGGATATCGCATCGCTGAATTAAATATTGTTGGAACTGTTACTCCAGTTTTGTCTACATCCTTAGGCCACGGTTGACGGATTGCAGCTGAATGAGGTCTATTTAAAAGAACTCTACGTGCGTGTGTGTCTGGTGTGTTTATCATACTTCGACTACAACTCCACCACGTAACAAGACCTTAGTTAGTTAGTTAGTTAGTTAGTTAGTTTTAACGCTGGCAAGCGGCTAAGACCATTCATGGCCGACAGGGTAGGAGTCTTGCCAGTCAGGCTAAACGGAATCTCGTAAGGCAGGATGCTTTTTAAAAAATATCTGTAAAAAAGATCGCTCAAATTTTTAATCCTTCTAGCCCCAAGGTCCCATTTCATAAATTTTGGAGGTGTTGCCTAAAGACTATGCACCAGTTGCAGGCGATGGATTGACCATGATAATTCAAGGGTAGTGCCAGATTAGCTTGGCGCCTTCAGGCGCCAAGCTAATCTGGCACTACCCTTTAAATATCATGGTCAATCCATCTCCTGCTGTAGGGACTTGGGGCTAAAAGGGTTAAGTACTTAGGGTGACCTTTGGCGAGACGGACAACCATTACAGTATAACAAAAAACGCCTCTCCTGAAGAATGCGGCCAAAATCTGGCATCTAACATCACAAAGTGTTTGAACCAGCATAGTGTCGGATTTGTACAGGATGACCCGATCAGTATCGCGACAGGAAAGATGAACCAAACATCCTATGATTGATGTTTATTCTTCCATTTTAAAAAAAAAAAGGTATGCGATCCCCGTGAGTTTTGACTCCCACCCTCACACCAGGTATACAGGCCACAATGATCTGTTTACAGCAATTGATGCATGTTCTGTTTTGCGGACATCGTTGAGTGGCCGCTGTAGTGCTGCTGATTATGCCACGAACTGTTCCTTGTCGGAAGAAGGCGCTGAGGTAGGAATGGACGTCACCTGCTTGTGTAAGGCTTATTTTAACATATAGTAAGTGAAGGGCTACTGAAGGGCAACACTGTTTCTTGAACTCATTCGAGACGAACGGCATCCGGATACATAGCTTAAGCCGCGTATCCGGATGCCGTTCGTCTCGAATGAGTTATTAAGCTCGTTGTCAGCAGTGACAATAATTTATCTCCGACTCTGCCAGCTTAGACAATATGACAGCGTCGATTAACTCATTCAGCCCGGGCACACCACACCAAGACATGGATCGAGCATGATAGTTCAAATGTGGTGCCAGAATAGCTTGGCGCCCGCAGGCGCCAAGCTATTCTGGCACCACCCTTGAACTATCATGCTCGATCTGTCTCTGAATTGTAATGCAGTCCTTCAGAGGGCACCTTCAAAATTTGGGGATTTCTGTCCTCGGGTAGATAGATAGATAGATAGCAACCGGACGATTTTTCATCGTGAGGCTACCGTCTTCAGTCCATCTGTCAGATTAAGTCAGCCACACGCACTGTTTTCAGCACCAGTAGTGACTAGCTCAGAATATCTCATCTAAAGTCAGTATATGTACCGGACAAACCTGTGCACAGTGTTTATCATTAGATAAAAGAGGTACCCGAAACGCCGTCGATGCAGACGAAGGCAATAATAATAATAATAATAATTAATAATAATTACGGTATTTATAATGTGCTTATCTTATAATAATTATAACTCTAAGCGCGCACTCACAACTCGCGCACGCATGTGCACGCTTTAGACAACGACTCACGTACCACAAATAGTGAAAATACATTACGACAGTCTGCTTGGTGTGGGGAGTGTTGTGATATAGTGCTAGAACTGTTGAAAGAGGTGAGTTTTGAGGGCGGACTGAAAGGAGGAGAGAGAGTGTTTCTGACGGAGAGAGAGTGGGAGAGTGTTCCAGGTGGATGGACCGTATACTGAGAAGGAGCGGGGGCCGAAAGTGCTTAGTTTGCTGTGGGGGATGTGGAGGCGGAGAGGGTCGGAGGCGGAGCGGAGGGAGCGTGGAGGAGTGTAGGGGTGAAGTAAGTTTGAGAGATAGGCGGGAGCGCAGTTGTTCAGGGATTTGTAGCAGGGATTTGTCACTGACAACGTCATTTTTCTATGTACAACATTGTATGACCAATGTGGGAATAATGATCAGCTGACTCGTGCGTAGTCTAGTTATGGAAAACCCAATGAGTCAAAAATTCATTCAGTTTTCCGTTTGATTGATGGCTACGCTCCAAACAGGGCACTGCGACTGATTGATTGCTGGCTGGGCACTGCGACTGTTTCACGAGTTCAGATTATTTGTCACTGTGGACTCCTCAGTGCAAAGTAAAACATCTCTACTGTTCGGCGCAGGGTTTTCATATCAACCTGCTCCACTAATTCTTTGGCCGCGCTGTTGGCAGTGGTTTTGATCGCGATGATTCCTGCACAATTTGGCTGTCGGTAGCGGTTTTGGTTGCGATGATTCCTGCAGGAGTAACAACAGCCTGACATCCTGTAGGAATAACAACAGCCTGACATCCTGCAGGAATAACAACAGCCTGACATCCTGCAGGAATAACAACAGCCTGACATCCTGCAGAAATAACAACAGCCTGACATCCTGTAGGAATAACAACAGCCTGACATCCTGCAGGAATAACAACAGCCTGACATCCTGCAGAAATAACAACAGCCTGACATCCTGTAGGAATAACAACAGCCTCACATCCTGCAGGAATAACAACAGCCTGACATCCTGCAGAAATAACAACAGCCTGACATCCTGTAGGAATAACAACAGCCTGACATCCTGCATGAATAACAACAGCCTGACATCCTGCAGAAATAACAACAGCCTGACATCCTGTAGGAATAACAACAGCCTGACATCCTGCAGGAATAACAACGGCCTGACATCCTGTAGGAATAACAACAGCCTGACATCCTGCAGGAATAACAACACCCTAACATCCTGCAGGAATAATAGCACCCTGACATCCTGCAGGAATAACAACACCCTGACATCCTATAAGAATGACAACGCCCTGACATCCTGCAGGAATAACAACACTCTGAAATCCTGCAGGAATAACAACAGCCTGACATCCTGCAGGAATAACAACAGCCTGACATCCTGCAGGAATAACAACAGCCTGACATCCTGCAAGAATAACAACAGCCTGACATCCTGCAGGAATGACAACATCCTGACATCCTGCAAGAATAACAACACCCTGACATCCTGCAGGAATAACAGCACCCTGACATCCTGCAGGAATCACCGCAACCAAAAACGGCTACCGACAGCCAAAGGCTGGGCATTATACACTTTACTTTGACACACGATATAGCATTCTGTTTTTCATTTTGGCTTAGGGACCGTTGAAACGTGATAATGAATGTTTACTTTCATCATGTTTTGTCTTCTTATTGATTGCTTCTTAGAATGCCGCACGGCCATTCATGAAATGCATTTCTAATGACGTCAATTCCCAGGGCTGTACCCTTTCCCTGCCCTATTTCACGATGTCAATGGTGTATCATGTTGTCTTATCTGGCAATACACAAACACTGGCGATAACGATGTTGTGGGAGGCCCGGTGTCAACAGGAAAACATTGACCGTGGCCGCTTTGTCGGCTATTAAAACTCCCTCACATAATCGATCAAAAAATCACGAACGATGCTGCTTTGGCTTGTGTTCTTAGGATCATATTGCACGCGCCATTCACGACTCCATTAACCCCGTCAATGACAGACACCATGCGCTAAATTGACAGACACCATGCGCTAAATTGACAGACACCATGCGCTAAATTGACAGACGCCATGCGCTAAATTGACAGACACCATGCGCTAAAATGACAGACACCATGCGCTAAATTGACAGACACCATGCGCTAAAATGACAGACACTATGCGCTAAATTGACAGACACCATGCGCTAAAATGTCAAACACCATGCGCTAAATTGACAGACACCATGCGCTAAAATGACAGACACCATGCGCTAAATTGACAGACACCATGCGCTAAAATGACAAACACCATGCGCTAAATTGACAGACACCGTGCGCTAAAATGACAAACACCATGCGCTAAATTGACAGACATCATGCGCTAAAATGACAGACACCATGCGCTAAATTGACAGACACCATGCGCTAAAATGACAGACACCATGCGCTAAATTGACATACCCCATGCGCTAAAATGACAGACACCATACGCTAAATTGACAGACACCATGCGCTAAAATGACAAACACATGCGCTAAATTGACAGACACCATGCGCTAAAATGACAGACACCATGCGCTAAATTGACAGACACCATGCGCAAAAAATGATAGACATCATGCGCTAAATTGACATACACCATGCGCTAAAATGACAGACACCATACGCTAAATTGACAGACACCATGCGCTAAAATGACAAACACCATGCGCTAAATTGACAGACACCATGCGCTAAAATGACAGACACCATGCGCTAAATTGACAGACACCATGCGCTAAAATGACAAACACCATGCGCTAAATTGACAGACACCATGCGCTAAATTGACAGACATCATGCGCTAAAATGACAGACACCATGCGCTAAATTGACAGACATCATGCGCTAAAATGACAGACACCATGCGCTAAATTGACATACCCCATGCGCTAAAATGACAGACACCATACGCTAAATTGACAGACACCATGCGCTAAAATGACAAACACATGCGCTAAATTGACAGACACCATGCGCTAAAATGACAGACACCATGCGCTGAATTGACAGACACCATGCGCAAAAAATGATAGACATCATGCGCTAAATTGACATACACCATGCGCTAAAATGACAGACACCATACGCTAAATTGACAGACACGATGCGCTAAAATGACAAACACCATGCGCTAAATTGACAGACACCATGCGCTAAAATGACAGACACCATGCGCTAAATTGACAGACACCATGCGCAAAAAATGACAGACATCATCATCATCATCAGTACCTTGCCCGATTTGGGCGTTGGGGGGACTGAAAGGCAGCAGCAACAGACAGTGCTCTCCACTGAGTTCTATTTTGGGCGGTGGCAAGCAAGTCTGGCATCTCGAGTTCGGTCCATTCTTTTATGTTTGCGACCCAACTCTTTCTCTGACGACCTCGCCGGCGGCTTCCTTCGAGAGTGCCTTGGAGGATAGTCCTGGACAGGGTGTTGTGTCGGGTCACGAGGCCAAACCAAGCAAGCTTGCGCCGTTTCGCGGTTGCAAGAAGGGGTTCATGTGGGCCCACCAGGAAAGTGACAGTGCTCCGTACATATTTGTTGGTCTTGTGCTCGCGGTACGAGATGCGGAGCAACTTCCTCAGGCGCTTGTTCTCAAAGACCTGGATTTTCTTTTCTGAGTCTGCAAGCAGTGTCCAAGTCTCACAGCCGTAGAGTAGAATAGACACTACGAGGGATTTGTAAAGCCTGTACTTGATGGTGAAGCTATGGAGTTACTTCGCCAGATCCTGTCCAGCCTGGCCATTGCGGATGTTGTTGTACCTATCCTGATACGGATCTCTGCTATGCAACTACCGTCTTTGGACAGGGTGGCTCCCAAGTACTTGAAGCTATTGACCTCTTCTAGCTTCTGGCCGTTCATGTGGATGTTGCTGCTGCTGTCGCTTGTGGTGTTGATCATCACTTTGCTTTTATCCGTACTGATCTCCATGCCATAAGACCCTGCGATACTTGAAAGTTTGTCTGTCAGGTTTTGAAGCTCACTATTGCTGCCTGCCATGAGGTCAATGTCGTCTGCGAATCGGAGATTGCACAGGGATCTGCCACCAATAGAGATTGAAGTATGGTGGTCGTGGAGAGTTTCCTGCATGATCTTCTCCATGAATATGTTGAAAAGGACAGGAGAGAGCAGGCATCCTTGACGGACACCGATCGTCGTCCAGAAGAACTCGCCTGACTGGTTGTTAAGTAGAACCGCGCTGCAGGCGTTCTTGTAAAGCGCTTCTATCATTTGGATCAGTCCCTCCTCTATGTTGAACGATTTCATGACTTGCCAGAGCCCGTCGTGCCAGACGCGATCAAATGCTTTCCTGAAATCGATGAAGTTGTGGCAGAGTTCGCGCTGATGCTGCAGATGTTTCTCGATCAGGACGCGGCAGTTGAAAATCTGCTCTACAGTGCTTCTTCCAGCTCTGACGTCAGCCTGTTCTTCTGCCAGCAGTTCCTCGGCGAAAGTTTTGAGGCGGTTGAGAATGATTCTAAGAATTACTTTGCTAGGGTGACTTATCAGACTGATAGTTCTGTAGTTCTGGCACTGTTTCAGGTTTCCTTTCTTGGGAAGGAGGATCACTAGAGACTGTGTCCAGTTTACTGGCCATTTCTTTTGCTCCCAGATCTTTTGACAGAGTATAGTGAGGACCTTCGTTGTTACTTCTCCTCCGTGTTTCAACAGTTCAGCAGGTACGTTGTCTACACCTGGAGACTTTCCTCCCTTCAGGCCGCGTACGGCTGCTTCCACCTCTTCAGCTAACACTGGCAGGTCTTCAGCCTTCCTGGCCCCAGCCTGGTTGTTTTGGAGGATGCTGGTAGTTATACAAGTCTCGGCAGTACTCAGTCCATCTGTTTAGTACAGCAGTGTTTTCCGTAAGGAGTTGGCCGCTGCTGTCTTCGATGACTGTGCCTTGGTGAGGGTCCTTAGCGTTTCATAAGCCTTCTTGCTGTTGCCGTTTTCCATGCCCTCTTCCACGCTACGACACTGGTCTTCAATCCAATCTTCTTTGGCTTCTTTCATCCTCTTCCTGATCTTCTTGTTGACAAGTCTGTACTTGTTTGCTGATGTGAGGTCTTGGCCTCTTTTTTTCCAGGCTCTTCTCTCATCACAGAGATCGAGGATGTCATCGGTGACCCAGGGCTGTTTGCGCTTCCTCTGCTTCCCCAGCACTTCTTCTGCTGTAGAGTAACACCTCTTTTATATTTCCAGCAAGGGTGTCTACCTCGCAGTCCAGAGTAGCCAAGGCTGCAAATCTGCCTCCCACCTGGGCTTAGAAGACCTCTTCTACTTCCGGGTCTTTTAGCTTCTCCAGGTCGAGTCGGATGCGAGGGCTCTTGCTGTCTCGCTTCAATGACAGCTTCAACTTGAGGCTAGTAAGGACAAGGTTGTGGTCGCTGCCAATATCAGCGCCAGGAAAGGACCTCGTTTGTGCTTTGTTAACGCTGGATTTGAATCGTCGAGGCAGCAAGATGAAGTCAATCTGGTTATGGACCAGACCTCCTGGCGATTGCCATGTCACTGTTCTTAACTTCTTGTGTGGATGGAGGGCATTAGCAACGGTGAGACGGTGACTCTGTGCAAACACTAACAGTCGCAGGCCTCTGTCGTTTGTTTCTCCAAGGCCAAACTTGCCAGCTGTTCCTGCCCATTGTTGGTAAGCGTCAGGGCCGATCTTTGCATTCCAGTCGATGAGGACAGTCAGAATGTCTTTCTTAGGTGTTTTCTTGATGATGTTGTCCAGTTGTTCGTAAAATTCTTCTAATTCTTCATCATCGTGATCTGCTGTTGGAGCGTATACTTGTATGATAGTGATGTTGTGCGGTCGGGCGGAGATGCGGATGGAGATTAGTCTGCTTGACACGGGGGTGCAGCTGATGACAGTTCCAACCACCTCTTTCCTTTCGATAAAAGCTACGCCATGTTCGTGCTTGGTTTCTTTTCCGCTGAACCAGATTTTATGGCCTTCATCTGTTGTTGTTTCTCCGAAGCCTGTCCATCGAACTTCTGCAAGTCCTACAATGTCCCAACGATAGCGCTTTAACTCGTGGGTGAGTTCCTTCACTTTGCGCAGACACCATGCGCTAAAATGACAAACACCATGCGCTAAATTGACAGACACCATGCGCTAAAATGACAAACACCATGCGCTTAAATGACAGACACCTTGCGCTAAATTGACAGACACCATGCATTAAAATGACAGGCACTATGTGCTAAATTGACAGACACCATGCGCTAAAATGGCAGACACCATGCGCTAAATTGACAGACACCATGCGCTAAAATGACCAACACCATGCGCTAAATTGACAGACACCGTGCGCTAAAATGACAGACCCCATGCGCTAAATTGACAGACACCATGCGCAAAAAATGACAGACACCATGCGCTAAATTGACAGACACCATGCGCTAAAATGACAAACACCATGCGCTAAAATATCCAATACCACCAGAGACTGAACGACCAAACACAAGTCTGCGTGAGGAAAGGAGAGCAAATGATGCTAGGAAGAGGCATACAACCTCATGAGCCCCCGCTACTGCGGGGGCTCATGAGGTTCTAAGCCTCTAGCACCTGGATGGTGTCTGCCATGTCCCGGCAGTGAGGAGGTTACAAGCAACACATCCCCCCCCCCTTCCCTCCTTCCCCCCCCCCCCCCCCCACATTTCCTGTGCGTTAGTAGTGTCTTATTTCCGATTACAGTTTTGTTGTGGCGGTGGAGAGCGCTTGCAGCCGTGGGTCACCTTACTGACTGAAAATGCCTGGTCGCCCAGCGACGTAGTCAAGCCTTCGAACACAGATATAAAGTTTATAAACAGACATTCCCAGACTAAGTTTCACATAAATCAAATTAAAAAGTAATGAAGGGTGCAGAGTTACATACAGGGTTAAAGTTATCTCTTTCACCCCAACGGCCGTATTTCCAAAATTTTGGAGCGTTATAATGACCATGCACCAGTTGCAGGAGATGGGTCGACATGATAATTCAAAGGTAGTGCCAGATTAGCTGCCAAGCTAATCTGGCACTACCCTTGAATTATCATGGTCGACCCATCTCCTGCTGTAGTGCGTCAGGTTGGTTGGGTTATAGATCGTTTTAAAAATGTAAGCCAAAGGCTGTATCTTCATGAGTCCCCGCGGTATGTGGGGTCGCATTAGGATCTATGTTTCAGTGTTTGATTTCTGGGTTGTCGGCGCCACCATCCAGAGAGGGATTGTGGGATCACGACTGAAAGTTTGTCAATGTCGATTAGGCGGAGACGGCGTGTAGACACAGGCTGTTTAGCTGCGGGCTGCCGTAGATAGACGTGACCGCCAGATTTGGCCGTCAGCACGTGATACACACGACGCTGGGACAAACTGCACATGGCTCGCACGGGTCTCTACTCTTCTTTACGATTTTGTAAGCACACTATCCACTCAGCGGATGAGCTCTTAACCTGTTTAATCCCACTGCCGCATTTCCCGAATTTTTAAAGGTGTCACATAACGATTATGTACGAGCTGGAAGAGATGGGTCGACCGTGATAATTCAAGGGTATTGCCAAATTAGCTTGGCTGCCATGAGGCGCCAAGCTATTTTGGCACTACCCTTGAATTACCACAAGCTATTCTGGCACTACCCTTGAATTACCACAAGCTATTCTGGCACTACCCTTGAATTATCATGGTCGATCCCTCTCCTGCTGCAGCATCGGGGCTACATGGGTTAATTAACCCGTTGCAGTGCCAGCACTAGCAAATTACGTTTGTATATCAGTACATTCAACGCAAATATCCCTACCTGCGCAACAAGCACGGATATATTATCAGTAGATAGTGTCTGTCAACATTCTTTAGTTCTTTAGGACTAGCCCTTTCAGTAGTTCACTGCAACATTGCTGACACCAGAAGCACAGGGGGAATCCACCAAGTGTTTCTGATGCCAAGAGTGTTACAAAAGTAACAATACGTCTGTTACAGTTCATCTCTTTCATTGTGAGTTATGGGTTATTTAATTATTTCCATGAGTGATTGGTGATGCCATGTGTTGTATGGGCAGACAGTGAATTTCCCCGTGAGGGATTAATGAAGTATTATTGTATTGTATTGTATTGTATTGTATTGTATTGTATTGTATTGTATTGTATTGTATTGTATACAAATGTCAGGTGAAGAAGACGCACAACACCTCATGACGACGGGCATGTGCGGAGTGTGATGTTGCTCTATGCCGCATGCGGCTGGTGATGTTGACTCTGTTTTCTGGGCGCTGCAGAGCTCAAGTTTAAGCTTGTTGAAGAGTGTTAACAAAAATTGCGCATAATGGACGACTTGGGCAATTTTTATTTTTTCAGTTTTTAATTTTTTTTTTTTTTAAACAGGGACTACGCAAATTCTACGCCATTATCAAACGTTTCACTTCGTTTACACACGGCTGGAATACCCTTGGCCATTCTAGAGTCACACGTGTTTGTCACGTGACACCGATGACGTGACATTTTGTGTAATAACTTGAAAGAAATGCCTGGTCCTAGCAAAAGCCTATCGTGACTTCTCTGTCGTGACTGCCAGCTTCCAAGCAGAGATACGCCAGAGGCCGGTAGCATGAGTGAGCTGTGTCCTGCGCCAGCCACTAAGCAAGGTGCCCCGCTATAGCGGGGCACCTTGCTTAGAGGCTGGCGCAGAACTAAGCTGACTGAAGCAACTGGCCCAGTATATAACAAAGAGGCTGTAATCTATCCGTCATGTTTTCCAGCTTAGAGTTACCTTTGACGTCTTCGATCCTATAGCTTTGATTTTTTTTCTTTTTTCTTTTTTTAATATAAGCAGGCTAGTGTTTGTTATAGCGACATGTACCTGAAAGCAAATTGTGTGCTGGGAATCTAGGCCGTTAGGTCCAAAATCACAGCACACAAGAAGAAAGGGGATTTTTAGCAATAAATAATTATTACAGGGCAGCTCATGACATAAGGATTTCAATAGAACTGTACCCATGGCTTACTGCCTGAGTGGCTGCACCTGTGGAAAACTGGCGAAAGGTACGGGGGCCTGTCGTAGGGTTCTGTGTCGTTCAGTTTCACGACAGCATATAATTCGTTTTTGACACAAGATATGTTGACCCTTCTAGCCCCGGGTGACCCTGCAGCAGGAGATGGATTGATCATGATCATTCAAAGGTAGTGCCAAATGAGCTTGGCGCCTTCGGCGCATTAGCAGTGTTAGACAGTATCTGACGCCCGAAGCAACTGACATCTTTGTCTCCTCCTTTGTTTTATCACAGTTAGACTACTGTAACTCCTTCCTTTCCGGCCTGCCTACTGCAAACCCAGCCAGATAAACCGTAGAGAGTGCAAAACAGTGCTGCCCGTTTCGTTCTGCGCGTGCGTAAGCGTGACCATATCCGCCCCGCCATTGAGAAACTCCACTAGCTGCCTGTACAAGAACGCATTCTGTATAAACTGTCCTGCATGTGCTTCAACTCTTTCAACCTGACTTCTTCTGCCTATATCTCTGACTTATTCCATCTGTATACTCCATCTCTCACCCTCCGCTCTTCCTCTGACACGTAAATTTCGCCTTCCCAATTTCAAATGTAAAATACGTGGCGGTCGCGCTTTCTCCCATCTTGGTCCCGCTACTTGGAACAGCCTCTTCGCCCCGGTCCGTAACTGTCAAACGCTCTCCTCATTTAGATCACTTTTCAAAACCCACCTCTACAACGCTGCCTTTCACTAGTTCATTTCCCCAGCCATGCACAATTCATCACCACGGTCACGTATGTGTGTGTGTGTGTGTGTGTGTGTGTGTGTGTGTGTGTGTGTGTGTGTGCGTGTGTATGTGTATGGTGTGTGTGTGTGTGTGTGTGTGTGTGTGTGTGTGTGTGTGTGTGTGTGTGTGTGTGTGTGTGTTAGCTGTTAGCCTTTTCCTTGTATCAGCGCTTAGAGCTACTTTTAGAATAAGCGCTTAACAAATCTCTTTATTATTATTATTATTATTATTATTATTATTATTATTATTATTATTATTATTATTATTATTATTACCCTTGAATTATCATGATCAATCCATCTACCACAATTGGTACATAGTCGTTTGACAACGTTTCCACAAGTTTGGAAATGCGACCGTGAGATTAAGATGGTTAATAGAGGTGACTTTAGGGGGGTTAATGTCGATGACTTTAGCTGGCACGATCCCTTCTGGAATAAATCGTTCTAGTTTTTTAAAAAAAATTGTGTATATTACATTCTGCTTAACGTTATTTTGAGACATATCAAACAGTGACGCACTTGGTTTGCAGATTAACCCCTTCAGCCCTGATGCACTACAGCAAGGGGTGGATCGACCATGATAATTCAAGGGTAGTGCCAGATTAGCTTGGCGCCTGACGAATTTTACGAACAACTGGACAACATCATCAAGAAAACACCTAAGAAAGACATTCTGACTGTCCTCGGTGACTGGAATGCAAAGATCGGCCCTGACGCCTACCAACAATGGGCAGGAACAGCTGGCAAGTTTGGCCTTGGAGAAACAAACGACAGAGGCCTGCGACTTTTAGAGTTCGCACAGAGTCACCGTCTCACCGTTGCTAATACCCTCCATCCACACAAGAAGTCAAGAACAGTGACATGGCAATCGCCAGGTGGCCTGGTCCATAACCAGATTGACTTCATCTTGCTGCCTCGACGATTCAAATCCAGCGTTAACAAAGCACAAACGAGGTCCTTTCCTGGCGCTGATATTGGCAGCGACCACAACCTCGTCCTTACTAGCCTCAAGTTGAAGCTGGCATTGAAACGAGATAGCAAGAGCCCTCGCATCAGATTCGACCTCCAGAAGCTAAAAGACCCGGAAGTAGAAGAGGTCTTCCAAGCCCAGGTGGGAGGCAGATTTGCAGCCTTGGCTACTTTGGACTGCGACGTAGACACCCTTGCTGGAAATATAAAAGAGGTGTTACTTTCTACAGCAGAAGAAGTGCTGGGGAAGCAGAGGAAGCGCAAACAGCCCTGGGTCACCGATGACATCCTCGATCTCTGTGATGAGAGGAGAGCCTGGAAGAAAAAGAGAGGCCAAGACCTCACATCAGCAAACAAGTACAGACTTGTCAACAAGAAGATCAGGAAGAGGATGAAAGAAGCCAAAGAAGATTGGATTGAAGACCAGTGTTGTAGCATGGAAGAGGGCATGGCAAACGGCAACAGCAAGAAGGCTTATGAAACGCTAAGGACCCTCACCAAGACTCAACAGCGAACAGCCACAGTCATCGAAGACAGCAGCGGCCAACTCCTTACGGAAAACACTGCTGTACTAAACAGATGGACTGAGTACTGCCGAGACTTGTATAACTACAAGACTGAGCCTGACACCAGCATCCTCCAAAACAACCAGGCTGGGGCCAGGAAGGCTGAAGACCTGCCAGTGTTAGCTGAAGAGGTGGAAGCAGCCGTACGCGGCCTGAAGGGAGGAAAGTCTCCAGGTGTAGACAACATACCTGCTGAACTGTTGAAACATGGAGGAGAAGTAACAACGAAGGTCCTCACTACACTCTGTCAAAAGATCTGGGAGCAAAAGAAATGGCCAGTAGAATGGACACAGTCTCTAGTGATCCCGCTCCCCAAGAAAGGAAACCTGAAACAGTGCCAGAACTACAGAACTATCAGTCTGATAAGTCACCCTAGCAAAGTAATGCTTAGAATCATTCTCAACCGCCTCAAAACTTTCGCCGATGAACAGGCTGGCTTCAGAGTTGGAAGAAGCACTGTAGAGCAGATTTTCAACTGCCGCGTCCTGATCGAGAAATATCTGCAGCATCAGCGCGAACTCTACCACAACTTCATTGATTTCAGGAAAGCATTTGATCGCGTCTGGCACGACGGACTCTGGCAAGTCATGAGATCGTTCAACATAGAGGAGGGACTGATCCAAATGATAGAAGCGCTTTACAAGAACGCCTGCAGCGCAGTTCTACTTAACAATCAGTCAGGCGAGTTCTTCAGGACGACGATCGGTGTCCGTCAAGGATGCCTGCTCTCTCCTGTCCTTTTCAACATATTCCTGGAAAAGATCATGCAGGAAACCCTCCACGACCACCATACTTCAATCTCTATTGGTGGCAGATCCCTGTGCAATCTTCGATTCGCAGACGACATTGACCTCATTGCAGGCAGCAATAGTGAGCTCCAAAACCTGACAGACAAACTTTCAAGTAGCGCAGGGTCTTATGGCATGGAGATCAGTACGGATAAAAGCAAAGTGATGATCAACACCACAAGCGACAGCAGCAGCAACATTCACATGAACGGCCAGAAGCTAGAAGAGGTCAATAGCTTCAAGTACTTGGGAGCCACCCTGTCCAAAGACGGTAGTTGCATAGCAGATCCGTATCAGGATAGGTACAGCAACATCCGCAATGGCCAGGCTGGACAGGATATGGCGAAGTAACTCCATCAGCTTCACCATCAAGTACAGGCTTTACAAGTCCCTCGTAGTGTCTATTCTACTCTACGGCTGTGAGACTTGGACACTGCTTGCAGACTCAGAAAAGAAAATCTAGGCCTTTGAGAACAAGTGCCTGAGGAAGTTGCTCCGCATCTCGTACCGCGAGCACAAGACCAACGAATATGTACGGAGCATCGTCACTTCCCTGGTGGGCCCACATGAACCCCTTCTGGCAACTGTGAAACGGCGCAAGCTTGCTTGGTTTGGCCACGTGACCCGACACAACACCTTGTCCAAGACTATCCTCCAAGGCACTCTCGAAGGAAGTCGTCGGCGAGGTCGTCAGAGAAAGAGTTGGGTCGCAAACATAAAAGAATGGACCGAACTCGAGATGCCAGACTTGCTTGCCACCGCCCAAAATAGAACTCAGTGGAGAGCACTGTCTGTTGCTGCTGCCTTTCAGTCCCCCCAACGCCCAGTTCGGGCAAGGGACTGATGATGATGATGATGATGATGACGGCGCCAAGCTAATCTGGCACTACCCTTGAATTATCATGGTCGATCCATCTCGTTAAACGGGTACAAAGTTGTTGAGTGAAACCTCTAAAATTTGGGGAAAACGACCTTAGGGTTCAATGGGGTTAATTTTCGGTTGCGACGAATAGGTGGAAGTGGGTAGACGTATCAATAGAACAGGCAGTACTATGAGCGGCACTTTCTTAATCGGCAGATAAATGAAAAGTCATCCCACATATCGACCCAAACCGCTGCTTTAAAAAAAAAATATTTAAAAAAAAGCCTCTCTAGTAGGAAAGCGGAGAAAATGGCACTGCGTGGGCAGTGAGATCGAGTCCGGGTAGATTAGTCTGCTTGCAGGCAACACCAATTTTGGTGTTTGTTTGCTAATATGTACAATAGACTCTAGGGCGGCATTGAGCACTATGGAACCATATGGCAATGAGCTTTTTCAAATTTTACCATCAGGGCGCAGGTACAGGTCCATCAGTACCAAGACCAGCAGATTCCGCAACAGTTTTTTCCCTCTTGCTGTTCACGCTCTCTCTGATCAACCGGACTAATTGGAGAGAGCGCGAGTGGCGAGTGAGAATGATTGTGTACAGTCAGTTTTTAACTGTATCAGATCTCTCTCTCTCTCTCTCTCTCTCTCTCTCTCTCTCTCTCTCTCTCTCTCTCTCTCTCTGTGTGTGTGTGTGTGTGTGTGTGTGTGTGTGTGTGTGTTTAGTCTTAGTAACTGACATCAAGACAAATTCCAATGTTTTTATTGTTTTGTACATGGAAACATATGGCAATAAACCATCTTATCTTATCTCTTATCTCTCTTATATAATAACCACACACTTTCACCGGTGGGATAAAAAAAAATTATACTTATTAACCTTACCACTTTGGTCCTATGCCGACGAGCGAAGGAAATGCGACGTTAATAGAATCAAATGAATGTTGCGTTTCCTTTGCTGGTATTTGTCGGTCTAACTTCCATGATGCTATTCGTCTGAGGAAAAGAAATGCAACTGAAGCCAGCATGCGACATTATAAGTTATTGGTCGGAGGGGTATGCTACACGGACCCTTGTAGGCCTGAGGGAGGTCAAAGGAAACATTGTGCCCCGAAGGCCGAAGGCCTGAGGGGTACAATGGTTCCTTTGACCTCCCGAAGGCCTACAAGGGTCCGTGCAACGAACCCCTTCGACCAATAACGTATTTGTTTTTACTCCTCCTCTATTTTCGTAAAAGAAATCAAGAAGACATCTTGCGACCTGGATCACGCCAGACATGACTGACGTCAAAGGAATATACCTTTACATTATAGACTTATGACGTAATTTAAAATATGTCATGACGTTGCCGTCTCCAGTACTGAGTGTGCTTGTTGTGTCGAACAACACTATGCAACTTTTTACTTTAGAACGTTTTGGTGATCTTTTATAGAACAAAACTCGCATCCAAGATGCGTCACAAAGAGGGCTACAAGAAGTCCGCCATTTGTCGCTACGAGGGTTTTTTGTATCACGGTCACATGGTACGGTTTGCGCTAAAGGAACTGGTCGTATGACGTAGGGAAGAAAACAAAGATCTTTATATGCCCCCGCATTCTGCGGGGGCTTATAAAGATCTATGCCGCTTGCAAGACGGAGGACGCTAGATATAAATACACATTGCGGGCCCAGTGTCTGCAGAGGATCTGAGTGAGCACGTGTGCACTGACAGCTTCAGAAGTATTTCGGGGCATGCTGATTAAGACTGTCGGTCTTGTTTTGACTAATTGCGCAGCGCAGCTATTAATAACCATTCTTGCAACAAGACAGATGGACCGGAGTTGTGTCAGGTGTAAAACGCCGTTTCAAAGAGAAATACTTATTTTTATATTTTAAAAAAAAGTCTTACAGTGATCTTCCTTTGCTAAGTTGCAATAAACAATAAAAAATAGTCACCGTACAGACGAAGAGAATGGTAAAAAGTAAAAAGTAAAACAAAGAAGAAGTATCGTTTGGCTGCGATGAATTTTCGAAAAATGCGCAATAACGTATCAAAATACGACCACATGATACTCATTGTCTGAAATCTGAGCCAATCTTGGAGCTAAACCAAATGTTTGCCATTCAGTCTTCGACAACAGTTGTGCTGCAAATGTCATGAAAAAAATACCAACTTTTGTTTTAAAGTTAACGAGTCGAGTAACAACAAATATGTGATTTTGCGATTACGGCACTAGGCCGTTAGGTCCAGAATCACGGGCCAACACTACGGAAATGGAAAAGCAATGTCAAGCCGGATTGAGCGTTTCATACGAGGTGTTTGTGGACAGTCTGGACGAACCCCGCTGCCGTCAGCGGTCACTGACTAGTTGTGCTTCCCCAAAACAACACTAGAAATCCAAGGAGCATGAATACCAACTGTTATCTGCAAGAGGCATAGATCCTCATGAGCCCCCGCAACTGCGGGGGCTCATGAGGATCTATGTCTCTTGCAGTTGGGTAGTGACCATTTTCTTTATCGGAAGCGATGAAATTAACCATTCCATCAATGGTGTGGTATCAGACACGATGCAGAGATGGCCACTGTAAGGAGAATTTAGTGCTGGCCCTTGAGAGAATGTCCCGTCAAATGGCGGCGTTTCCATCACGGACAGAGTACGATTTTTCCCAAATGCGGCAGTAGAGGATCCCTTGTGTGCGACACACATTGATTGAGAAAGATCCAAAATCACAGACCAACGCACGTAGACCTGAAGTCAGTGAATGTGTATTCTTGTACCCAGTTACCTACTAGCTGCGGGAAACGCGTATCGTTGATCAAGATACATCTGGGTCAGAGTGGTTTTCGATTTTCTTATATTTTACTTTGCTTCAGTTCTGTTCTGTTCTCTTCTCTTCAGTTCTCTTCTCTTCAGTTCTGTTCTGTTCTCTTCTCTTCAGTTCTCTTCTGTTCTCTTCTCTTTAGTTCTGTTCTGTTTTGTCCTAACTGTTCTCAAAAGATCTGTTCTGTTCTATGCAGTTCTTAGTTTTCTTCAGTTCTGTTCTGTTATCTTCTCTTCTCGTTAGTTCTGTTTTGTTTTGTCCTAACTGTTCTCAAAAGATCTGTTCTGTTTTCTGCCGTTCTGTTGTGTTCTCTTCTCTTCAGTTCTGTTCTGTTAGTTTTCTTCAGTTCTGTTCTGTCATATTCTCTTCTCTTTAGTTCTGTTCTGTTTTGTCCTAACTGTTCTTAAAAGATCTGTTCTGTTCTCTGCAGTTCTGTTCTCTTCTATTCAGTTCTGTTCTGTGCTGTTCTCTTCAGTTCTGTTCTTGTTATGTTCTCTTCAGTTCTGTTATGCTCTCTTCAGTTCTGTTCTGTTCTCTTCAGTTCTATTCTGTTCTCTTCATTTCTGTTCTGTTCTCTTCAATTCTGCTCCGTTCTCTTTAGTCCTGTTCTGTTCTCTTCTCTACTCTTTTCTTCTGAATTATTTTGTTTTTGGTTGGTTTGATTTGCTTTGTTCTGGTCTGGTCTGGTCTCTTCTTGTCTTGTCTAGACTTCTTTGGCTGTTCTTTTCTTGTCTTTTAATTGTCTTTTCACACATGATCTCCGACTCCAAACGCAAACACCTTCCAAACAAAATCCTGGAATCCACTTCTTCCAAAACCCTCTACGCTACCATGAACACACTCCTAGGCACTTCTAAAGACTCTCCTCTTCCCAACACACACAGCAAAGAAGAACTTCCGTCCGCTTTTTCCTCCTATTTCTCCGACAAAATCCAAACTCTGCGCAACAACTCGACACTCTGCCTTCTCCGCCTTGCCTTCCTGACCCCCTCTTTTCCGGCACTCCCCTCTCGTCCTTCCGCCCCGTCTCTCAGGATGAAGTCCTCAAGACCATAAAGTCCATGCCTTTCAAAACCTGCGAACTAGACCCCCTCACAGCTTCCCTCTACCGGGACGGCCTCCCAAAACTTTTGCCCTTCATTACCGACATCATCAACACATCTCTAGAGAATGGCTCCGTCCCCGATATCTTCAAGTCCGCCATCGTCCGTCCTCTCCTCAAAAAACACAACCTCGACCCAAACGAACTCAAGAACTACCGCCCAGTCTCAAATCTCTCTTTCCTGTCCAAGCTTCTTGAGAAGGTTGTCCTCAACCAACTCAACCTCCACCTCGCCGACAACAACCTCCTCAGTCCCTTCCAGTCTGCCTATCGCAAACATCACAGCACTGAAACAGCCCTTCTACATATCCTAAACGAGCTGCTTCTCTCCACTGACTCGGGCAACATCTCCCTTATTACGCTACTCCATCTCTCTGCCGCCTTCGACACCATAGACCACTTTATCCTCCTCCACCGCCTTCTTTGGCATCACCGCCACCTCCTTTGGCATCACTGACTCTGCTCACTCCTGGTTTATCTCCTACCTCTCCAACAGACAGCAGTCCGTCACCAGCGACGGCGTCTCCTCCAACCCAGTCAGGCTCTCCTGCGGCGTTCCATAGGGGTCCGTCCTGGGCCGGTCCTTTTCACACTCTACACCTCCCCCCTGTCCAACATCATCCAGTCTCACCAAATACACCACCACCTCTACGCTGACGACTCACAACTACTAGACAAAGACAAACTCGACAACACTCAGACACTTCTGACTCGCACGGCTGACTGCTATGAAGACGTGAAAAACTGGATGACAGCAAACAAACTCAAACTGAACGACGACAAAACGGAAGCCATGTTGGTAGGCACTCGCCAGAAACTTTCCCAGCTCCCCCCTCTCTCCACCTTCAACTCGACAGCACCCTCTCTGACTCGGTCAAGAACCTTGGCGTTATCCTCGATTCCTCTCTTTCAATGACCAGCTTCGTCTCCGCCACGGCCCAGGCATGTTATTTCCACCTCCGCCGCATCAGTCAGATCAGAAAATACCTCACTACCGAAGCTGCCACCAAACTCGCTATCTCTCTCATCTTATCTCGCATCGACTACTGCAACTCTCTCCTTTCCGGCCTTCCTCACTCCACCACTCTCACTCTCCAGCGTGTCCAGAACAATGCTGCCCGCCTCGTCCTCAGAAAGAAAAAATCCGACCACATCACTCCCCTGGTCAAGCTCCTTCACTGGCTTCCCATCCCCCAACGCATCCAATACGAGATTCTGTCTCTCTGCTACAAATCCCTCAACAACTACGCTCCTGCCTATCTCTCCAACTTACTTCACCCCTACACTTCTCCCCGCTCCCTCCGCTCCGCCTCCGACCCTCTTCGCCTCCTCATCCTCCGCAACAAACTCAGCACTTTCGGCCCCCGCTCCTTCTCAGTATACGGTCCATCCACGTGGAACACTCTCCCACTCTCTCTCCGTCAGAAACACTCGCTCTCCTCCGTCCAGTCCGCCCTCAAAACTCACCTGTTTCAACAGTTCTAGCACTAATCACCACACTCCCCACCCCAAGCTGACCGTCGTAATGTATTTTCACTATTTGTGTTACTTGAGTCATTGTCTAAAGCGTGCGCATGCGTGTGCGAGTTGTGAGTGCGCGCTTAGAGTTATAATTATTATAAGATAAGCGCATTATAAATACCGTAATTTATTTTATTTATTACATTAGCATTGATTCAGAACCGGATCTGAAAAATCCAATTTGAAAATTGCCTTTCCTGATGTCAGTCACATTTGATTGCTGATGGTGTACATGGTCATGGGCCCCCCTACAGCTTCGTGCAATCATGAGCTATGCCTGTCGCTGTCCCTGTTGTCTGATCCTAGTTCTTCAACTGGAGTGGGTCACGTGGCCTTCACCTGCTGTCAATATTGACTAAACCCATTCAGCCCCGACCCACGTATTTCCCAAATTTTAGAGGCGTCATCTAACGACTATGCACCTGTTGCAGGAGATGGATCGACCTTGATAATTGAAGGGTAGTGCCAGATTTGCTTGGCGCCGACAGGCGCCAAGCTAATCTGGCACTACCCTTGAATTATCATGGTCGACTCATCTCATGCTGTAGTGCGTCAGGGCCGAATGGGCTAATTTTAGTCACAGGTTATGGCGTTGTTGTAGCTGTGGTTGTTATAAGACGCGTGTCCCAAAAACTGGACTTACTGTCAGTCGCCTTCACGGGGCGGCACAGATTTACCTCCACCATTGCCGGTCTCAAGCCCGAGAGAGAAAGGAGGGGGCGAGGGGGGGGGGCTTAATAATAATAATAATAATAATAATAATAATAATAATAATAATAATAATAATAATAATAATAATAATAATAATAATAATAATAATTTCTGCAAGTAACTGTAATAAGGCGCATAACTTTAAAAAGTCACGTTCTCCACATTAAGTAAACATTTGTAACACTTTTCAAGGAAGCAAACAGAAAAGCGAATAAAGAAACAAATGAACCAAACAGGCCCACATATACAAACACAACTACAAACAACTGAAACTATAAAATAGCCTGTAAACAGAGAAGCACAATTGATATTTAAAATAAAATAAAATAAAATAAAATAAAATAAATGGAAAATAAAATAAACAAAAACGAACGAACGAACGAAGGTAGGAACAATGAAACAAACAAAATTACAGACGAACAACAAAAACTGAACCTGGCGACTGTACTGAGCCAGTGACTGTGGGACGCTTGTGTGTGTTTGACTGGAGACTGTACTGAGCCAGTGACTGTGGGACGCTTGTGTGTGTTCGACTGGAGACTGGACTGAGCCAGTGACTGGGACGCTTGTGTGTGTTTGACTGGCGACTGGACTGACCCAGTGACTGTGGGACGCTTGTGTGTGTTTGACAAATCGTAAATCTCGTTTACCTGCTCCTTGTCCCCAACATTCATCTTGATTGTCTGCCCTCCTCGGGGGACGCTACTCCTTAATTTGAACTGCTGCTGCTCACACCCGTCCCGCTGTCAGACGCCAATTGCATTACTCCTGATCTATAGAGGACTCTCGCAGAGCTAGCCTTAAGGACAAGCGGCTCAGGAGAAAGAACAGAGATGCCGCAACTCAGAACTCTGGCCATACCTTCCCCTGCAGCCACTGCGGTCGAACCTGCCTGTCCCGGATTGGCCTCCGCAGCCACGAACAAGCCTGCAGACGTCGTGGGCAACTCCTATAAAATCTTCGTTCGCGAAGTCCAGCCAAGAGAGATCTATAGATACACCCACCAACTCTACGCCGCCCAGCCGCAAGAGGCATAGATCCTCATGAGCCCCCGCAAATGCGGGGGCTCATGAGGATCTATGCCTCTTGCTGAGACCTTCGGTAAATCTGGTTCGCAGTTCGGGTAGGGTCGTCTCGCGTTTGATGAACCGTGTTTTCGTCGTCTGTCTTTTAAGTCGCTCGGTACTCGATATTAGCGGCATTAGCTCCGGGTGTTGTTTGCTAGTCAAAGTAGATTAGCTGGCTAGTTCTACAATTAGCGGCCTTTTAGAACTCGCTCATTGCACCCCATTCCCTCTGACCATGCATACGCAATCCTGCCTGTTGAAGACTGTTCTTGATATTACAACCACTGTTGGATTTTTAGAACAAGTCATTTTACTATCTGAAGATTAAGAGCGCTCAGGTTTTAATTAGGCTCTGCCCGTTTGGAATCGTGTAGGTTCGTCGTATTATCAAATTGTAGTCTTTCACTTTTATGTTGATTTGCTAAAGCATCAAGATTTCCGGCTCTCATTTCTGTTCATGTTCTTATCTGCTTCTCTACCGAAAAAAAATAGAGTACGATCTATCTGCAAGAAACATGGATCCTCATGAGTCCCCGCAGTCGCGGGTGCTCATGAGGATCTATGTCTCTTTCTGAGACCAATTTGTTTTTTTGTAGATGAATTAATCCAAAATTTGAGAGAGAAAGCTATTAATATGAATCCACTTGCAATGAAGAGATCCGCAACGTGCATCTGACAGTATCTAGTGGACAACGAGGAATACACACACACACACACACACACACACACCACACACACATACACACACACACACACACACACACACACACACACACACACACACACACACACACACACACACACACACACCACGACGCTCTGCCGTTTATTACACGCACACGGCCATGTGTAGACGTCTATTACTGAAAAACATTTTCGGAAAAGGTCCTTGACGCACGTTGACCATAACTTGGCCTTCGCACTGCCAACTATGGCTGTCGTCAGCCCGAATATATTTTGCTTAGTAAATAGCCTCAAAATGTTCTGCATTTCACGCTGGTCGTTTCTCCGTGGTCCACCGGTGCCTGCATTCCTTCCTTTTGTCCAAGTTGCATGAAAACGCGTAAGAAAGGGATGTAACTCGTCATTGACGTCCCTTTCCCACGAGCCCTCGTGCGACTTGTACAAAGTAAGGAATGAAAGCACTGGTGGTATGGCTGGGGTGTAACTCGTCAATAACCCTGTCAAAGACTACGTAACTACCTGATGGATGTGGGCCTTAGGGGGGGGGGGGGGGGTAGGGGGAGAGATAATTAGTAAGACAAAACCTGGGCTAATTAGTCAGTCTGCAGTTTGCCCTGATTTGTCCGTGCGCACACAGTGACGTCAGTGCCGCATATCAAGCTTCTACGCTTTAATTAACAGTATAAACTGACTGCCGTTTCCCAGATGACAAATTGTGTGTGGGTGGATTATAGAGTTTAACCGCTTCAATGTGCGTGTGGATATACATGTATCACTTATGGTAAAAATAATACACGAAACATTCACAGTTTTGTACTTTCAGCTAATTTATTTCTTCTCCACGCTCTCTCACTCCCCTATCCAACTCAGTCCGTTTTCCGTCCAGACTTTGGTGTCCGTTTGTCAAACTAGCTCATAGTTAGTTGTTTATTTATTTATTTATTTATTTACTTGTTATTTACTTTTACTAATCTGACCTCAGTATAAAGAACGCAGAATGATGTGTGGCTGGTCTGCGATTCTGGACCTTACGGACTTCAGCCGTAGGATCCAAAAACACAGACCTGCACACATATATATTCAGCTGCTCTTGTTTCTCTTCGGATAGTTCGGAAATAGAACTATTTCTCCAGACGAGCCTGTAAAGGCCACGATCCACCGTCAGTTCGTGTCGTGCGACTGTGCGCGATCAGATGGGTTTCCAGGGCAACCATCAGATTTCTGAAACAGTACAACGACCAATGAATGAGGAATCGGGCTCTGTAATCCACTCAGGCCCAGTTCCTGATAATGTACCAAGTTAAACCTGAAAGTCAGTTCTTTGAGTTCAGTATCTGTTAACCGCAGGCTGTGATATATGCTGGTCAGGCAATGCGGGAATGTGGAGCGCTCCATCCCGTCAGACATCCGATCAGGCGGCCAACCGTCCCGCACAGTCGCACGACACGAACGGGCCGTGGATCTGCGCCTTAAAAGACGTTCAACGTATCTGGTCAGAGCCTTGACACGTTCATGCCCATCGTTCATCTTCAAGTTAAGGTGACCAGTCGGCCATTGAAATTCACAAATACAACCCGCGTCACGGGATTACCACATTCTACATCGAAAATATCCTCTACGTAATGGCCGTGCTCCAAACCGGCGCTAGCGGATATTAGGCGCTGCTCACGTCTTCCCTGCAGTATCGTCCCATTGAATACTAAACGCCTCACGGCTTTCGTGACTTTCTTAGGATACGAACTACAGAAGATAATCAGCCAACAAGAGGCATATATTTCCATGAGCCCACTGCGTTGCAGTGGGCTCAAGGGAATATATACCTCTTGTAGATATGTTGCTATTAGTCGATGGCCGACCTAACAACGTCCAGGTCTCGTTTGCGCTGGTTTTCACGCTAATTACGATATCACCGCTGTGGTGAGAGTGATGTAGTGTACATTGGCGTGTAAGACGGCCATTACCTGGCCGGGCGATGACCGAGAACGTTCCGTGGACGCGGACCCCGCCCCCCCCCCCTCCCCCAACCCCCCAACCCCCGTCTCCTGCTTTTCGGATCAAACGTTCAGATTTGTAGGACGACAGACCTGGACTTGGGTCGATGTGTTTAACTCATTGTGGCCCAGGTACGAGATCCACACATTTTTAAGTTGTCCTCAGAGGACTGCATTATTTTTATTATTACAATTAAGGAGCTTATAGGCGCCAAGCTATTCTGGCAACACCCTTGGACTATCATGGTCGATCCATGTCTTGCTGTGGTGCGTCGGGGCTGAATGAGTTAATTAGTTATTTGGGTTTAACACCGAGCGGGCTACTAAGTCCATCTCACGGCGGCTGGGTGGATGTGACAAATGTATGGATTTAGTCTAACAGTTAATACTGTTCTTCTTCTTCACTGCAGATTAGCCCCCACAGCCCTGACGCACTACAGCAGGAGATGGGTCGACCATGATAATTCAAGGGTAGTGCCAGATTAGCTTGGCGCCTGTCGGCGCCAAGCTAATCTGGCACTGCCCTTAAATTATCATGGTCGATCTATCTCCTACAACTGGTGGATAGTCGTTAGATGACGCCTCCAAAATTTGGGAAATACGGCCGTCGGGCTGAAGGAGTTAAAGGTGAAATTATCCTCAGGAAGAGACATAGATTGGCATGGGCACCCTGCATCTTCAGGGGCTCGTGAAGATGTATGCCTCTTACTGACATACCTTTGCATCTATGTTCTTTGGATGTCGGGGTACTTTGGTGTTTAAATGACATAGCTTGATAGAGTGTTGTTATTCCTACAGGATGTCAGAGTGTTGCTATTCCTACAGAATGTCAGAGTGTTGTTATTCCTACAGGATGTCAGGGTGTTGTTATTCCTGCAGGATTTCAGAGTGTTGTTATTTCTACAGGATGTTAGAGTGTTGTTATTCCTACAGGATGTCAGAGTGTTGTTATTCCTATAGGATGTCAAATTGTTGTTGTTCCTGCAGGATGTCAGGGTGTTGTTATTCCTACAGGATGTCAAAGTCTTGTTATTCCTGCAGGATGTCAGGGTGTTGTTATTCCTACAGGATGTCAAAGTGTTGGTATTCCTACAGGATGTCAAAGTGTTGTTATTCCTGTAGAATGTCAGGGTGTTGTTATTCGAAAAGGATGTAAGAGTGTTGTTATTCCTACAGGATGTCAGAGTGTTGTTATTACTACAGGATGTCAGAGTGTTGTTATTCCTGCAGGATGTCAGAGTGTTGTTATTCGTACAGGATGTCAGAGTGTTGTTAATTCTTCAGGATGTCAGAGTGTTGGTATTCTTGCAGGATGTCAGAGTGTTGTTATTCCTACAGGATGTCAGATGTTGTTATTCCTACAGAATGTCAGGGTGTTGTTATTCCTGCAGGATGTCAGGGTGTTGTTATTCCTGCAGGATGTCATGGTGTTGTTATTCCTGCGGGACGTCAGGGTGTTGTTATTTCTGCAGGACGCCGGGCTGCTGTTATTCCTGCAGGATGTCAAGGTGTTGTTATTCCTGCGAGACGTCAGGGTGTTGTTATTCCTGCAGGACGTCAGGACATTGTTATTCCTGCGGGACGTCAGGCTGATGTTATTCCTGCGGGACGTCAGGTTGTTGTTATTCCTGCAGGATGTCAGGGTGCTGTTATTCCTGCAGGATGTCAGGGTGTTGTTATTCCTGCAGGATGTCAGGTTGTTATTATTCCTGCAGGATGTCAGAGCGTTGTTATTCCTAAAGGATGTCAGAGTGTTGTTATTCCTGCAGGATGTCAGGTTGTTGTTATTCCTTCAGTATGGCAGGGTGTTGTTATTCCTGCAGGATGTCAGGGTGTTGTTATTCCTGCAGGATGTCAGAGTGTTGTTATTCCTACAACATGTCAGGCTGTTGTTATTCCCGCAGGATGGCAGGGTGTTGTTATTCCTGCGGGATGTCAGGGTGTTGTTATTCCTACAGGATGTCAGAGTGTTGTTATTCCTGCAGGATGTCAGAGTGTTGTTATTCCTGCAGGATGCCAGAGTGTTGTATAAGTGATGAGCGAGTTTAAGCAGGCTGGCAAAGGAGACATCAAACACACCACACCCATAAGTACCTTTCACCGAGAAAAACTGAAAAAGTCAATGTACATGTCGCCGGACAGACCTGTTGGCCTCAGTGACAAGGTGCAGTATGATATCCGCCTGTATTTCTTTCGAAGAGGCTGTAAGAATATGGCAGAAATGACTCAGAGCACCTTTTCCATCACTACAGATGAAATTGGGCGCAGGTTCATTTACAAAACAAATGATGAGTTGACCAAAAAATCATGGGGGGGGGGGGGGGGGGGGGCGGGGGGGGGGGGGGGGCGGGGAGGGGGGCGTGCGTAGTGAGCAAAAGTCAGGGGTAATGCCAGAACAGTGGACTATTACTGTCCTGTAGCATCTTACAGCAAGTACCTCCAACTGCTGAATCCAAAATGCAAGCGACTGTGGCAGTACCCGCGGTCCACATTTCAAGCAGGAGATACCTGCGGGTACAATGGGTATTCATACTGTTGGTTGATTGAAGCCGCGCCTGAGCAAGCTGTACCAGCCGAGTCAGATCTACACCAATCAATCCATACGAGCCACAGGTAAGTTTTTTTCGGCTGTTTAATTGAAGCAGGGCTCCCATTTTCACAACACTGTAACAGGTCTGAATACTGCTAAATTTTTAGAGGGTACACAACACCATTCGAACATTTTAATAGACACAAACTGGACCAGTAATACTGAATCCTGAACACGTTCTTTACATACATAAGCATCAGTGTGTCTCACACCCAGCTGCGCTGAATTTTAGTACTTCGGACTACGCGCATGAGTAGTACTTCGGACTACGCGCATGAGTAGTACTTCGGACTACGCGCATGAGTAGTACTTCGGACTACGCGCATGAGTAGTACTTCGGACTACGCGCATGAGTAGTATTTCGGACTACGCGCATGAGTAGTACTTCGGACTACGCGCATGACATTTTCACTGTGTAATCTTTAAGATGTATTGCATCACAGACGCACATACATGGGAGCCTTGTCAGGTTATGAATGAAACACTCTTTATTATTTTATTCTTTTTTTTATTTTATTTTTTATTCTAACCTCAGTAATATGCTTGCTTTCTCTTCAGAAGACAGCACACATCACATATGCAAAAGGATCAGTCGTCAGATATATTTTATTCTTGTCAAGCAACTAAAAAACCTCACTTTGGTTCTTAATTGTTTGAAAGGGTTCACCATAAAATGATTTGTTTGCAGATTTGAAATTAAAGCTTCAGAATTCATGTGGTACCACTTTCACATTTATTAAGAGAAGGATATGTATATCACTTCTGACCCAAAAATTATATTAAAACATAGTACCGGTCACAGGATGGCACCAGGATGTGCTACACCAAACCCCTCATTAGCAGCATCTATAAAGGTTCAGTTGGCAGGTATTAAAGAGATGCACTGAATGTCCCATGCAATCACATCGTTACCTTCTAAGCGTTCACACTCAAATTTCAGGCTAGATCCTGCATGCCTGTACCTCTGGTTGACTACCCTTTTTTTAGGCTCTGTCTTCCAAGTTCCAATCTCTTGTCGGCGTATCAGTGATTCAGTCAGTCACTTACCTCATAACAATGCACATGTCTGTTGCAGGAGCCACCATCCTGTCTGAGGAAAACTTTGCAGCTGGGGACGTGGCATCCATCACGGGTCACATGTCCTGTCTTCGCATGCAGTAACAAGGCCTCACCAGAATCTGGTGCCAGACTGCCTCTTACCCCAACATAACGACAAAAACTGTCAACGCCTCTGCCGCCTTAACGGCTCGCCGCGGCCGCTTTATCGCTCCCTGGTCGTGCCGGCGTGTTTATGTGTACTGTAAACAAATTCCCAACCCTTTCCCGAGGTCTCTGTACAGTCTATTTTTACTCTGAGGCCTCCCTTTCTAAAATTTCTCAGCTTTTCAAGTCGGCAAAGCGATCGCTGATTCCATTGCTAACGACGCGGTCCGACATCTTGGTTTTACTCTCTTCGGTTGTTTTTTTTTTAAAATGTGATACTGTTGAAATTGATAATCTATTGCTATATTGCCAGGAAACTTGTAACAATGTTTCGACGTGTTTACAATCAAATGTTTTATTTAGAATGCTTTAAATGGTCAGCTATTGATAAATTACTTTTGTTTGAGTGTATTTTGTCTACCTCACGCATTCCTTTGTGAAACGTTCGCAGGCCGGGAGCCCAAGGCTGGCGGTACTAGGGAACTCCACCGCAGAGAACGAACGCATAGTTAACGTATCGAGATAACGTACAAAATACGACGGGGTTTGCACGTGAGCTAAATCTTACTTTGCTGCGGGGAAAAAGAGCTAAAATGTAATTCACGAGAGAGGTTGACCACCGAAGGTTTTTGGAATTTTAGAATCTGTGTCAGCTTCACCAAACTAAAATTACCAGCCAGAGTAAAATAGGTCGTGCTCAATAGGCATACATTTATCCTAGCAAGAACGATAGTGTGTTGTGAATGTGTGGGAGCCTGCCAAAACCTATGAGAATCTATGCCGCTTTCTGAAACTGATACCTCGGGAGAGCCGATGGCAATCTATTCCTCTCGGGCCGATGGAAAATTGTACAGCAGGAAGTGAAATGTGTATGTTCAGTTGGTGGCATATATTTCCAGGCGTCTTCGCCCGCTCCAAAATCTTCAGTAATTAAACCCTTCCTTCACATTCATTTAGTTCTATTCCCTAGTAATGGTGTACCAGGGAGTGCTTCAGGCCTTATCTTTAACTTCAGTGCTCTCATGAAACCGGCGGCAGTGTGTACTGTGTTGGCCGCCAATACTTTCATGTTCTTTTGAAGAATCGGAAACATTTAGTGACTAAGCTCTCCCTGCAGGTTCATTTAGCTCTATTTTCTAGCGATAGCGTAGCTGAAAGAGTTTGGCTAGCGGGCTCACAGCCAGAACCGCGGCGTGTTCGTTTTCGATTGGCACATGTATAAGCCGAAAGTTCAGACTGCCTGGCTGACTAACGAAAATGTAGGAGCTTTGACACGTATACGTCAGTTTTACAATTTAAGTTCTAGCACACGCACCACGTGAAGCACTAAAAATATACAATACACTCAAAGCAAAAGTATTGTATCAACTGTAGATTATTCTAAGGATTTTATATAAAATGTTTATATTGAAACATTTTAATAAATATTTCACTTTAAACAACATACAGCAATAAAATTTTAATTGCCATATATCACATTTTTAAAAAGTTGTGAGAGTGAGAGTAAAACTAAACAAAATGTCGGACAGCGTCGTTAGCAATGGAGACAGCCAGATCGCTTTGCCGACTTGAAAAGCTTAAAATGTTAAAAAGGAAGGCCTCAGAGTAAAAATAGTCTGTATAGAGACCTCGGGAAAGGTTGGGGGAAATGTTTAAAGTACACATAAACACGCCAGCACGACCAGGGAGAGTAACATTCAATTGTATTATAAAATTATCAAAATAATTTTTTTTGTGTGTGACAAAAAATATAAGGTAAAATAAATAAATAAAAATAATCGATCCCATTGCTACTCCATTTGTTTCCGTGTGAGCGTAGTAATTTTAGATGGGAGTGGCAAGAAAGACTTCCTTATCTTTTAATGAAACGAGTTCGTGCACCACCAAAATGCCCTTTCCTTCATAGCCTTACTAACTGTACTTTGGCCATTAGGGGAGCTAAGGAATAAACAAGTACGGCATATGGAAGCCGTTTAACCCCACCCATCATCCCCAGCTATCATCCCTTCCACCCGCGGCGCGTGGCTTGGCCTGATGCGGGCTTTTAGTAAGGTAGTGAACGCCTGTTGTTATGGCATGGCTGGTCAGTTGTGTATCAAAGAATAACAGTAAAGCGAAAATGGAAATGGCAGACGCCTTAGCCGGAGGAACACAAGTGTTCGCCAGGCGTCCGGGTTCTACAGCTACTAGTACGTCTATACAAGTGGTGGCCAGGCGTCCGGGTTCTACAGCTACTAGTACGTCTATACAAGTGGTGGCCAGTCGTCCGGGTTCTACAGCTACTAGTACGTCTATACAAGTGGTGGCCAGGCATCCGGGTTCTACAGCTACTAGTACGTCTGTACAAGTGTTCGCCAGTCGTCCGGGTTCTACAGCTACTAGTACGTCTATACAAGTGTTCGCCAGGCGTCCGGGTTCTACAGCTACTAGTACGTCTATACAAGTGGTGGCCAGGCGTCCGGGTTCTACAGCTACTAGTACGTCTATACAAGTGTTCGCCAGTCGTCCGGGTTCTACAGCTACTGGTACGTCTATACAAGTGGTGGCCAGGTGTCCGGGTTCTACAGCTACTAGTACGTCTATACAAGTGTTGGCCAGTGCGTCCGGGTTCTACAGCTACTAATACGTCTATACAAGTGGTGGCCAGTCGTCCGGGTTCTACAGCTACTAGTACGTCTATACAAGTGGTGGCCACGCGTCCGGGGTCCATGGCATCTACCGTTACTATCACACTGTGACTACAAGCTGCTGAGAAAACAAATCTGGTCGCAGATCTTACTGCAGACGAACTCGGGTTCTTCTTAGAGGACTTTGACAGTTCCGACAAGGTGCCCAAGCAGCTGCCACTACTCGCCGGCTGCACCATCAGCGCAGCGAATGTCATCATCAACTTACATCAATGTGAAAAAGTAAAAGTAGCACCCACGTAGGTTCCACTGATGGAACAGCCGATTTTTCTCGCCAGTATTTGCTGTTTGCTTTTCTTGTTTGTTCTCTACTATCTTTTTTCTTTTTCAAGTTATTAACCACATTGCTGCTATGGGTGTTTCGTTGCCAAACTTTGCTTATGAATTAAACTTAATTAAAATTAAAATCATTTTATGAATATGCGGGCATATGTTTTGTTTCGGTGTGCATGATGGTCTCGGTATGCAAACCTAACATGGTCGCACAGAGTGGAGGGCACGAAGCGAAGGTTAAGTTTTGTTTTGGACTGGGTACATCAATTATATTGAGCAGCATTTTGCTTCATATAGTCCCGGAAACAGATAGATGTGATTACGAGACCTGAATCAAAATGTCCTCGTCTTACCGACTCGGACAATATTTTGATTCAGGTCTCGTAATCACATCTGTCTGTTATCCGCACTAGATCAAGCAAAATGATTGGTCGTACCTCGTCTTTTTTGTGAGGTCTTACTTCTTCTTATTTTTCTTTTTGTTAATATTTTTACAGTGTTAAATGACAATCCCCTTTTGGCTGAAAATGAATATATAACCACATCGGAAGAACACTGTTTGTTTAAATCATTCTACCCCAGACACACCACAGGAAGATAAGGATCGACCATGATAGTTCAAGGGTGATGCCAGATTAGCTTGGCGCCTATGGGCGCCAAGCTATTCTGGCATCACCCTTGAACTATCATGGGCGACCTGTGTCCTGCACTGCAATGCAGCCTTCAGAAAACAACGGCAACATTTTGGGATCTCGGTGTTTGGGTAGATTGAGTTTTAATCTACAGACTCAGACCCCGTCTTTCACTCCTCCCACCTCACAACCCCCACCCTGTCCTCTTTTCCTTCCGGCGTTGCCCGTCCATCCTTCCCTCCCTCTGGTTGCGAGTGGACTTGCCCGCCTCTGTGCCGGCAGCTGAGCATACGTTAGGTGGAACTGTGGCGGATGGCCGTTTTACATCCCTCTCTACCGGCCTACTCCGCTCTCTCTCTCTCTCTCTCTCTCTCTCTCTCTCTCTCTCTCTCTCTCTCTCTCTGCTCTTTCCTCCGTCCTCCTCCCCGCCAACAGACAAGGGAAAATCGCCAAACCTCTCCAGCCTCCAGTCCATCAATACCTTACGCTCGCTACCTGCCAAGCTCCTTCCGCGGCTGCTACCTTCTGTTCACCGAGTTAGGTAGCTAGGCATTGCTGGCCATTTGAACTGCCAGTAATTTGAAATTCGCTATTGTCAAATGTCCACCGCAAAGTCCGCATAGTAGCTAGAATACTAGTCTCCAGTAGCCGAGAGTTGTCCGTGACGCGTCGCCCTCGGGAGAGGGAACCACAAACAGGTGAGCGCTTACATTTTGTCCTTATTTTGCTCTCAGTCTCAGTTACGGCACTAGGTAAGGAGATAATCAAACCTTGAAAGCGCAAGGGTGGTGTTTCTACCACTCACCGTTTTTGAGTTACAGACGGCCGCAGAGCTCTCATCTGCACTTAATGGGCAGGTTTAAAACGTATGTTATTTTGCATACTTGTGCATGTTTTGGCTGCTGTGGCTAGCTAATTATTTTTCTGGTGGTTATTTCAGTCTTCTCTGTGGACGGAATCAGTCCTAGTGTCTTCAGGTAAGCTTTGTTCACATTTCTACAGGCCAAGTTGTGCTTTCTTCTCACAGAGGCTCATGAATATTCATGAGATTAACCAATTAACTGCCAGTTAACATGGACCGTCTTTCTCAGTGACATTTTTTTGTTATTTCAACGCAAAAAAAATAAACGTGGAAGATGGACACGGAGTGGCTTTAACAAGAGGGAGAGGTCCTGACGCAAGTGCGGGGGCTCATGAGGATCTGTGCCTCTTGCAGCTGTATCGAGTTGACCTTTCCTCGGCAATGAAAGGGTTAAACTAAGCCGATTAATGTGTTTCGTAAGAAACTGCCCGTAACGCGTGTGCGCATGCGTGGGTGTCAGGTTTCACTCTGGTGTCTTTTTTGGTGCCGCGTTGTGTGCGTAGGCCGTGAGGACAAGTCCTGATGGGTTAGTCTGTGTGTGTGTGTGTGTGTGTGTGTGTGTGTGTGTGTGTGTGTGTGTGTGTGTGTGTGTGTGTGTGTGTGTGTGTGCTCGCTTCCTGTGTCATTGTCTAAAGCGTGCGCATGCGTGTGCGAGTTGTGAGTGCGCGCTTAGAGTTATAATTATTATAAGATAAGCGCATTATAAATACCGTCATTAGTATTAGTATTATTAACCATGTCAAGTTTTTGGAGCAGTTCCCTGTGAGGCGGCTTTTGATCGCGCAGCATTAACATCCAGTTTACAATCAACCGGTCATACCCAGTAGCAAAACGCCTTCAGACCCAGTGTAGGCGGGTCCATTGAGACCGTCATGGGCCCGAGGATCTGTGTTAACTGGATAATACACACACCACACACACACACACAGACACACACACACACAGACCACACCACACACACGGAGACACACACACACACACAGACACACAGACACACACACACAGACACACACACACACAGACACACACACAAACACACACACACACACAGACACACACACACACACACACACACGGAGACACACACACACACACAGACACACAGACACACACACACAGACACACACACACACAGACACACACACAAACACACACACACACTGACACACACACACACACTGTCTCTCTCACTCACACACACCCACGCACGCACACACACTCACTCACCTACACACACTCACTCACACACACACACACACACACACACACACACTCACCTAGACACACACACACACACACACACACACACACACACACACACACACACATACACACACACACGCAAAAACGCAAAAACGCACGCACACACAGAATAATTTGTGTAGATGTTTATTCTGACAGCCACTATTGTATTTATTTCGTCAGTTATTCAAGAAACACAGTAAAGTTGACGTCAAGAAACACAGTAAAGCTGACGTCAAGAAACACAGTAAAGCTGACGTCAAGAAACACAGTAAAGCTGACATCTGTCCTCTGAGAAAAGACCACAGCGTCTATGGTGAGTTTTATCTTATTGATTTGGTCACATCTGTATTTTAGTAAAGGAGAGAGAATCAATGAATCAATGAAACTTTATTTTACAACGGTTTAGGCATTGACATCGTCATCGACACAGACATTTTACAAACCTGCCGTTGCAAACAACTACAAGACTAACTACAAATTTACATACATATAAGTAAAACATAATACTTGCAAACAATTGACAACACTGGTCACATAGACAGATATACTCGTAGAATCACAGACACACCCCTACCCCCCCCCCCCCCCTCCACACATAGAGCTAAGTAGTCAAAATGATAAATGAAAAGGACATCAGGCTTAATTGGAAATAAATTGGACCCAGCATAGAAAGAGACATATAATACAAGTGGTTAAGGCATCCCCACGAGTGATCCTCAAAATACTTGCAGAGACCCTTTTTAAAACAGGCTAGCGAGGAGGCGGATTTTACATGGTCGGAAAGCCCATTCCAGATAAGTGTCCCTGAGAAGGATAAGCTAGTTTTATATAGATCGACTATGGGACTATGAAAAGATTTCTGATGTTTCCAAGCTTGGATTCAGACTTACGGAAGAAAGTGGAGATGTACTCAGGTGTTTTGCGCTTCCACACTTTGAGCATAAGATTAATTTGTTATATTTGAAATGACCTTGAAGAGGCAGGAGACCTGCTTTTGAGAGCTTTTCTTCAGTGGTTAGGTGTATCCGGGCGGATTATTTGGGCCGCTCGTCTGTGTAGGGAATTGAGTCTCTTTAAATGAACCTCACTACATCCATCCCATATCGTTGACATGTAATCCGTATGTGAGCGTTATAAAATAGTTTACGGGTATCTGAATCAGTATAATATTTCAGTTTTGATAACATAAAGAGATTTTTGGTTACTAATTTGCATAAGAATTTGTATGAGCTTGCCATTTTAGCTGACTGCCGATTGTAATCCCCAGCACTCGATGTTCATTTACCTGTTCTACCTGACTACCTTTAAGTGGATGATAAGGTAATAGAAGCGTTATCTGCTGTTTTTGGCTCGTGGCGACTACCATCGATTTTGTTTTGGCTGGATGAACAACCATAGAATTGTTTATACACCAAGCTGATACTTCATGAAGACTTTGTTGTAAGTTGTCGGAAGTTACCTGTATCTCTTTACTAATAGTATGAACTGAGGTGTCGTCAGCAAAAAGGTCGCATTGTACATCTTGGCAAGTAATATGTAGAGGCAAAAAATTGATAAATAAGCAAAACATGGCCGTTCTTTTTTGGTTTCGGGAGTTTAGAAGACCAGGAGCACGCCACAGGATAATGATCACTAACACTAAGATTTGAGACATTAAATCAACATCAGAAAAAGAGAGAGAGAGAGAGAGAGAGAGAGAGAGAGAGAGAGAGAGAGAGAGAGAGAGTGAGAGAGAGAGAGAGGAGAGAGAGAGAGAGAGAGGGAGGGAGAGAGAGAGAGAGAAATCAAATCAAATGAAACTTTATTGAAATGAAACTTTATTTCTCAAGGATAAATGATTAGGTACATAGACCTGTTTTCAATCATGTCTTGAGAGAGAGAGAGAGAGAGAGAGAGAGAGAGAGAGAGAGAGAGAGAGAGAGAGAGAGAGAGAGAGAGAGAGAGAGAGAGAGAGAGAGAGAGATGATGATGAAACGTTTTTATTGAGGATAAAAAGTTTTAGGCATAGCAATGCCTATCTTCCAAACTGTCCTGCTACTCTACACATATAAAAAATACATCAGACGTTACAGCAAAAGATAAAACATATATAAGTAAAAAGAACCCATCCCCCCCCCCCCCCCACCATCAGAAATAATAATAATAATAATAATAAAATACAAAAGGAATTAAAACAATATATATATATATATATATATACTGGTATGAACCTGACATGTTAATGCAGACAGTCGAACTATTCCATAATCTGCAGCAGTCTGCTGTGCTGGAGCAACATACTAAGCAGAAAGATAGAACATTCACATCGACAGCAGATATTTATGGACGCGAGCTCTGAAAATAGATAACTTTGAAATAGACTTTAAATGAGAGGGCAAATTATTCCATGACTTAGCACCGGAAAATGATATGCTAGATTTGAAGATGTCGATTCTCGGTTTTGGGAGATGGAGTAAGCTGTTCCTTGTGTTCTCTCTATTCGTGTGGGAAAACAGATCACGGAGATAGGGAGGGGCGGCATCGTTTAGAATTGTTTGCACAAGTAAGCATCTATTAAGTTCCAATTGTTCACTAAGTGGTAGGATATTAAGGGCCTTCGGTCTTTCATCACTATGGGACGAACCAGGAAGAATAAGCTTAATACCTCGCCGGTAAAGGGAATTTTTTTTCTTCAAATGAATGTCTCCTCAGCCGTCCCAAATATTGGAAGCATAATTACAATGTGTCTTGATGTGTGCGTTATGGAATAGCTTTCGAACATACTTTTCGTTTTAGGAATACTAATAATCATACGATTTTCTTCACACCAAGTTGACACTTCATCTAAACTATGTTGGAGGACAGCGCTCACAGTTGAAACATTTTTTTATCAGATACATGTAATGATGTATCATCAGCAAATAGTTCACAGTTTGTGTCAGGGTGTGATATTGACAGTGGAAGGTCATTTATAAAGATGTTGAATAATAACGGCCGTTGGGTGGATCCCTGAGGAACACCATGGGTCACCAGTCCTTCCGCTGAGTATTTACCATTCAAGAACACTTTCTGCGTTCTGTCTAAGAGATAGGACGAGAGAAAAGCGACTGCATTTGAATCAATGTGATATAAAGGTAACTTCTTTAGTAAGATTGAGTGGTTAATGAGATCGAAGGTTTTTTTAAGATCCAGAAATACTGAAAGTTTGGACTCATTTATGGCAGTAAGCCATTTGTTGGTTATGCGAGCTAAGGCTGTCTGACACAAATGTTTAGGCCGAAAAGCTGATTATGCTGTACTAATAAGGCGGTTTTCCTCCAGGAATTGAAGTAAATGATTATGTATATGCTTTTCAAGTGGTTTGGACACTGCTGATATGATTGAAATAGGTCTGTACTCACTTGGGTCGCTCAGATCTTTGCTTTTTGGTAGAGGAGTAACTTTTGCTATTTTCAATTCATCGGGAAACATGTTCTTTTGAATCGAAAGGTTATATATAAAGGTTAATGATTCAACATTATAAGGGAGCGCAATTTTCAGGATTTTACTGCTAATACCGTCTACACCACAAGATGTTTTACTTTTCATGTTGGTTATAGATTTTCCTACATCAAGGACAGTCATTAGGGGAACTGAGAAAGTATTGCCAGCGTTTATCTGACTGTGCTGTTTCAATTGTTCTGAACATACGTATTCACCTGGCTCAATGGTGTTCGTCTGTGACAGGGTTTTAGCAATGTTAAGAAAGTTTTAATTAAATACATCAGCTGTAAGGTGCGGGGGGACACTCGTTGATTTGCTAGATTGTCCTTTAGTAAATGTGTTAATCACCTGCCACACGCTGCGTATGTCTTTGCCGCCCGCAATAATCTTTTCTGCATACTGCCTCCGTGCTTTACGAACTAATGATTTAACGATGTTTCGCTGTTTTTTTGTACTCGTCAGAGAGAAATGAAATGAAATGAAACTTTATTTATTTCTCAAGGATAAATGATTAGGTACACAGACCTTTTTTCAATCATGTCCTTGCACACGCACTCACACAACAATCTCACGCGCGTGACTAAAACTAATAAAATTTAAAAGGCAAAACGTGAGCATAAAAAAATTAAAATAAAAATTAAAAAAAAACTAGGTAGCAGTCACTCACTCACACACACACACACACACACACACACACACACACACACACACACACACTATGAACCTTATTAAACATGAACGTTATAAACTTAGTTTGAACAACTCACAAACCAGATAGGTGAGGCTAGCGCTGGCAGAATTGTACAACAAACCAAGGGGAATTACTCAGTGCTGGACAGACGAACAGTTAGATCCCCTGCCCCCGCCTATCAGGCACCCATTCGCCAGCCCACAGAGAAATACGCAGGTATAGAACAAGACGATCATCTACATCCCTAAAGGATGCATCAGGTCTCTTATATAACCCATGTCTTTCTCCGGAACTTAGGAAGTAGGCAGGAGAAACATACATACACAAACACGAAGGTGCATTACTATTTGTGGTCGGGTAAATACCCTGAATTCCCACAGTAGATGCACAGAACATTACACAACAATGTAACGATACAAATTTGCCTCGAGTTATACTGAGATACTCACAAACCAGATAGGTGAGGCTAGCGCTGGCAGAATTGTACAACAAACCAAGGGGAATTACTCAGTGCTGGACAGACGAACAGTTAGATCCCTTGCCCCCGCCTATCAGGCACCCATTCGCCAGCCCACAGAGAAATACGCAGGTATAGAACAAGACGATCATCTACATCCCTTAGTTTGAACAGCCGCAACAGCAAACTCGACAATACAACTCAATGCGCTCGAGTAACGCCGACACAACTACACAACTATGGGCTTAAGTTTCTTTCAGCTGCCGAAATAAGCGGCCCTGAATGTGGACAAAGAAGGAGCCCCAGTAATGTCGATAAGCAACAAATTCCATAGTTTGGCTCCTGAGTAAGACAAATTAGTTTTGAATATATCGAGGCGCGGCCTTGGTATGGATAGATTGTTACTCGTCGTTTTATAAGGCGTATGAGCAGGGCTAAATAGATCTGTTAGATAACTAGGCGTTTTAGAGTGGTAGATTTTAAACATAAGTACACCTTTATTGTACATAAGTAACTCACGCAGAGGCAGCATGTCAAGGGCTTTGAGTCGGTCGTCGGTGCTTTCTTTACTATCCGGGTGAATTAATTTGGCTGCCCTACGATGAAGAGCATTAAGCCTTTTTATGCACGCATCGCTACATCCATCCCAAACTGTAGAAGCATAATCTATAGGGGATTGAATATGTGCGTTATAAAATATTTTCCTTGTCGGTGTATCTGTAAAATAACGCAGTTTTGAAAGAAGATATAAATTCCTGGACACTGTTCGACATACGCTACTGACATGCGCGTGCCATGTGAGTTGGTCGTCGATAATGACGCCTAACAAGCGTTGCTCTCTAGTCTAACTTGTCTAATCGGCTCAGAGTTGAGAGAAAGGCTAAGCGGGGGTGGATGTAGTTGCTGCTTTTGTCGTGTAGTTATTAGCATGAATTCTGTTTTAGACGGATTTGGTACCATATAGTTAGTGTGACACCATTTTGAAACATCAGTTAAGCCCTGTTGAAGTGAGGAATTGATTGTGGAGATATTCGCTGACGACACGTCGAGAGTAGCATCATCAGCAAACAGGCTACAGCGTACGTTTAGATCTGAAATATGCAATGGTATATCATTGATGTAAATGGAAAATAAGAGGGGCCCTAGTATTGAGCCCTGAGGCACGCCATGCTTTAGTATGCCTTCAGCGGAACGTTTTCCGTTAACAAACACAAACTGACGTCTTCCATGCAGGTAGGATTTGAAAAAGTCCAAGGATGCTTTGTTTACGTGATACACTGATAGCTTTAGTATCAACATATCATGATTTACTAGATCAAAGGCTTTAGAGAAATCTAGAAATACAGCACCGGTCATTTCAGCTTTGTTCATGGACGTAAGCCAAGTATTGGTCAGGTGAGCTAGAGCTGTGTGGCATGAGTGTCGAAGTCTAAAACCTGACTGTAGTGGGTAAAGCAAGTTATATTTTTCAAGAAAATAGCTCAGATGCCTGTGTACATGTTTTTCTATTGGTTTTGACAGAGCTGACAAGAGTGAGATTGGTCTAAACTTATTAGGGTCTGAGAGGGTTCTTACTTTTAGGCAGAGGAATAACTTTGGCTACTTTCCAGCTGTTTGGAAATGTACCATGTTGTAAAACGAGATTATAAATAAAATTAATGTCAAAGACTCGACCAAATACGGGGCAGCAAGTTTTAAAAAGTATGTATTTATCCCGTCGTGACCAAGCGAGCGCTTATTTTTGAGTTGGCAAATAGATTTGCCAACGTCAAATACAGTAAGCGAAGGAATACTAAAGGATACGTTTGGCGCGAGTTTGTCCTCACAAAAATCTGTAAGCCTTTCGGATATAGATGGTGTGTGAGTTGTCGTACTGCTTAACAACGAATCAGCAGCAGACAAGAAATGGTTGTTAAATGTGTCTGCAAATATAGATGAACATGGTGCTGTTTGTCGTGATTTAGTGAACGCATTAAAGGCGCGCCAGTCAGATAAGGTGTCTGTTTTGTTGTCCATCAATCGCTTAAAGTGGGTTTTTTTTTGTTTGTTTGTTTGTTTTTTTGTTTTTTGTTTTTTTTTTTTTTGTTTTTTTTTGTTTGTTTGTTTTTTTTGGGGGGGGGGCTGTAATACCATGTATTTAACACGATTTCTCTGCTTGCGGAAAGCACCAAAATCTTTGTTGCGCTTTAGTTCATTTCTGACAGCCATGGCCTCTTTAATGTCATTGCTTAACCATTGGGGTCAATGCACATGTTTCACCCTCTTTACACGCAACGGCGCTTGCTTGTCAAGAACCCGACGGAACAATCTATACCAATCGGCCAACGCATCTTCAGGATTCGTATGATTGTAAACCGAAAAAAAAGAGGTTTCATTTAGTTCGGCTAGAAACATATCCCTATTAAACTTTTTAAACGATCTATAATAGATAGTGGTATGCTGGTTTTCCGATTTTGTTTGTCCACCCTCAAAGCCCAGCTGCAGCACACAGGGTAGTGGTCACTGATCGCCACTTGAAGGGCACAAGAACTAAGAACCCTTGAATTGTTGGAGGTGTATACGTGATCAGTTAGAGTGGCTGACGACTCTGTAACTCTAGTTGCAGAGAGAGAGAGAGAGAGAGAGAGAGAGAGAGAGAGAGAGAGCCTTCTGTAGGCAAGAGTGAGGTGTTTGTTGACAAAAAAGGAAATCCCAGCAAAGAAAGAAACACGCTGAGAAAGATCAGCTGGAACACAAGAGTGAATTCTTTCTTGACACTGGTTTTCACGAATGCACTTGTCGCCGAAAAAGACGTGTATTTAACTAGCTGGGTAGTTACCCAGTTACCCAGTGACAAACAGACCATCGGGGCGACGTCAGCCGCCGTTGGCCCGCGCACGGCCGTGCGCGGGCCAACGGCGCCCCACGTCGCCCCGTGGCCTTTTGCGCACTGGATACTTATTTGCGCGTCTATTGTGCCGATTGCATCGTCAGTAACAGTACGAGGTTAACAGATATTTGACTTCAGAAGCCAAGAAGCGAGGTGTTGTAATATCAAGTTGCGGATTGTCAAAGATTTGAGACTAAAGTCTGATTTGATTTTTTACACACGATTGTTATTTGCCTTGCAATCTCTTTTAATGTCATCTGATACGGCTGACATTTCCAGGGAAAAGAGCTCAGTGTTGTTTCATCTTTTGTGCTCAACAGATCGCATTTGCCGGAGAAGAAAAAAAATGCAGAAAACTAAAGAAATCTCTCTCTCTCTCTCTCTCTCTCTCTCTCTCTCTCTCTCTCTCTCTCTCTCTCTCTCTCTCTCTCTCTCTCTCTCTCTCTCTCTCTCTCTCTCTCTCTCTCTCTCTCTCTCTCTCTCTCTCTCTCTCTCTCTCTCTAGCTTAGCAAGGACTGACATGATTGAATAAAGGTGATTGAATGTACCTAATCATTTATCCTTTAAAAATAAAGTTTCATTTCATTTCATTTCATTTCATCTCTCTCTCTCTCTCTCTCTCTCTCTCTCTCTCTCTCTCTCTCTCTCTCTCTCTCTCTCTCTCTCTCTCTCTCTCTCTCTCTCTCTCTCTCTCTCTCTCTCTCTCTCTCTCTCTTTCTCTGATGGATCACTACTGACCTCCCCACTCCCCACTCGCCCTCTCGTCATTGTCAGCGCGTACAGGAAGCGAACTAAAAAGCGGTCACAACAGAATCTTTCCGCGCCAGCAATTTGAATTTGAAATGCCCAATTGGGCCGCCCATCCTCCGCCATCCCACAATTTCAACCCTCCCTCGGCACCTTAAAAACACAGCTTTGTTTTTACCGCCTAATGCCGGTAGGTTAATGTCAACTTCGGGAAGACATTGTACGCAAACTCCAGATGTCGTGTACTCGCGAGGCTTTCTGATACAAATGTCGCCAGCAAGACGTAACATCTTCATGAGCCCCCACGATTCATGGTCAGCTATGCCTCTTGCATATGTTGCGTTGGTGACTGGGGATTCAAGATGACAGATAACCCGCGGAGGAAGAAAGCAAATTGGCACATCCAACCTGATTGGTCCTGACAAGTGTATCCTTGCGCCATCAGACTACCTCACTGCATGTTAATGTCCTCTGCCCTCTCTCTCTCTCTCTCTCTCTCTCTCTCTCTCTCTCTCTCTCTCTCTCTCTCTCTCTCTCTCTCTCTCACTCTCTCTCTCTCTCTCTCTCTCTCTCTCTCTCACTCTCTCTCTCTCTCTCTCTCTCTCTCTCTCTCTCACTCTCTCTCTCTCTCTCTCTCTCTCTCTCTCTCTCTCTCTCTCTCTCTCTCTCTCTCTCTCTCTCTCTCTCTCTCTCTCTCACGTTGAAACATGACTCCCCGATCTACGATAAACACTGGTGTAAAGAGGTGTCCACAAGAGACATACAAGCGCTTGAGACTTTGCATATGAATTCTCTGAGACGTGAGATTTTAGACTTTGCATATGAATTCTCTGAGACGTGAGATTTTAGACTTTGCATATGAATTCTCTGAGACGTGAGATTTTAGCTTGTCACTGTCGTAGAGTTTTCGTTGCTCTCTGACAATGTAAGACTGAATCGTGCTAAAATACAGAACTCTTGTACCATTCTATATCTCAGGACCACTGGTATAAAAAAGGTTAATTTTTGCCACGAAAACACTTTAGTCGTACGACTTCAGAAGCTCTAAACCTTCTGTAACTTTGAGAGGTATTACCAACAGATGTGTGCTGGTCTGTGACTTTGAACCTTACGGCTTTCAGCCGTAAGGTTCAAAGTCACAGACCAGCAGACAGGTAATGGGATGTCGTTACCTTTCTGTTGCCCCTAAGTGTGGTGATGGCTGCGATAGCTAATGGCTGACCCCCGTGGAGAGGTGCCGACTTTGAAAGCTGTGATTTGAGATAAGAGTGGGGGCCTTGAATACAAGATGGTGCAGTTTTCATCCACTCCTAATACTTCTTTCCAGAACTGAGGTCCCCAGAAACTGTGAAACTCAGCCTGGGATATTGATAAAGCAGAGATTGTATATATATTATTCTTTCACATTTAGATTTCTTTAGATTAATCGTCCCTAGAAATGAATATTTTTAAAGAGAAGAATATAATACCCAAAAACTTCGAGTTTTCGACTTTAAAAAAAAAATGATATCGGAGGTTTACGATGGTTTGAAACAGTTTAAATAATGTAATATAATAAAAGTCGTCGCTTCGAACAGATAGTGACAAAATAAAAAAGATAATGAAACTAAAAATAAAATTAGCGATTATTTGGGTTTGACCCGAAGACTGTCTCACAACGAAAATGGAAGCGCCAACTCGTATAAGACAAGATGAGGATTTCATCCCAAAGTCTACGTATTGTTTGGAGCTCAGATGCGTTTATCTTTTAGGAAACTTCAGAGGTGTTCATATTTTTAGGTTTATTATGCTGATCCTTTTCTCTCCTGTCCAAGTCAACCTCGACACACACGTCGGCGCACACAGAAAAGACGGACACACGGCGCTTCCCGCCATTAGTACGCTCTGTGGGCTCGTGTAGCGACAGAAATCCATTTCCTTCTACTCTAACCCACCCTCTGATCCACACACACTGGCACACAGAAATAAAGACGGACACACGGCGATTCCCGCCATTTGTAATCGCTGTGTTCTGGCGTAGCGTCGCTATTCTGAAGAAGAATAATAGCACGAGCAGCGAAATGACGTCACTTCAAGCTCCACGTCATGGCATCATTAGTCCCACGACGCTGTGTTCATAATGACGACTCGATGTTATACGTCACTCATCGCAGTACTAACATCTGACGTATCAGAGAATCAACTTGGCAAATTTCTTGCTGATTTTCACGCCTAGGGCTTACAGGTCACAATTTGACCTAATCCTACCCAGTGCCGGGACAAGCAGCAGGCTTATGCAATCACTGTTCATGAAACATCATGCGGGTATTAATGAGAAGACAGTTTATAACCAGCCATCTTACGTCGCCAGAAAGTTTTAAAAGTCGCAGTAAGCAACTCCGCTTAGTCCTCATTCCATTGTAATCACTAATTGGCTTGTCAGACGGCCATCGCTCTTAAACCTTTCAGCGCCAACACCCTACCGCACAGGATCGATTGACCATGATAATTCAAGGGTAGCTGCCAGATTAGCTTGGCGCCTGAAGGCGCCATGCTAATCTGGCACTACCCTTGAATTATCATGGTCAATCTACCTCCTGCAAGTGGCACACAGTCGTTAAGTAACACTTCCAAAATTCGGGAAATGCGCCCACAGCGCAATAAGCGTTAAAGAGAGCGCTCCCCACTCATCTTTTCCAGTCCACTTTAGCTTGGCCTTTCTCTCTGCAAGAGGCATAGATTCTCAACAGGTCCTGCAGCTGCAGTGGCTGTTGAGAATACATGCCTCTTGCTTGTAGGGCTTCATCTGTGCTCTTTAGACGTAAAGGTTCCTTGTCTTGTGCCCGACGGTCTGACGAGAGCAGTGCTTCCCGAGCCTTCCTCCTGGAAATGTTTGGATTGCAATTTGTAAGGACTGGCAACTTTAAGCCCCTTCTTGAGCCCTGACACAACAAACAGGGGGCGGATCGACCGTGATGCCTCCAGAGTAGTGCCTGGTTAGCTTTGGCACTTGGAGAGGCGTGATCGTCGACCCATCTACCAGATCTAACTTTGGAAGTTGAGAGAGACGTAAAATCCTACTGCTCCGTCAGCCTCTTTGAACTTTTGCCGGTAGCGGCCGGATCTTAGATGAAAAATGTCAGTGACGTCTTCCTCCGTTTGCATCATGGGATGTAAATGGTCTCAGCAAGAGGCGTAGATCCTCTTGAGCCCCCCGCGAATGCGGGGGCTCGTGATGATCTATGCCTCTCGCAGATGGATGATTTTGTTGCGAAGTGAGTGTGCCAGCAGTTTGTCCAGCTAATGGGCAAAATATCAGACTGTCGGCGGGCCCCCCATCGATGTCGGGGTGTTAGAGGCTACAGCAAATAGGTGATACATTAAACATGAGTCGCCTCGGAACACAACTAGTTACCACGAACCATCTCACAGACACAACTAGTTACCCCGAACCATCTCACAGACACAACTTACGCATTCACGCCACTGCACGAACCATCTCACAGACACACAACTAGTATTACCACGAACCATCTCACAGACCAGTCACGACCTGACACAACTAGTCATAGCCACGAACCATCTCACAGACACAACTAGTCCACCTCTGACCACAGTCACGAACCATCTCACAGACACAACTAGTTACCACGACACTCACGACCACTAGTTACCACGAACCATCTCACAGACACAACTAGTTACCACGAACCATCTCACAGACACTAGTCCGACTCTCACAGACCACCGAACCATCTCACAGTTCCACGACACTCACGACACTAGTTACCACGAACCATCTCACAGACACAACTATCACGAACACTGACTAGTTACCACGACCTCCACGACACCATCCACTCTCACAGACACAACTAGTTACCACGAACCATCTCACAGACACAACTAGTTACCACGAACCATCTCACAGACACAACTAGTTACCACGAACCATCTCACAGACACAACTAGTTACCACGAACCATCCCACAGTATATGTCTTCGTGGCTACAAGAAGAACGTTACTGGAGAAACGCGCCAACGTTGTTGCTTTCTTGAAGTCCAGAAAGCACAAAACGCGGCGCAAAACAAACATATTAACACATTCGAGACGTGCTGCATCCGGATACGCGGCTTTATGCCGCGTATCCGGATGCGGCTCGTCTCGAATGAGTTTAAACATGACCCCAAACGGTGCACCTTCCCAAACTATCCTCATTTGAAGGTTTGCCGGTGTTAGCTGATCATTACATTTTAACTTTTGTGCCCTTCCCGCTTTTAGTGGTAAATTTTACTTCTCAATGCGTAGCATGATTAAAAAAATACTCCTTCGAAGAAAAGTGTGTGTGTGTGTGTGTGTGTGTGTGTGTGTGTGTGTGTGTGTGTGTGTGTGTGTGTGTGTGTGTGTGTGTGTGTGTGTGTGTGTGATCGTGTATGTGCACATACACACAAGTGATTTGTGGCTGTTTAGTTATTTTTCTAATTATTGAGTTATTATTTATAATTGCATACTGTGTGTCTATTGTAAAGGAGGTTAGGAGCTATATTATTATTATTATTATTATTATTATTATTACCGTTATAAATGTTCACGGTATTCTAGCTATATATCTGCTCTCTCTAATAGTATCGTCTTTTAGCGTTTGGTCCCAACAGAAAAACCGGGCAAACACACTTGACGCCTGGCTTTCAATCAACATTTATAGATGCGGAAAATTAATATCGAGCGGCGTGAAATAGATTGAGAAACAGCAAACGTTTGTACAAGCGATCAAAACTTGTCCACAATGATTTCCTAAGCAAGTGAAATTAATTGAAAGAGATTGCGTAACCGAATGAAATTGGCGTACAAAGATTAAACATTTTGTGGAAACTATCCAAACTGGCCGAAATGATTGCCTAATCGGGCGAAATGACGTAAAAGAGATGTGACACTGATGGAATGTTTCAAGAGCGTTAGCCCATTGATTGCTACTGGCGATACAGCTCGGCGGACAAAAGAAAACAACAACAACGCGTAGTTACGTAGTTAGGTAGTGTAAGTGACGTAGTTAGGTAGTTACGTAGGTAGTAACGTAGTTATGCGTCTCTTTTCCGCCGCGCGGAATTGTCAGTAGCAATCAAGGAGTTAAATGAAATTGTCTGTCCAATCTGAAATTTCTGAACCCAAACTGAGTTTTCAATTTGTTGTGCGGTAACGGGAGACATGCTGTCGCAAATACCCCCTTTGTGGACAGCGCAGAAGAAGGCGGAGACCATGGCAGTACTAGGGTAGTGCTGGAATAGCTTGACACTCTCCACATGAAGTAAGGCACTAACCCCCCTTACCTACCAGTGGACGCTAATTGCGCGTCTGAAATCTGTCTTAATTCAGCACCAAAGAGCCCCCGGCCGTCCCGGGAACATGGATACAAACTGGTGTCAGCAAGAGGCATAGATCCTCATGAGCCCCCGCGACTGCGGGGGCTCATGAGGATCTATACCTCTTGCAGTTGGGTGGTGTTCACATTTTCTGGGCGCTGAACCTGGTTAAGTTATATCTTGATAACAAATAATTTTTCACATCAGTGACCCGTTCCCACGAAAGCGACCATATTAAGTTGGGAATTTTGAGTTTTAAGATGTTACACCACTAAAATCCGCTGGTATTACAGATTAATTTGGCGCAAAAACTATTGCCGTAGACCTGTTATTACGCGAGAAACATGCATTTAAAGTTAATCACACAAACTGACCCAAAATGATCCCCAGCAGCTCCATTCGGCGGAGCGCGACTTAAGGTCCCTTTTGTGGGAACAGGTCATTTTATTGTTAAAATTCTGTTGCCAATATGTGTTCTATCTGGAACACACAATGTCAAGGATTTTGATGCATGAACATACAAGCGTCCCAGTAGCCCTCTTGTTGACAGAAATTTCTTAATAGGGACGGCACGCGCATCACAAGCGTCCCAGTAGCCCTCTTGTTGACAGAAATTTCTTAATAGGGACGGCACGCGCCGCCTCCCATCTGGTTTCACTGAATGCCGGGCCGGAGAGGGGTGGGTTGGGGGTTGGTACGGGTCAACACTGACCTATACTGAAACACAACCAGAGCAGTGGCAAATGCACTGACCCAGATCTTTAGTTCACGGCTGCAAAGTCTGGTCACTACTGACTCTGAGACATTCCTCTCCAAAAATTCCAAACTCAGCCTTTCCACGTCGGTAATGGGGTTCCATTGCTAACGACGCAGTCGGACATCTTTGTTTTTAACTCACGTCAAATGCTCGTTTTCTTTTTATAACGTTTCTTGTGGGTTTTTTATCTATCGCCTATTTCATTCAAAATGTGATTTTGCAAAATAAACAAAAAGTGATAAAATTTCATTTAAAAATGGACAGCAATTAATGAAATAGTTTTTGTTTTGAGTGTATTTTGGGCTGATGCGGCTTAGTTTCCGAGGGCACTGACGTGGAAATTAGCAAAGTCGTTTCTGGTACACTCTAACTAGGGCATATGGGCCCCAGTGTTTCGTGAAAACGCTTGAAACAGACCAGGCTATGTCAAGTGTCACACTAGAAAAACTTCCGATCGCGGCCTGGCCTGTACTTTCTTACTTTTTAGCCTTTTCAAGTCGGCAAAGCGATCGCTGTCGCCATTGCTAACGACGCTGTCCGACATTTTGTTTTTACTCTCCTCTCACGACTTTTTAAAAAATGTGATATTATGGCAATTGTTATTATACTGCAGTATTTTGTTTATGGTAAAATATTTTTAAAAAATGGTTCAATATAAACATTTTATTTAAAATGCTTAGAATGATCTACAGTTGATACAATACTTTGGCTTTGAGTGTATATGTATTTTAGTGTTGTTTGGCTGCCTCACGTGGTGCATGTGTAAGATTCCAGACCAGAACTGAACTGTGCAACTTAAGTATGAATGTAAGGGCTCATACACTTTTCAAAGTAGCCAGTCAGTTACAACTTTCGGCTTACACATGTGAGCAATCGAAAACCGACCGACACATTCCACACGGTTTCCTGAGCGGCTAGCTCGAACACTAACTAGCCAAACTCTTTCTGGTACTCTATGACTAGAAAACAGAGGTAAATGAAACTTGCAGGGAGATATTAATCACTAAAGGTTTCGGAGCCTTTAAGAGACATGAAAGTATATGCCCCCGGCAACATAGACACTGCCGCCGGTTTCATTATGGCACTGAGGTGGAAAGCGCTCTCTGGTAAGCTACAAGGGAACAGAACTAAATAAAATGGGCAGGCAGAGTTAAATCACTGAAGATTTTGTACCTTACGAAGATACATTTAGGTATATGCCGCCGACATGTTCCCTGCAGCTCTGTACATTTTTCCATCCTGTCCCGCTTTGCCCGAAAGGAATAGATTCACATTAGCCTCTGATGTCCAAGGGGCTCGTGAGATCCAGCTCTTTATGACAAACGCCCTTCTCAATGCACCAGTTGCAGGGAGGGCATGGGTGGCGGTTGTGAACAGACTCATATAACCCACCAACACACACGCTGCAGTTCTGTACAGTTTTTCATCCTGCCCACCCCCCACCCCCCTTTGCCTGAGAAGAAATAGATTCACATTAGCCCCTACCAGTCACAGGGGCTCGTGAGATCCTGTCCTGTATGCCAAACGTAATCCACCCCAGATGTTCCTATGAATGTGGACGCGGTCAGTGTCCAGTAGTGATAGCCACACGGCCCCACATGTGGCCCTCATTGCTGGAAACCGATCCGCATCGGATGTTTATACTAACAGAGTGAACTGAGGGACTAAAAGCCCTAAGCATGAAATAGAAGGATAGGTGATTTTAATTGTGGCACAGTCTATCCCCTCTTTATTCTATTGGACTGAGTGTGTGTGTGTGTGTGTGTGTGTGTGTGTGTGCGTGTGTGTGTGTGTGTGTGTGTGTGTGTGTGTGTGTGTGTGTGTGTGTGTGTGTGTGTGTGTGTGTGTAACCAAGCCGTAATTTTCACACACGCATGCACGCGCACACACACACACACACACACACACACACACACACACACACACACACACACACACACACACACACACACATTCAGTGCATTCTACATTTTTATGTTCAGCCCTTTTGGCCACGGAATACAGTGCCGTTTCCGTACTGTCCAGTCTCTTAGCTATAGTCAATATTTCAAGGATCCCCTAAAAACACTACCGCCCATCAGCTGCACATTTGCCATGCACAAAATAACAACAACAACAACAAAAACCAGCACATTGACAGTCTCATTTCTTGGTTATGAACCTGATTCCTTACCAACCCCACACCCAAGCACAGCTGAAATCAGCGTGCCCCACAAATCACTAAGTCAGCGGCAACTCAACATAGGCCCACTATAGGCTTCGTGAATGTGACGTCAGTCAATCCCAAAACTCCTTGCGCGACGCCATGACGGCAAGGTGAGAAACTGAAAGTACACTGTCGAGTCGTTTATAATCGTCGAATCTGCCATCGAAAATGCCTGAGAAAGGTGCGCGTTGCTGCGTTAAAGAGTGTTTTATGAGTTCACATAACACAGCTGGAGCCAGAATCAATGAAAATGTTAATTTTTTTCGCATTCCTAAAGTTAAAACAAACCAAGGATCGCAAATGAAAGATTTGACAAGTAGGAGAAGGTTGGCTTGGGTATCCGCTATCAACTTGGAGAGGATCACTTTCTCGCATTCTTCAGAAGGATGTCGTGTTTGCTCAAGACATTTTCACGCTGGTAACGCTCATTTCAACTTACTTTTATTAATTATTTCTGTTATCTGTCAGTTTTATTAACAGTTTTCCAAAAGACTTCTCTTTTCCCTACACAGACGTGGGCTGAAAACATTGACGATTTCGTCGTTTTCTTCTTGTCATTTGTGCATTTGTTATTTTTGGCAGATGATAAAAAGTTTGTAAAAAAGTGTATCACATCGCACACTATCCGATGAAATGGCCTGTTTTTATCGGCCGGCCGTACACACTCGAGCGACACAAGTCAGTCTGAATTTTTATTTCTAGTTCATGTGTGTTTCGAGGAAGTTTTGCTTTAAATTGCCGGTACTCCTCATCGTCAGCGGACCAAACCGTGGAAATGAGCATTTAGTGTAGCGTTCTGCTGCACGTATCTCGATCTCCTTTTATCCTATCCCCCGTATTGGCTGGGGATTAGGATTGATAGCTCTAGGGCTTTCCTACTGACTTGAGTTAGTAGGTCGTTGGCTCACTTTCGGAAGGATTCTCGCATCGAGTTGTCAAGTGTTTGTGAGGTTCAACTTTCGTTTTTACAAATTCTTTCAGCTGCGTTATAGCAGTCTCTTGCGATGCGGAGTGTTTTCCCTTTTAATTGTCCTTTGAAGACTGCTGGTGGGTGGGCCGACAGGCGGTGTAGGTACTGATATGTTTGGCGAGTACTGATATGTTTCACTGAGTTGTGCACTCTCAAAACCATTCAAAAATTGAATTTTTTCTTCGTACCGAACCCTATGTTCACTGTCCAGTCGATCAATATATTTTCTAGTATCCTTTCCCTTCACTTTTTCCATTTTTAAAAACAGAAAAACACGCTCTGTTTACTCTCTCTGCTGTAAAAGGAAGTACGTCAACCTTTCCAACATGGCGGACGCATTGACAATGATCACGTGACGCACGAAGCCTATTGTCCACTGGATAAGCTCGGGATGGAAAATATTACTAGGAAAATAAAATATTATGATCATGATCTACGAGTGTGATTGAGTGGCTGCAAGTTGCACCATAGGTGAATTTCCTGTACATAAAGTCTTTCGAACAATAAATTAAATTAGCTGCTTTATTGATTTATCCCATAGGTGAGGTAGCAGGGATAATATGGGCAACCTAGAAACGTGTACAACACATGCGGACCACTCTTTATTCTAGTCACACTGTGACCTGTGAACACGGCATCCATGCTTGCGCGTACCAGCTCTTTCCCCGGGCGTTATAAGTTTGAGCATGTGTTCAGTCTTATGCTAAAACCTGACTTTGTCCGCTTTGAGAAGAACTGCGCAGTTCGTTTGCGGCAGCAGGTTCTCAGTAGCCTTTGTAAATGCAGGGGCAAATGTACATATATGCTAGGACTAGAAGCGGTATATTGGCCTGTCTCCTGCACGGTTTCAGTTTCAGCAAGCATACTGGCCTGCAATACCAGCTTGGTGAAAATACATAGATTGTAATGAGTCTGTGCAAGTTTTGAAAACCTTCGGTGGTAAACCTCTCTCGTGATTTATACTGTAGTGCTCCTCAGTTCCCGCATCAGAGTAGGGTTTGTCTAACGTGTAACCCCGAGGCGGCCGGCGAATTTTCGCAAACGAATGCGGGCGCTTTTGTGTACGTTAGAAGCCTAGTGCCTGGCTTTAGGTTTCAAATGAATGGCCAAACAAACGCATACTTTGATTGTGCAGCATCAAATCTAACGCTCGTAGCACGTGAGGTCAACACAATACACTCAAACAAAAGTAATTTATCAATAGCTGACCATTTAAAGCATTCTAAATAAAACATTTGATTTTAAACACTTCGAAACATTGCTACAAGTTTCCTGGCAATATAGCAATAGATTATCAATTTCCACAGTATCACATAAAAAAAGAAAAACAACCGAAGAGAGTAAAACCAAGATGTCGGACCGCGTCGTTAGCAATGGAATCAGCGATCGCTTTACCGACTTGAAAAGCTGAGAATTTTTACAAAGGAAGGCCTCAGAGTAAAAATAGACTGTACAGAGACCTCGGGAAAGGGTTGGGAATTTGTTTACAGTACACATAAACACGCCGGCACGACCAGGGAGCGATAAAGCGGCAGCGGCGAGCTGTTAAAGCGGCCGAGGCGTTGACAGTTTCTGTCGTTATGTTGGGGTAAGAGGCAGTCTGGCACCAGATTCTAGCGAGGCCTTGTTTCGGCATGAGTGAAACATCTGGGTCACGGACATTTGACACTGCTCTGGGTGTATCAATTTACAGGTCAGTGTTGGCCGGACAGGTCGTAGACCCACCCACCCCCACCGCCCCCCCTCCCACCCCCACCCCTGCCCGGCATTTAGTGAAACCAGATGGGAGGCGGCGCGTGCCGTCCCTATTAAAATGTTGTCTGTCAACAAAAGGGCTACTGGGACGCTATATAGGAGCTTGTGATGATATGACGACACCTTTTTTAATCTCGTTCGAGACGCGCCGCATCCGGACAAAATAGCCGCGCATCCGAATGCAGCACGTCTCGAATGCATTAATATCACTATTCTCTCTCCTGTCTTTCAGTTCACGGGGAGCTATTCGCTTCAGAGAAGAGCTGTGGCCAGCAGTGGTCTCCCTTGCTGCCCGGCGCTGACTCAATCTGAAACCTGCGAGGAGTTAGGCCTGCGGTAAAGTGACTTCAGCATGGAGTACGTAGAGGACGAGTTTTGCAACAAGTCGCTGGACAGAGTCATCAACTGCTCCATAGAGTTTGAGCGCTGGGCGGAGACGTCGGGTCTTAAACCGGAAGCCGTCGTCGTCCCCTTGACTTTCGCTGTTATATTCTTGGTCGGCGTCACGGGTAACGTGCTGCTGACCTTGAACTTTGCCCGCCACAAGAAGCTGAGCACGCCCCACAACGCGCTGGTGGTGAACCTGGCGGGCGGGGACCTGCTGATGCTGGTCATCGGGCTGCCCTTCAACTCCGTGTGGTACACCGTGCCCTACTGGCCGTTCGGACAGGTCATCTGTAAGCTGAGTCGCTTCGCGGAAACAGCAGCAACTGCCGTCACCATAGCAACCCTGACGGCACTCAGCGTGGAGCGCTACCTGATCGTAACGGGGCGCCGTCGCCAGCAGTCGTTGTCGCCGTGGGTGCCGCTGGTGGTGATCGGGTCGGTTTGGGCGGCGGGCCTGTTGCTGGGGATGCCAGATCTCATCTCGGCCTCAATGCACACGGCAAGCAACAACGTCACCGGCCAGACGCTGACCTTCTGTCTGGACTACAACCCCGCCTGGGGCCCCGACTACCCGCGCGCATACGTCATGTGCCGCTTCCTCCTCCTCTTCCTGCTCCCCCTCCTGGTGATCGCGCCCTGCTACATCGCGCTGGCCTTCCACCTCTTCTTCAAGATGTTCGACGTCAGGAGCACCCCCACCAGCAAGACGCCGCTCAGAACATGCGCCGCGCCCACTTCGGTCAGGCATGACGACCCCACGCCTCACGACAACGACAAGGACGACAGCTCAAGTCACGTGATGGAGCCCAACCAGAACGACCCCAGCGGAAGTAGCCACAACTGCACGCCGAGAAAAAGCCCGACCCACAAGCGCCGCCGCCTGGCGCTGACCGTCCTCGGGCTGGTGACGGCCTTCGTCTGCTGCTGGCTGCCGCGCCACGTCTTCCTCCTGTGGTTCCACTTTGACCCCGGCGTCTTCAACCAGTTCTGGCACGTGTTCAAGATCACGGGCTTCTGCCTGCTCTTCGCCAAGTCCGCCGTTAACCCCTTCGTGTTCTACGTGCTGGACGCGCACTTCCGGACGTTTGTCAACAGCGTGTTGTGCTGCAGGAGGAGGAGCCGGGCTCCAGGCAACGGGCAGGTGGGCGGGGCAGGGGCGGACACGACGGCTGTGGAGGTGTCCATGACGGAGGACAGAAGAACTTGTATCGCAATGGCGGACATGCACACAGCATCCGATAGGGTGGACGCGGTGTAAATATAAAGTTTCAGTTCGGCGTCTCTTCACTCCTGGATAAAACGACCCGTCTGCTGGAAACATCCCCAGCATCTCTGGGCTCACGGCGGCTGCAGTGGGCCCGCGGACCTTTGTTTACTGGGATAGATCCTCATGAGCTCCCCCAGGCTACGGGGTCTCATGCACGTCTGTGCCTCTCGCCGGGGGTCAGTCTACTTCATTCAATTATCTTGTCACATTTGAAGAGAACGTAAATCATCTCGAGGACGCGTTCATCCTCATGAGCCTCTTCAGGTTGGAGAGGGCGGTGAGGACACGCGCCACTTGCTAGCACAGTTTATCTTAGCAGTGCTCATCCTAATACACTCCTGCTTCAAATAAATTTGACTAAGATAGTTCAAGGGTGGTGCCAGAATAGCTTGGCGCCTGAGGCGCCAAGCTATTCTGGCACCACCCTTGAACTAAAAGGGTTGATCTATCTCCTAATCTGTAAGGCAGTTTTCATAGGACGAAAAGATTTTTTTAAAAATAAGTCGCAGAATGTAATAGGTAAACACATTTGAGGAGTGCCGCATCCAGATGTGCGGCTTCATGCCGCAGCTTCTTGCCGCGCATCTGTACGCCGCACGTCTTGTACGAGTTAAAAAAATAAATGTCGATCACAGTTCACAAATTCTCTCCAATTCTTGAAGAAGGTAGAGGGAGGGGGGTGGGGTGGTTTAATAGTAATAATAATAATAATAATAATAATAATAATAAATAATAATAATAATAATGCATGGTATTTATATGGCGCATTTCTTATATTTATAATATAACTCAATGCGTAGGCGAAAACCACACACACACACACACACACACATACACATACACACACACACACATACACACACAC
>BTPG01000006.1:210846168-210858668 GCA_036245525.1 Semisulcospira habei
CGATTCAAACCAAGAGAGATCCGTTTCCCACTGGCCAAAGGTGATTTCAAGCCTCTTAATGAGAATGGAATGGTCCAGCGTATCAAAAGCAGCGCTCAGATCCAACAGGGCCACAAGGGAGACAAGTCTCTCATCTGCTTTACAAAGTAAGTCATTTAGAACACTCAGCACCGCTGTCTCCACGCTGTGACCTTTCCTATAGGCGGACTGATACACTTCCAACAGACCATTCATCACTAAGTGTTCCAGGAACTGTTGTAATTAAGACAACTTTCTCCAGTACCTTAGAAATGAATGGTGGGTTGGATACAGGCCTGTAGTTTTCAGGGTATTTCTGTCCAAGCCTGGTTTTTTTAGCATCGGGGTAACAACAGCCTGTTTGAACGATTTTGGAACAGTTCCGGCTGACAGAGACTTGTTTACAATAGCAGCAATCAACGGTGCAAGATCGCTGATGCACTGCTTTTGGACACAAGTTGAAACAGGATCCAACATGAATTTGCAATTATGGCAGCGATTTTGCTTTCTGTAACAGATTTGAACTTTGCATAACATGGACCATGACAGTAAAAGCGGGTGGATCGCACTGTTTAGCATCTAAGTTCTCACGCAGCAGTTTGATTTTGTCAGTGAACAAATCACAAAGTGTTGCGGCAGTTCAGAAGACGGACTTCAGCAGGAAGAGCTGCAGACTTGGGTTTTCCCAGCAGTTCATTTGACACCGAGAAGAACAGCTTGCTGGAAGAGGCAACCGAGTCGAGCTTATCCATGAAGAAATGTCGTCTGGCAGCATTTAGACGCTGAGAGGCTGCATTTCTTTTACACATGTATATCTGTCTGCACACCCGTCAGTTTGTGCTTTCTCCACCGACCCCTGGCACGCCTCCTCTCACGCCGTGCGTCTCTCTCATCCTCAGACAGCCAGGGGGCAGACGGACGGTCCCTGACACGCCTCGTTGTCAGAGGGGCATGACGGTCCAACGCTTGTCGAAGGCCGTCATTGTACAGGTCTACCAGATTATCCAGCAGAAGATCAGAGGTCCGGCTACTAACATCAGCGGCAAACACTTTTACGTCGGCTTGGAAAACTGCAGATCTATGGCTTCAAGTTTCCGTGACGTCACAAGCCGTGTGGGTGGGGGTGGCCTGGCAACGGCCACTTTACACAACACAGCGTAGTGGTCCGACAGGTCCGGGTATTCTCGTACACCCGAAAGGGATACGAGACTCACTGCGCACTGCCACCCGGTCTAAAGTATGGGCGTGACGGTGTTTGGGGACAGTCACGCGCTGCGACAGGCCATGGATAGAGATGGATAATTAGATGAGGTTGTCAACAGAGTTGTGTTTTATCAGTATTACATCAATGAAAATGGGACGGTGATACATATACTGACGAGCAAAAGAAATGTGACATATTTGTGCTTCCGATGATTCCAAAAATGTCGCATTTCTTTTGGTAGGCAGTATATGATGCTATCGGTGATGGTAGTGGTCGTTGTTGTTACTGTCATGTTTGTGTTTTCCTTACCGATGATATTAAACAATGAATGTTGTGTGAGTGTTGTCCTGTACACAACTGTAACCGCTACATTGTAACATTGACAGCATGTAACTTTTCGTACAATTTTACCACAGGTAATTACGTCATTTCCTACACCCTGACGTAAAATTACCGTGACAATTACAAGCTCACCTACTGTCCTCATGTGCATGTGAGGCCTGTATGATGTTAACTCATTCAACCCGACGGCCGTATTTCCCAAAGTTTGGAGGTGTCATCTAGCGACTATGGACCAGTTGCAGGAGATGGGTCGACCATGATAATTCAAGGGCAGTGCCAGATTAGCTTGGCGCCGTCAGGCGCCAAGCTGATCTGGCACTTCCCTTGAATTATCCTGGTCGACCCATCTCCTGGTGTAGTGCGTCAGGCCTGAGTGGGTTAATTGTGTTGTGAACGAGACTCGTGTATAATAATTATACCGGTTATTATATATGCGCTTTTTCACACTTCCGCGAATCGGCTCAAACTGAACTGAACCCAACACGCACGTTCACGTGACACACACGCATTCACTCTGAAGACAAGCACAGTGCGAGACAAACACAGGACATTCACGTGGTGCGAAGGGTCAACTCAGCTACTGAGGATCCGGGAATTTTGATCGCTTGTGTTTGAAATGTATAAAGTGTCCTGAAACCGGTACCGGTGTATGCGTTGCTGTTGTCATGCTGACGGTGTACTGTACACAAGAATACAACATGTCAATGTTCTTTTTTGAAGGCCACAGCTAGGTACTAACCTAACATGAAATTCTAGTAGTTTTCTGCTTCGCAAAAATCAAATTTTGGTTGCGTTTCCCTCTTTTGCCGCTCGAGCCCTCTTCCAGTAACACAACCAGCTGCAAGTCGTAGGGCCTCGTGGACAGCCGCAAGTTGCGGAGGTGTATGTGGATCTAAACTCCTGGTGGGCGATTGCCAATGTGCAAAAGGCCGTCGGCCCGACGTCGGCCGCGGTTGGCCCCGCGCACGAAAGTGCGCGGGGCCAACTGCGGCTGGCATCGGCCCGACGGCCTTTTGCACATTGGGATTGATATCTGTTTTTGTTTTTCTGGCGTGGAGGAGAGTTGGAGATATTTAACTCCCCTTGACCTCTGCTGACGATTACCGCTCGGCGGACAAGACAGGTAGGCTAGTTAGTCACGGGTCCGACCAAGTCAAGAGATCACTGAGCGATGGTGAATCCACTCACAGTGTCGTGTCAACTCGTGCCATATTGCCTGTTGTTGTTGTTTTCTGGCCGGGACTTTATGTGTTGGTACTGAGTTTGAATTGGCTGTTGTGTTGACTGTATAGTTAGGTTATGCCGGTTTATTCAGCAATAAAATGTATGCTTGGTTATTCATCTGGACCTTGATTTTTTTTTCTTCTTAAATATGTAAATATGTAAATGTGTTGGTCTACCTGCTTGTCAGAAGTGTCCATCCATTTGCCTCTGTCTGTCTGTCTGTCTGTCTGTCTGACTGTCACTGTCTGTCTCTGTGTCCGTCTCGGTCTCTGTCTGTCTGTCTGTCTGTCTCTGTCTCTGTCTGTCTGTCAGTCTGTCTGTCTGTCTGTCTGTCTGTCTGTCTGTCTCTCTCTCTCTCTCTCTCTCTCTCTCTCTCTCACACACACACACACACACACACACACATACACACGCACACGCACGCACACGCACGCACACACACATCTATTAACCCCCTGTACATGCAGCCACCGGTAGCCTACTGTTTACATGGTTAAGGTTAGCGTACGGGTTAAGGAACCGGTGGCTGCATGTATGTGTTTTTGTGTCAAAAACTCAGGTTTTACATTCCTCATTTTTTGACTGTTCCAAAACGCCAACACCCCCATCCCCGCTCTCGCCTCCCACACCTTCCTCCCGCCCCCCCCCCCCCCCCCCCTTCCTCTTATCCCGCCCCGGCCCAACTCTCTTCCCACACTCCCACTTTCTGCAACCCCCAAGTTCAAATAATGCACACACGATTTCTCTCACTCTGGGGCCGATCATTCACGTGTTTTGTTGTCTCAGGCAGAAACTATCAATTTCACAATCACGCTCCCACTCTACAATACACGGCCCAGCACTGTTCAGGCGGCCCAGCAATGTTCGCGTCTTTCCGGGCTTTCACGCCAGCAAACAAACAACAGCCACAGTTCTCTCACAGAACCAGGCAGCAGAAGACCCACGGGCCGCCGTCAGACTCTGTTGGCCCGCGCACATTTGTGCGCGGGCCAGCAGAGTCCGACGTCGGCCGGTTGACCGTGACCTTTGGCTCAACGTTGCAGAGGAGCTGGCCATTTCCTTGCGCAACACCGAGGCATTCAACAAGTCCTTGGATTATTTCTCTCAACCAACACCAGAGAGAAAGTGGTATGCATAATTATGCTCATTCGGGAATACTTTTTTCTTTTCTTTATGTTCAAACTGATGCGCCGGTGAAGAACATGCGGCAGTCCATTAAACCTGCATTACACAGACCTTCTTGTTCACAGCATGCACTGCCGGTTTGCGCAATCAAAGGAACGTCCATCTTAAGGCCCCGCTACACATGCCCGGTTTTGAGGCCGATTCCCGATCAGTTTCGAATCGGTAGGTGATCGGACCGGACTGCAAAAACATGTGCACTGCCACACATTCCCCGACTTTATTTAGCCGACCGGCTTAAACCGAAGATCAAAGTCGTACCTGTTCTGCAAAATGGCTGCTAGTTTTGACAGTGATGATGATGTGCTTGCATTATCAGCAGTTTTGCATCATATTCGGGAAGAGGCGTGTGAAACATCAGCAACGGCGGTGGTACTGATCACAACAGGCGTGTTCCGCCATTTGCAAACTGACTAAACGACATGCTTTGCGAGACGCGCTCTGATGATGAAGCTTACGATCGGGACCGATTCGGATCGGAAAAATAGAGCAGGTTCTAGAAACCCGATTCCCAGTCGATTGGGACCGGATCGGATAATTGACGTCATCCGATCGCAATCGGATCGGAATCGGCTTCAAAATCGGGGCACAACCGGCCCGTGTGGCGAGGCCTTTAGTGTAGTCCACAGTTGTGTTAGTGTGGCGGGGCCTTTAGTGTAGTCCACAGTTGTGTTAGTGTGGCGGGGCCTTTAGTGTAGTCCACAGTTGTGTTAGTGTGGCGGGGCCTTTAGTGTAGTCCACAGTTGTGTTAGTGTGGCGGGGCCTTTAGTGTAGTCCACAGTTGTGTTAATGTGGCGGGGCCTTTAGTGTAGTCCACAGTTGTGTTAGTGTGGCGGGGCCTTTAGTGTAGTCCACAGTTGTGTTAGTGTGGCGAGGCCTTTAGTGTAGTCCACAGTTGTGTTAATGTGGCGGGGCCTTTAGTGTAGTCCACAGTTGTGTTAGTGTGGCGGGGCCTTTAGTGTAGTCCACAGTTGTGTTAGTGTGGCGGGGCCTTTAGTGTAGTCCACAGTTGTGTTAGTGTGGCGGGGCCTTTAGTGTAGTCCACAGTTGTGTTAGTGTGGCGGGGCCTTTATTGTAGTCCACAGTTGTGTTAGTGTGGCGGGGCCTTTAGTGTAGTCCACAGTTGTGTTAGTGTGGCGGGGCCTTTAGTGTAGTCCACAGTTGTGTTAGTGTGGCGGGGCCTTTACAGTGAAGGCCAACTGCGGACAGTGCACGGTTGGACCAGATCTGCTGGAAACGCCGGTCGTAGAGACATCCGCACCACAAAGCATGACTGCCAGACGTGGTAAATGCAAAAGAATAAACCAAAGAAGAAGGAAACACGCTTTGAAAGGACAAGCACAGACAGTTAACTAAAACGTTTTAGCGTTTTCCCTTCCAAATCTTGGGATGTCTCTTTGTTGGCGACTTGTTTTCACGTACGCGGTACAAACAGACGCTCCAGACGAAAAGAAAAAACGGCAAGCATGCAGCGTCACTCAAAGAAATGTACCAACATTACTCCAGCTTTGTCCTCTCCGATCATGGCAAGTTCTTTCTCTTCTTTTTTTGGGTAAGAGAAATAGATTCGCATGCGAGTCTATGTCTGTTGCATATTGAACGTGTTGGATTGGCGACCGGGGTCGATTTTGTTTTAAATTCTTCGCTGTTTCGTAGAAATGTAGTGGGCTATTTACATCCTTCGTGCGTGTGTCTGGGTGATTGGTTGTTTGACTTCTTGATTGCTCGTTCAGTTGTTAGTTGTTTTGGGTAAATTGGTTGCTTAAACTGATTGACTGGCCGACGGTGGGACTGATTTTCTGTCGTAATCACAGTTGTCCCAAAACAATGGCGGTGCCTGTTCTGTACTGAAGCGCACCACGAAAGCCAACATAATGCGTATTGATAAATCTTGACGTCAAAGTTAATGAACAGATTCGCCCCTCGCATCATTCTTTTGAAGTGTCGGGTTTGTCTCCATTTGTCCTACAATCCATCCGACACCCGACATAAAACACGATTTCTCCTGAGGGCAAACAAGGGTAATCAAAAACAAATGTCCCCAGTGTACTATTCAGTGTTTACTCAGGACACACGTGCCACTAACAGGTTGCAGACGACAGTTTGGCACTGGCCGCCAGCCATAGTCTGTTGACAGTTAATCACCCCATGATGAAGAGGCCATGTAAGGGAGCTAACTCTGGGACACCGCACATTAAAACAGAGTCAACATTTCCCGTAGAGTCCGACCTTTACGTGCACGCGCATCAAAGTGACTGTGACGTAAATAATCGTCACTGACCGAAATCGTCACAGCAATAAACGTACAGCTGCAGGCCACGCCTCAGGCAGGACAACGCGATTTCCTTGTTTTACACTGTCCTTCCTTCCCGCCACACAGTCTTGTTTGTATTCTTGGCAGCCGTCGGTCGCCGTTGGTCCGCGCACAGCCGTGCGCGGACCAACGGCGGCCGACGACGGCCCGATGGCCTTTGCGCGCTGGGAATGAATCAGTTCAGTTGAGTTCAGTTCGTTAGGTTGGGATCTCTGCGCTCGGAAAGGCCGTAAGCGATTACACCCTACCCCCAAAGTTTCTTTGCACTTCGTGCCGAGATTGGTCTGGTTTACCGTGGATCTCTCACGGCATTTCAAATCTTCCCAGCGTCCGCTACACTTTTGCAAACCTCTGTTAAGCAGGCGATCGACTGTGTGCTTCCCGTAGATATGTTCCTGGAAAAGCTTTCTCACCACGTCTGATCTGCCCATTCGTAGGCCCTGTGTGCTGTCTGCCTTGCCAGCGAGGGTGTCCGTTCGCGATCGTTCCAGCATGTTCTATGCAGCAGGTCCACACCACTGTCTTTTGACCATTGCCTAGTGCTCGTCTGGGCTTTCCAATCTTGTATCGAATTTGTGCAGTAGGCATATGAGTGTGATGGCGTGGTTGATCTGGTTGCCATCCAGCTTGGCAATTTCACAATTGAGGCTCGGTACCAGTGACTAATATCAACAATACACGAAGATCCTGTAGAGCCCCGGCAGAATGTAAGGGTTTATGAGGAACTGTTTCTTGAAGCTAACCTGGAGACCCTTTTTAACTCACTGTGCCCGAGGTACTACGAAATCCCCACGTTTTGGCGTTATCCTCCGAGGACTGCAGTGTAATTCAGGAGACAGATCGACCATGATAGTTCAAGGGTGGTGGCAGAACAGCTTGGCGCCTATAGGCGCCAAGCTATTCTGCCACCACCCTTGAACTATCATGGTGGAGTCGTATCTTGCTGCGGTGTGTCCCGGGCAGAATGAGTTAAACAAAATGAGTAGATGTTGAGTGCAACGTTTTACACCAGACAATACAGCTTAACTCAATCAGCCCGACGCACGTATTTCCCAAATGTTGGAGGCGTCATCTAACGACAATGCACCTGTTGCAGAAGATGGATCGACCATGATAATTCAAGGGTAGTGCCAGATAAACTTGGCGCCGACAGGCGCCAAGCTAATCACTACCCTTGAAATTATCATGGTCGACCCATCTCCGGCTGAAGTACGTCAGGGCTGGTGGGTTAACCCTATGGATGTCGGTAGCGCTTTGTGTCGCCATGATTCCGGCAGCAGTCATCGCGACAAAAAGCATTACCAACAGCCAAAGGGTTAGCGCTTTGTGTCGCCATGATTCCGGCAGCAGTCATCGCGACAAAAAGCATTACCAACAGCCAAAGGGTTAGCGCTTTGTGTCGCCATGATTCCGGCAGCAGTCATCGCGACAAAAAGCATTACCAACAGCCAAAGAGTTAGCGCTTTGTGTCGCCATGATTCCGGCAGCAGTCATCGCGACAAAAAGCATTACCAACAGCCAAAGGGTTAGCGCTTTGTGTCGCCATGATTCCGGCAGCAGTCATCGCGACAAAAAGCATTACCAACAGCCAAGGAGTTAGCGCTTTGTGTCGCCATGATTCCGGCAGCAGTCATCGCGACAAAAAGCATTACCAACAGCCAAAGGGTTAGCGCTTTGTGTCGCCATGATTCCGGCAGCAGTCATCGCGACAAAAAGCATTACCAACAGCCAAAGAGTTAGCGCTTTGTGTCGCCATGATTCCGGCAGCAGTCATCGCGACAAAAAGCATTACCAACAGCCAAAGGGTTAGCGCTTTGTGTCGCCATGATTCCGGCAGGACGTCAGCATGTCAGGGTGTTCTTATTCCGTAAGGACGTCAGCATGTCAGGGTGTTCTTATTCCGGCAGGACGTCAGCATGTCAGGGTGTTCTTATTCCGGCAGGACGTCAGCATGTCAGGGTGTTCTTATTCCGGCAGGACGTCAGCATGTCAGGGTGTTCTTATTCCGGCAGGACGTCAGCATGTCAGGGTGTTCTTATTCCGGCAGGACGTCAGCATGTCAGGGTGTTCTTATTCCGGCAGGACGTCATGGTGACAAAAAGCGCTACTGACAGCCAAAGAGTTGAGCAAAAAGAAGCATTATGTCTAAAGATGCCTTGGAACAGTGAAATCGGACGCTTCCTGCTCCGGTGAATAGAAAATCTCCCTCTGGTCTTGTGGTCCCGCGGCTGAGCCAGACCGCGTTTCCTTGCTCGTAATGTACAGTCATTGTTCTCGTGTTTTTCCTTGTAATGTTATGCGAGATGATTCAGAGCTATGGGTCACTCTCCAAAGCTGTGTACCAAAAGTGTGACATTCACCACCAAAAAAGCAAATATCTCTAAATGTGTTTTTTTTTCCCTGTGTTTTCTTGTAAATAAAGATTTAAATCATCATTTTATGTCAGAAAAAATGAATATTCAGTTTGCATTCACGCATTTGCATGGTTTTTGTGTACCCTTGAAGTATCATGATCAATCCATCTCCTACAACTGGTACATAGTCGTTAGGCAACACCTTCAAATTTTGAGAAATGGGACCTTGGGACTAAAACTGTTAAGTGTTTAGTGACAGATTTTTTTTTCAGTGTACAATCAGACTGTTTTGCTGAAAACGGGAATGAGAACTTCAGACTGGCACTCGGCAGTGGCCAACATTCAACATGGAAGACTCCTGTGGGTCTACTGCCCAGGACATGCAGGAGTCTAAGGCAGTAATGGGACGGACGGACACCCTCGCTGGCAAGGCAGAAATCAAACAGGGACTACGTTTGGGCTGATCAGACGGTGTGAAAAAACCGATTAATCAATTCTAGGAACAGAGCCAAGGGCACCACGCAGTCGATCGCCTCAGCAGCAGGAGAGGCGCGCAGAAAGGCAGTGGGCGTTGGTCAGACTTGAAAGGACGTGAGAGACCCATAGTAAACCAGACCAATATTGGTACCATTATCACGTGAGAGACCCATAGTAAACCAGACCAATATTGGTACGATTATCGAAAGGAACGATGGGAAGACTTCTGACGGATGGAGTGGAAGGCATAAAGGCCTTCATGAGCGCAGAACTCCCATCTTGACGGAAATAAACTGAACGGAACTGAATGAGCTAGAAAAAGTTTGTAAAGACCACAAACAGGTTTTTAACTTTCCTCAGATCTAAAGAAAATGGGAGACTGCCCGTGCAAATATTTTAGGAAGGTTACAAAGTAAAGTAGGTAAAAGCTCTGTTAGGGGAGAGAAGTGTGCATGATCGACCAGTGATCATAGATCTACTGTGGCCAAAGCACAACAACAACACAAAAAAGATAGAAAAGAGGGGTGCGCTAAGAAAGTGACTGGAAGCAATGCATATGGAAGCCCCCCCCCCCCCCAAGGGGGCGTATCACATATCCCACTGCTCCACCCACTCGGTGTATGGAAATTTAAATCTAGGTCCCTTCAAGGGGGGTCCAGATATTTAGCCGGTGTGGACAGCTGTTTCGGTCTTGGCGACCTCGTCAGCACACCATTCGGCATACTGGTGGAAGGCAGGAACGTTTGCCTACCTGCAAAGACAGCCACATTTTACTGTGGTGTCTGCAGGGGCATACATTCCGTGCCTCCACCTAGACTAGATCTATGATCACTGGTCAATCATGCACGCTTCTCTCCCCTGACAGTGCTTTTACCTACATTACTTTGTAACCTTTCCTCAGATCAGTTTTTTTTTTTTTCCGAACCACGCCTTGTCTGCTGCCATTTTACTGGACTGAACTTTGAAATGACGACCCTCTGTATCATGCTTTCTTCGCCTTTTCAGTCCCAGACAATCACCGTAATTAGTAATAATTAAAACCTTGGCAAGCGCGGCGTGTTGTGTGAGTCGTGCAGACTGTTCTTCGTGCATAAGGCACGTGCCATTTCACTTTCAGTCCATCATTCCGTGGGGCAGACGTGTTCTTGTGTGTTTTTTTGTTTGTTTGTTTGTTTGTTTGTTTGTTTTATCGAGGTTGAGTCGTGTTTAATTTTTTCAAGCTGGCATTTCCTTGTCTAACCCATAAACGCGTTCCGGCTACCCCAGGACCGGAAATCCCAAATTTTAAAGTTGCCCTCTGAAGGACTGTATTACAATTCTAGAGACAGATCCAGCATGATTGTTCAAGGGTGGTGCCAGAATGGCTTGGCACCTATGGGCGCCAAGCTATTCTGGCGCCATCCTTGAACTATCGTGCTCGATCCATGTCCAGCGGTGGTGTGTCTGGGCTGAATGAGTTAATCGTTAAAATACGTTTTAGGCCGAGAATGTTCTCGAACTATTATCGTCATTAACATTTAGTTTCATCTCCTTGCGCATGCAGCCACCCGTGTTGCTTTAGCTCATTGTACCCCTAGACCGAAATCCCCAAATGTTGCCGTTGTCCTCTGGAAGTCTGCGTTGCAGTGCAGGACACAGATCGACCATGATAGTTCAAGGGTGATGCCATAATAGCTTGGTGCCCATAGGCGCCAAGCTATTCTGGCATCACCCTTGAACTATCATGGTCGATCCTTATCTTGCTGTGGTGTGTCTGGGATAGAAAGAGTTCAGTTAACACTTTTGTTCCTAGGGCCTCACCTTCGAAAAATTGAAAGTTGTATTCTACAGACGACATCATAAGTTTAGGAGATAGTTTGACCCTGATAGTTCAAGGGTGGTGCCAGAATAGCTTGGCGCCAACAGGCGCCAAGCTATTCTGGCACCACCCTTGAACTATCGGGGTCAAAACGTCTTTCTTGGGGTGTGTGCGCCGATGGTTAGTTTGGGGTTTAACGTCCACGGCACCGAAGTGATAATAGACGGCCCTGACGGGCGGGTTATGGGGGAACAGAGAAATCTACTTCCTATGGAGTACGACCTGAACACTGATCGATTCAGGCTCACTGCAACTGTGGCACTTTGATTTACCAGGACCTTTCAACGGACACGCTACGGAACAAGCGGCCGGATGGCTTAACCCCCTTGTACACGCAACCAAGGATACTACTTACAGTGGCTGAAAATGCAAAAAGGCTGAGCGAAAAAGCAAGCTGATAGTCTTAGCAGTATCAGCGCCTCCCCGATATCCCCCTTTATGCCGAATCTGTGACTGTCTCCATCACCTATGAGACTGTGAGGCAGGAAGAGCGGAGTTTTTGCGTGTTTCAAGCTTCCGTTGCTCACTCGGCCGGGGGACCTAGTGCCACGACACTCGCCCTGTCTACCCCCAGTTTGCACACTGGTTGTCCAGGGTTGCCCATAATACCGACACAGGCTTGCCAGTTGTTCGTGCTGGTTCCGGTCCTGCTGCAGTGACAAGGGGACTCCTCATCCGGAGAAAGGTGGCTACCGGGTGACATCAGTCGTGTTGAGAGGGGCAACCTCATACCCACCGCGCCGCAACCCAATTACCACCCACGCCCTACAGCAGGAGATAATAATAATAATAATAATAATAATAATAATAATAATAATAATAATAAATAATAATAATAATAATAATAATAATAATAATAATAAATAGTTCTTGTATAGCGCTGTTCTCCAGGAAAACACTGGACTCACTGCGCATGCACAACAGCACACCCTCTCTCTCAAACACACGCACGATTATACACTACTTTAAACCACCCCATCTCTTCCCAACACCTTACATTCACTTCCTCTAGGATCAGAATAAAAAACAGTCAGTCAACAGTTAGCTAAAGATGAGCTAAGTGTTAAATGCCCGACAGAAAAGAAAAGTCTTTAAATGAACTTTGAGATGGATCATGATAATTCAAGGGTAGTGCCAGATTAGCTTGGCGCCTGAAGGCGCCAAGCTAATCTGTCACTACCCTTGAATTATCATGGTCTGCATCTGCTGCATAGTCTTTAGGTAACGGCTCCGGTCGTGGGTTAATGTGGTTAAACATAGATATGGGTCATTGAAAAGAAAAGGAAAAGTCAGCATTTGCTTGCTTGCTTGTTTTCTCTTTCTTTCTTTCTGTCTTTGAAATGCACATATATTTTGTTCTAGACTACATGTAGCATTTATTCTGCAATGATGAAGCCGGCAGACGTGTAACTCCCCGGGGGATCCTATTGAGTAAATCGGATGTGTGTAATCGAGTGAGGATCCGCTGTGTTGTATTGTTTTAATCCACTACAGGCAGATGTGCAGGGGGCTGTGTGAAACGCAATG
>BTPG01000006.1:210863668-210886168 GCA_036245525.1 Semisulcospira habei
CCACTACAACAACACAGGAAGTTGGCAGGCGACTCGGGGTGACTCTCTCCGTCATCCAAAGGCTGAGGGACCACTACAACAACACTGGAAGTTGGCAGGCGACTCGGGGTGACTCTCTCCGTCACCCAAAGGCTGAGGGACCACTACAACAACACTGGAAGTTGGCAGGCGACTCGGGGTGACTCTCTCCGTCATCCAAAGGCTGAGGGACCACTACAACAACACTGGAAGTGTGCAGGAGCCACGCCGGCCTGGGCGTCCACGAATGACCACAAGACAGGAAGACCTCAACGTCGTCCTGTCGTCCCTGAGGAACAGATCCGCAACCGCCAACACTCTCAGGGGGCAGCTTCGTGCAGCCTGCAATGTCAACGCCAACACTCTCAGGGCACAGCTTCATGCAGCCTGCAATGTCAACGTCAGCGATCAGACGATTCGCAACCGGCTGCACGAGGCTAACATGCGATCAAGGCGGGCTGCTGTGAGAACTCCAATTACTCAAGCCCACCGCGCTACTCGTCTTGCCTGGGTCCGACGTCATCTGGGATGGACAAGACAGTAGTGGTCCAGGGTGCTCTTCTCCGACTAATCCGGCTACACCCTGGCCTTCAACGACGGCCGAATCCGGGTCTGGAAACGTCCTGGGGAGCGCTTCATTGCCGCAGCAGTCAGGGAACACGACCACTTTGGTGGTGGGTCCCTGATGATATGGGGTGGCTTTAGCCTGCACCATAGGACACCCCTGCACCGTGTCCAAAGCAAACTGAACGGCATTTGCTACAGGGACGACATTCTGCGGCCTATCGCGTTGCTTCAGGTAGTGGGACCCGGGGCCATCTTCCAGGGCGACAACGCCACAGCGCACCGAGCTGGCGTCGTCAACAACTTCCTGCAGCAGCAGCAGGTCACGAGGATAGACTGGCCAGCTCGTTCACCTGATTTAAATCCGATTTTATCATCTGTGGGATGTTCTAGGGAGGCGGATTCGAGCCAACAAGCCACCCGCAGCCAACCTTGACGGCTTGCTGCAGCAAGAGTGGCAGGCGATCCGACAGATCACTCTCCAAGTGCTGGTCAGGTCCATGAGACAACGTTGGCGGCTTGTTCCAGATGCTGCAGCAAGAGTGGCAGGCCATCCCACAGAACACTCTCCACGTGCTGGTCAGGTCCATGAGACAACATTGACGGCTTGTTCCAGATGCTGCAGCAAGAGTGACAGGCCATCCCACAGAACACTCTCCACGTGCTGGTCAGGTCCATGAGACAACGTTGCCTGGCTTGCATCAATGCCAATGGCGCCCACACTCGATATCGACTCTGTTTCTTCAAATCGAACTCGGTCCTGATTTTCGAAATCGTGGGCGTGTCCATTTCATTGACATTTCCTTGAACGTGTATTGGCTACTGTTGATGAAATTGTCACTGACTGATCGACAAGTGAAGGAATTAAAGTGTTATTGACTGTTGAACACTGTCAGCGTTGTTTGTGTTGAAAGGTGAGTGAATGATTGGGTGACCCTTGAATTCTAGTAGTGTAGATTCTGCAGTAAAGTAAAACTTCTCGGCCCAAAACAAAATTGTGTAAACCTGACTATCACCATGGCGTATACCTTTCTTGTTTATTGCGAGACTAATGCCTGTGTTGACATGTATTCAATGTGATATTATTTGTAGTTGACAGTATATGTAATAAATGTATGTTAACCTATTCGAGACTTGCCGCCTCCGGATACGCGGCTTATGCCGCGTGTCCGGAGGCGGCATGTCTCGAATGAGTTAATATTTCATGTTTTCTACTTGAACTTTCGCTAGCCGTGGCTTCTTGAAAAGAAAACTGTTCAAAACTGTTAATTCACAATTATTTATTTTGGTTTGTGAACTTTAAAACTTCTTTATACCACGCACTTTTTTCCCCCGGTGAAAAAGGTGAAAACAGATTACAAGTAAGTGTCGTGACGGTCGTTTTGTGTCGGAACTCATCACTTAAAAAGATTTAATTCTGCTTGACATTTTGGGGCAGGTTGTTTTGCAAAGTAGTAAACAGGATTTTGTAGACTAGAAAATACAAGCGTGAATCCAACCTAAGAAAATGGCGTCAGCCTGGGCTGGGATTAATATTTGGCCTTTAGCCCATCACGACCATACACTGACGTTCAGTCTGATTTACAAGGATTTAATCTTTTTTCACCTGTTGATTGCCGAGACAAATTCAAACCCAACCACCTGCAAGAGGCATAGATCCTCATGAGCCCCCGCAGTCGCGGGGGCTCATGAGGATCTAAGCCTCTTGCTGACCACTGTGTATGTTTGTTTTCTTGACGGCTGATGATCTTTGATGATGAATTTACAATGATGTGAAAACACAGTCTCGCAGGGGTTGTTTACCTTTCTTGCCGGAACAGGTAAGTTCAGCTCCGTTCAGTTCGGTCAATATGGCATCTCTGCGCTTGGAACGGCCACCCCACCCATCAGAAGCCTTCCCAGAGTTCCTTTCAATCTCTCGCGACAACACTGGACGGGTTCACTTTGGATCTCAAGTCGTCTGACCATCGTCCGCTGCCTTTCGCCACACCTCTGCTGCGTAGGCGATGGATTGTGTGGTGCCCTTGGCTCTGTTCATAGAAAAAATGCTTCTCGAGTTTCTCGCCACATCTGATCTGTAGGGTCGGCGCGATTTCTGCCTTGACAGCGAGGGTGTCCGCTCGATTGTTGCCCCTGGACTTTTCAGGGCAACTGAAAACATCGCAACTGCAGGAGGTCCTCATGAGTGCACGCAGATGTGCGGGCTTGTTAGGATCTACGCTTCTTGCTGAGCCACACCTCCGTATACGTCCAATTTAGGACGACTTCATAAAAAATAGCCCATGGCCACTAGGTGGTAATGTAGGAGCATGTTACTTTTGAGGTTGTGTTATTTTTTTTGAGAGCATGTGTGTGTTAATTATGTGAAAGATCTGACATTCATTTGAGTTATTTTGGATAAGAATTTTTTGTAGGATTCATTTTCTTTTGCTTGGAGAATTGCGATCGATTTCTGTTGTGTAGCGAAAATGACGCGTCTTTTCGTTAGTACATTGTTGCTGTAGTCCGACCTCGTTTGATCTAGAACGTTCTCGAAACGGCGCGATTATTCTAGTGACCTCAAATATGACGTCAAAGTTGTTGGCTACATTTCGTAACATTTTATCGAATGTGCCTGGATGGTAGTGGAAATTTGTAGTCGGACCTAGAGAGTGTTTCTTTTTCATGAATAGTGAAAGGTTTGGTTACGATTTCTTTTGTGATTGGTTGAATTGTGTGAATTTGCTGGATTGTTTTGGAAATCTGTAATAGTATAAAATACGGTGTTAGGAAATAATTATGTGTGTACATTGTATGAGAGACGCAGTGTGTCAAAAGTGTTGATGCATTGTAGAGGAGACAGTGTATTAGTGAGTGGATGCATTTGTGGCTGCATTGTGCTGAGATTGCATCGATAGAACAAATATTGTTGGAACTGTTACTCCATTGTGGTCTACAACCTTGTGCCACGTGTGACGAGTTGCAGCAGCTGAGTGAAGTGGGTTTTTTTTTACAAGAACCCTACGTGCGTGCGTCTGGTGTGATTGCATCATACTACGACTACGACTACCACGTAACAGAGTAATATGACGGAAATACCACGAAACGTGATTCTTTGTCTGGCGTATAAAATGTTATCCTGTCAGCCGCTGTATGATTTGTATTTCTAACATTTTCAGGGTACGTATCAGCTTCAGTTAACCCATTCAATGCAGAGAAATACTGAACACAATCCAGCTGCAAGAGACATCGATCCTCATGAGCCCCCGCAGTCGCGCAGTCGCGGGGGCTCATGAGGATCTGTGTCTCTTGCCGTGATCTATTTGTAACCACGCTCCTTGAAACGGTTGTGGCTTTCGGTCGTTGAACCAGCACTAATATTTCAGAAATATACGATATACGAACAGTGACATGGGAGGGGTTAATTTTCTCTGAACATATTGAAGGCATCAGATGGTGCAGAACTTCTTGTGGGGAGTCACAAAGTTCCTAGGTGGCTGGTGATGGACAAGGAGCCGGTAATCTCGGCGTGGCATATCATGCTACAGCACGCTCGTTTATTGCCCCAGTAACTTGAGACTTGCCTCTCTCTCTGTCTCTCTCTCTCTCTCTGTCTCTCTCTCTCTCTCTCTCTCTCTCTCTCTCTCTCTCTCTCTCTCTCTCTCTCTCTCTCTCTCTCTCTCTCTCTCTCTCTCTCTCTCTCTCTCTCTCTCTCTCTCTCTCTCTCTCTCTCTCTCTCTCTCTCTCTCTCTCTCTCTCTCTCTCTCTCTCTCTCTCTCTCTCTCTCTCTCTCTGTGTGCAGGGAATTAAACGCATTCTCAATTGTTCATGAAATGCTACAGCACAGAAGAAAACCCATTCAAATGCAAGAGGCACAGATCCTCATGAGCCTATGCCTCTTGCTGATGTCATTAGCAATCGTTTGAATCTGAAGTTGAAGAGAGCGAGAGAGTGGTGTGTTTGAACTCCGTGAGTCGGTGGTATCAGAGACATCATTAGACTGGCTGGCAGCGAATACGTTATCCACACTGGTTGTTTCAGTCGACTCTCTATATCGGCAGGGTATCAAGGGCCATTGAAAATAACAACGAAGCTTTATTTTCCAAGGATAACAAGATTTAGGTCTGAACACCTTGCTTGCATCGCGTAGCTGTGAACAACAACAGCAACTACGACATCTACTACTAGTACTACTGCAGCTACTACTTTCTCTGGAGACGACCAGTGTGCGCTTTGTCCACGCAGCCACAGGAATAAAAGAACGAAAGATCGAAGAAAATTTTATTTTCCAAAGACTCAGATGTTAGGCGCGCAGGCCTATCTTGCGAGTGCAATCTGTCTTTGCAAGCTTTCAACTAACTAAATGCACACACACGCACACACACACACGCACGCACGCACGCACACGCACACACGTACGATGAAAATGAAGGAATCCACCCGACCTCATCATTACTTTGAGCACCGGAAAAATTTGAGACTGAGAGCTACTTTCAAAAGCACAGTAATCTCCGGTGATCTAACTGAAATTGCAGACCCAGTACGCCAATGCCCTCGGCCCGATGTCTGCCCGAGGACCTTGAGGTATGTGGATAGGCGTCTAAAGTGTCACTTCCCGTCAGAAAAAGTTGAGTAGTGCATCGTGTTCTTGTCTCTTTGTCCACTTTGAATGAGAGGTGTTAATTTAAACGTCTCCCCTGCCACTGGAAGAATATTGTGTTTCCGAAAGCTTTGTTCGTTCAAGCACCAATAGTCACCTCCTGTCCAAGGAACTTGTGCATACAAATTGGTCTCGGCAAGAGGCATAGATCCTCATGAGCCCCCGCAGTCGCGGGGACTCATGAGGATCTACGCCTCTTGCAGTTGGATTACGTTTACTTTTCCTCGACAGTGAAGGGATTAAACTGAAAACTTAATCATCTGTGTCGCACTTCGTTATTTGGCGAAAGCCAGTTGGCCCCTTTTTGAGAAAAGGGAGATTTCTATTGTAATTCAGTGTGCATCTCGCTTTACTCAAACGTGCACTTGCAGGCTTTTACCACAGATTTGTGCTCCCTCACTCCTGTTGCTTTGCTGCCATTTTCTTTGTGTCTCTGTCTGTTTTCTTTTGTGTCTTTGTCTGTCTTTCTTTGTGTCTCTGTTTTCTTTTGTGTCTCTGTCTGTTTTCCTTTGTGTCTCTGTCTGTCTTCCTTTGTGTCTCTGTCTGTTTTCCTTTGTGTCTCTGTCTGTCTTCCTTTGTGTCTCTGTCTGTCTTCTTTGTGTCTCTGTCTGTCTTCCTTTGTGTCTGTCTGTCTTCCTTTGTGTCTCTGTCTGTCTTCCTTTGTGTCTGTGTCTGTCTTCCTTTGTGTCTCTGTCTGTCTTCCTTTGTGTCTCTGTCTGTCTTCCTTTGTGCCTCTGTCTCTCTTTTGTGTACCTCTGAAAGATAACACGCGCGTCACTATCTCATCCTTTAGCCGCAGATATTAAGTCCTGCCCTGGTCTGACATTTTGAACCTTGCAGACTAAATGATGTCTAAAACTAGGACCTCGGGATCCTAAGTCCAAAATCAAGATCAGCACACAGCCGTCCAGATGACAAACAGGAGCACAAAACATGTACAAATAAGACGGATTCTGTGCAGAACCACAACTCGCACTGACTCTTTTTGTTCAGTGCCGTGTGAGTTTGGTACCACAACTCGCACTGACTCTTTTTGTTCAGTGCCGTGTGAGTTTGGTACCACAACTCGCACTGACTCTTTTTGTTCAGTGCCGTGTGAGTTTGGTACCACAACTCGCACTGACTCGTTTTGTTCAGTGCCGTGTGAGTTTGGTACCACAACTCGCACTGACTCGTTTTGTTCAGTGCCGTGTGAGTTTGGTACCACAACTCGCACTGACTCTTTTTGTTCAGTGCCGTGTGAGTTTGGTACCACAACTCGCACTGACTCTTTTTGTTCAGTGCCGTGTGAGTTTGGTACCACAACTCGCACTGACTCTTTTTGTTCAGTGCCGTGTGAGTTTGGTACCACAACTCGCACTGACTCTTTTTGTTCAGTGCCGTGTGAGTTTGGTACCACAACTCGCACTGACTCTTTTTGTTCAGTGCCGTGTGAGTTTGGTACCACAACTCGCACTGACTCTTTTTGTTCAGTGCCGTGTGAGTTTGGTACCACAACTCGCACTGACTCTTTTTGTTCAGTGCCGTGTGAGTTTGGTACCACAACTCGCACTGACTCTTTTTGTTCAGTGCCGTGTGAGTTTGGTACCACAACTCGCACTGACTCTTTTTGTTCAGTGCCGTGTGAGTTTGGTACCACAACTCGCACTGACTCTTTTTGTTCAGTGCCGTGTGAGTTTGGCACCACAACTCGCACTGACTCTTTTTGTTCAGTGCCGTGTGAGTTTGGCACCACAACTCGCACTGACTCTTTTTGTTCAGTGCCGTGTGAGTTTGGCACCACAACTCGCACTGACTCTTTTTGTTCAGTGCCGTGTGAGTTTGGTACCACAACTCGCACTGACTCTTTTTGTTCAGTGCCGTGTGAGTTTGGTACCACAACTCGCACTGACTCTTTTTGTTCAGTGCCGTGTGAGTTTGGCACCACAACTCGCACTGACTCTTTTTGTTCAGTGCCGTGTGAGTTTGGCACCACAACTCGCACTGACTTTTTTTGTTCAGTGCCGTGTGAGTTTGGCACTTTCAAGGCAGTTAACTCATTCTACCCCAGACACACCACAGCAAGATAAGGATCGACCATGATAGTTCAAGGGTGATGCCAGAATAGCTTCGCGCCCATAAGCGTTAAGCTATTCTGGCATCACCCTTGAACTATGATGGTCGATCTGTGTCCTGCACTGCAATGCAGTCTTCAGAGGACAACGGCAAAATTTGGGGATTTCGGTCTTGGGGTGAAATGAGTTAAGCGCGAAACGCCATTATAAGGAACATCACAATAAACAAACGCCTTTATAAGCAAACATCACAATAACAAACGCCATTACAAGAAACATCACAATAACAAACGCCATTACAAGCAACATCACAATAACAAACGTCATTACAAGCAACATCACAATAACAAACACCATTATAAGGAACATCACAATAACAAACGCCATTATAAGGAACATCACAATAACAAACGCCATTATAAGCAACATCACAGTAACAAACGCCATTACAAGCAACATCACAATAACAAACACCATTATAAGGAACATCACAATAACAAACGCCATTATAAGGAACATCACAATAACAAACGCCATTACAAGGAACATCACAATAACAAACGCCATTATAAGGAACATCACAATAACAAACGCCATTACAAGGAACATCACAATAACAAACGTCATAACAAGGAACATCACAATAACAAACGCCATTATAAGGAACATCACAATAACAAACGCCATTACAAGCAACATCACAATGACAAACGCCATAACAAGGAACATCACAATAACAAACGCCATTATAAGCAATCACAATAACAAACGCCATTACTAGGAACATCACAATAGCAAACGCCATTATAAGGAACATCACAATAACAAACGCCATTACAAGGAACATCACAATAACAAACGCCATTACAAGGAACATCACAATAACAAACGCCATAACAAGGAACATCACAATAACAAACGCCATTTTAAGAAACATCACAATAACAAACGCCATTACAAGGAACATCACAATAACAAATGCCATAACAAGGAACATCACAATATTTTTTTTTTTTTTTTTTTTTTTTTTTTTTACGGCATCCTGTCTCGGAAGACAATGGAGTATGCGCTTGCTGGGTCAGTCACTGGAGTGACCTCTCCAGTGCGCAAGCCTGGGCGAAGTGTATGGAGATCCTGGGATGCCCAGTCGTCAAGATCCCCCTCTCGGCCTCGCTGATGTATCCAAAGGAATGCAAAGCAGTACGTTTGGCATCAGTTTGGCTGCAGGAGCTGCCAGAACAGTGCGTGAATACAGGCAGCTGTCTGCCTTCGGGGCTCCACTCCTGATTTGAAGGGTTTACTCCCCCACATTTGGCCGTTGGATCCAACCTGATCTCCTCCGTCCTCTAGCCGTTGGCTGTCAGAAACAGCTCATCCGCCTAGTGGTGCAATGTGAACACCACCCCCTCACGTGGTTTAGCCCACCAGCTGAGGTGGTTTGCCAGGGTGTGGCGCTTGGAGCCAGCGCGTGAGAGATTAAGGAGATGGATGAGGACCAGTGATGCCCGTCCGTCCTGTGTAGGACGCAGCTGCCGAACAGCAAAGGTACTACCTCTATCCAGAGCCCCCTACACCCCATCACAATAACAAACGCCATTATAAGGAACATCACAATAACAAACGCCATTACAAGGAACATCACAATAACAAACGCCATTACAAGGAAAATCACAATAACAAACGCCATAACAAGGAACATCACAATAACAAATGCCATTATAAGGAACATCACAATAACAAACGCCATTACAAGGAACATCACAATAACAAACGCCATAACAAGGAACATCACAATAACAAACGCCATTATAAGCAACATCACAATAAGAAACGCCATTACAAGGAACATCACAATAACAAACGCCATTACAAGGAACATCACAATAACAAACGCCATTACGTGAACATCACAATAACAAACGCCATTATAAGGAGCATCACAATAACAACATAAACAAGCCAAAAATGGACAAGTACAGCACTGTGTTGTTCTCGACCTTTCTAAACGTGTTTCTTTACTCTGCTGAGAGTTTCTTTGCATTTCATACGCTTGGCAGTTGCTTTTGGGTGGTGAGTTTATGTACAACACTAATGCCACCTGATCCCACCCGGCCGACAATGACAGGCCTCCAGAGTACAGCGCTTGTCAGCCATTGTAAACCATTTTGCCGATAATCGGGAAATCAGCTTGCAAATCTATGTTCTCAGTGTAAACCATTTGTACACCGAACCCCGGAAAAACTGACTGATCCACCCTCCGTTTGAGGTAGAAGTGGAACTGAATACGTTAACAAGAGGCATAGATCCTCATGAGCTCCTGCAACCGCAGGGGTCATGAGGATCTATGCCGCTTGGAGATGGCTTGACCTGGGTGAAGGAAGTGGAAAAGTGCGTTCTTAATCTACCTTCACACACCACTGGCCGCTGACAAATGACGACAAAACAAAGATTGATTTGACGGTGAGTTCCTGTACTTCCCATCCATGGCGTACGCCGCACCACGCAGAGGTCAGGAAGAGCCTAGAACTCCGCGGAACTGCGCGGGAAGTCCTCGTTCATTGTTCCCGACCAAAAATAAACTTCTGTACACGCTCAAGAAAATCTAACGTGAGCAATTGTATCAGATAGAGAACAACTGACGATTAAGCACAGCACGCGTTACTTCTGTAGCCAAATTAATCCGTTCGCATGCCGAGAAAATGAGTGGACACCGACCAACTGCAAGAGGTATAGATCCTCATGAGCCCCCGCAGTCGCGGGGGCTCATTAGGATCTATACCTCTTGTTGAAATCACTTTGTATCCATGTTCCCTGGACGGCGGGTGGGGGGGAGGGTGGGGGGGTGGCTCATAGGCGTTGAATTAACCCTTTTAGCCCACGGGTGCATTTCCCAAATTTTGGAAGTGTTACTTAACGACTGTGTACCAGTTGCAGGAGGTGGATTGAACTCTTTCAAAAATTGTTATAAATGCTATAAGAAAGTCTCTTTTTGTTGTGTTTGGACACACACCCCTCCACCCCCACCCCCACCCTTCCCTATGTGTTTGATCACGTAGCTAAACACCATCACTATAGGTGGCCACAGCCATAGCTACAGCCACAGCCAGAGCCACAGCCACAATGATGGTCGTGAGTGACAGTTGATCTCTCATAAGGATGTTGCTCAAAACAGGTTATGTGGTAGTCAACTCTACTGAGGTCAACTGGACAGATTGCAGATGGATTTTTTTTTTTCGGAAAACAAACGTGCGCTTCCTGTTGAGTGCGCATGGCAGGCACTGCATGACCTCTTGGAGTTTGTACTTCATCACCATAACAGTGGAAGACGTTGCCAGTATGTGAAGTCATGTAAATGGGTTACTGGGGAACACTGACAAAACAGTGTCACCTTAGAGCTGTTCTTAATTAGACAAACTATTGATCGGCAAACCTAGATCGGAGAAGATCGGCGATCTTTTGGTTTGTTTCTTGATGTTGAACGAACCTAGGCGAACTTCAGCAAACCAGGTTTGCCATGGTTCTCTTTCTTAACTGAAGTGCTTGATTCGGCATACTTACTGTCTGCGAAGGTGTTCAAAATGGCTGCTGCTGTGCCGCTTCGCGATTTGAACGATGTTTGTTTTTGTACTCCTTGCAGTAGCGACCCCACAAACAGTGCTGCGCCTCCCACAAATCAATAAAATAGGTCTTGTTCTTCGCACGAGTGAAATATCGCCGTCCGCCATATTTGTTTGTATCAGTGACTGTCGTCTTATCTCCAACGCAGAAGAGGGTAAAAGTTTTGACCAATCAGAGAAAAGGTTCGCCTTTGTTTGCTCAACAGGTTTAGCGAACGTTTTCCGACAGCGAACTATGGTTTACCGAGGTTCGTGAACTACTTCTAACTAGGTTCGCCGTATCTTTAGATCGTCCAATTAAGAACCAACCTGGTTCGTCCGAGATCGTGAACTGTAGTTCGTCAGAGTTCGCGAACTAAAGTTCGTTTAATTAAGAACATGCTTTATTTTACCCTAGAAACAAGCCTTCAAGTAGAGGCGGCAGAACGGACCAACAAGCAGAGGAACACAAAGACAGACAAAGCAGCAAAAAACGCGCTGACGAACACATCAACACACACACACACGCACGCACACACACACACACACACACACACACACACACACACACACACACACACACACACACACAGAGGGAGAGAGAGAGAGAGAGAGAGAGAGAGAGAGAGAGAGAGAGAGAGAGAGAGAGAGAGAGAGAGAGAGAGAGAGAGAGAGAGAGAGAGAGAATCAATGAATCAATGAATCAATGAAACTTTATTTTACAACGGAGAGAGAGAGAGAGAGTATGATGATGATGATGACACATTTTTATTCAGGATAAAAGTTTTAGGCATAGCAATGCCTATCTTCCAAACTGCCCTGCTACTCTACACATATAAACATACATCAGACGATACAGCAAAAGATAAAACATATATAAACAGATAGAGAGATAGAGAGAGGGGGGGAGATAGAGAGGGGGAGAGAGAAAAAGAGAGAGAGAGGGAGAAAAAAAAGAGAGGGAGAGAGAGAGAGAGAGAGAGAGAGAGAGAGAGAGAGAGAGAGAGAGAGAGAAAGAGAGAGAGAGAGAGAGAGAGAGAGAGTGAGTGAGAGGGGGTAGAGAGAGGGGGGAGAGAGAGAAAAAGAGAGGGGGAGAGAGAGAGAGGGAGGGAGAGAGAGAGAGAGAGAGAGAGCGGGGTAGAGAGAGAGAGAGAGAGAGGGAGGGAGAGAGAGAGTGAGAGGGGGGTAGAGAGAGAGGGGAGAGAGAGAGAGAAAGATAGAGAGGGGGGAGAGAGAGAGAGAGAGAATCAATGAATCAATGAATCAATGAATCAATGAATCTTTATTTTACAACGGTAAAGATATTAACAATGCCAGAGGCAATGCCATTTTTCAAATCTGCCGTTGCTACATCTACAACACAACAATTACATTACATTAATACATGTATAGGACGAACGCCTACGGTGTGTTGGGGGAGGGGGAGCAATGGTAAAGGGAAAGAAAAAAAAAAGAAAGAAAAAAAAGCAACAACACAGCAGCACTATACATACACAGCAGTAGAATGGGTACATTACTAACAATGATATCTACGTATAGAAAGCAAAGCTTGAAGATAGTTATGGCTGCGAAGATAAATGTTCAAAAAGACTTTTCTTGAAACATGATACCGTTGGAGTGGTCTTCGTGTGGGATGGAAGCGAATTCCACAAAGTCGCCCCCGAGAATGCTAGACTGGTTTTAAATAAGTCTATTCTGGTTTTGGGTACTACATATAGGCTTTTTGTATCGCCATAGCGGGACTGTGACCGGACTAGCAGCTGGGTTAGATATTCCGGAGTGTTGTCATTCCGAATCTTAAAAAGGAGAACACCTTTGTTGAATGCAAACTGCTTTTTGAGAGAAAGAAGTCCCGCTTTGTAAATCTTATCATCCGTTGTCAAAGTAGGATCAGGTAAAATTAATTTCGCTGCTCTTCTGTGTAAGGAGTTCAGTCTTTTTAAATGTACATCTCTGCAGCCATCCCACACCGTCGAAGCATAATTAATGTGGGACTGAATATGTGCATAATAAAATAATTTTCTGGTTTCAAAGTCAGTGAAGTGCTTCAGTTTGGACAGCATGAAAATGTTTCTTGAAACAGTTTTACACACTTTATGTGTGTGTGCCTGCCATTTGAGCTGATCATCTATGATAATTCCAAGGAGGCGGTGTTCAGACACTTGCTCAATAGAATTGCCTTCAAAGGACAAATCAAGTGAAAGGGGGCTTAATTGGTGTTTTTGGCGTGTCGCAATTACCATTGACTTGGTTTTTGCTGGATGGATACTCATTGAGTTACGTTCACACCAGGCGGACACCTCATCAAGGCTCTGTTGTAAGTCATCTGCAACCACATTAAGGTTTTTATTTGCCGTGTGGATTGACGTATCGTCAGCAAACAAGTCACATTCGACAGATTCTGACGTTAGGTGAAGAGGCAGATCGTTGATGTATAAACAAAATAGAAGAGGGCCTAACACTGACCCTTGAGGTACTCCAAACTTAACCTCCTTCACTTCAGAGTGTGATCCATTAACTACAACCTTTTGCTTTCTTCCCTTTAGATATGAACTAAAGAAGGAAACTGCTGAGAGAGAGAGAGAGAGAGAGAGAGAGAGAGAGAGAGAGAGAGAGAGAGAGAGAGAGAGAGAGAGAGAGAGAGAGAGAGGAGAGAGAGAGAGAGAGAGAGAGAGAGTTAGGGAGAGAGAGAGAAGAGGGAGGGAGAGAGAGAGTGAGAGGGGGGGGTAGAGAGAGAGGGGGAGAGAGAGAAAGAGAGAGAGGGGGAGAGAGAGAAAGAGAGAGAGGGGGAGAGAGAGAGAGAGAAAGTCCAAACAGCTTGCTGTACAGTGACCAGCACACCTTTTCTTCTCACACGCGGCCATTTAAATCATCCCTCCTTTCTCCAATCGTTATTTTAATCCCGTGACTGACACTGATGATACCGCTCAGCAGGAAAGTCGCGTGATCACGTCACTACCTAGCTACGTGATCACGTCACTACCTAGCTACGTGATCACGTCACTACCTAGCTACGTGATCACGTCACTACCTAGCTACGTGATCACGTCACTACCTAGCTACGTGATCACGTCACTACCTAGCTACGTGATCACGTCACTACCTAGCTACGTGATCACGTCACTACCTAACTACGTGATCACGTCACTACCTAACTACGTGATCACGTCACTTCCTAGCTGGATGATCACGTCACTATCTAGCTACGTGATCACGTCACTACCTAGCTACATGATCACGTCATTACCTAGCTACGTGATCACGTCACTACCTAGCTACGTGATCACGTCACTACCTAGCTACATGATCACGTCACTACCTAGCTACGTGATCAAGTCACTACCTAGCTACGTGATCACGTCACTACCTAGCTACGTGATCACGTCACTACCTAGCTACATGATCACGTCACTACCTAGCTACGTGATCACGTCACTACCTAGCTACATGATCACGCGTCTTTTCCGCCCAGCGGTATCGTCGGTTTGACTGTCGGTAGCACTTTGTCGCGATGATTCCTGCATGAAAAGGCTTACCGCTTCCGACAGCCAATGAGATAGCACGTTGAGTCGTGGGGTGGAAATTCGCAAATGTGGGAGCTGCCCTCTGATGGCCGTGTGACAGAGCAGGAGACTGAACATGGCAGACTTGCTGACGATTCTATCTGGCGCCTACAGGCACCAAGCCGTCTGGCGCCACCCTTGAACTATCGTGGTCTACCCATATATTGTCGTAGTGTGTCAGAACTGAATGCGTTACGTTGTTGTTCTTGCCGCTGCTGTTCTTGCTGCTGCTGACAGCCACACCTTTTGTACGACCTGTTCTTCTTCCCACCTACCTGTAATCACTGTTTCACACCTGCACTTACGTAAGAAGATCACAGTAAGTGTTTTAGGGTCAGAAGGTGAAACACCATTGTTATTTTGGATCGTACGGCGGGAAACCGGAAAGATCCAAAAGCACAGACCAGCATGCTCGTTTTCCTGGCCCTAAGGTTCAAAATTACAGACTAGCACACATTAAATTTTGATTGCTTGCACACGTTTTTACGGTTGATTATAGCCTGCTGGCCAGCCTCCTGGATTCAGATTAATTAATCTGGAGATGGTTCGTCTCTCTTTGTCTGACGCGCGCCTGTCCCGAGGCACACCCTCAATCTGAGGCACAGCTGACCCTGATCCTCGTGGGCAAGAGGCATAGATTCTCAAGAGCTCCTGCGGCTGGAGGGGCTCATGATAATCTATGCCTGTTGAAATAGCTAAGTGTTGACTTGTGACGAAGGTGCGATGGCCGCTAGTGAACTTTTAATTTGCGGCACTATTTCAAGCTTAACTCATTCAGTCCGGACACACCATAGCAAGACATGGATCGAACATGATAGTTCAAGGGTATGGTGCCAGAATAGATTGGCGCCCATAGGCGCCAAGCTATTCTGGCACCACCCTTGAACTATCATGTTTGATCTGTCTCTAGAACTGTAATACAGTCCTTGAGAGGCAACTTTAACATTTGGGTACTTCATTTCTGGGGTAGAACGTGTTAACTCTTTCGAGACGTGCCGTATCCGGATTCTCGGCGTAAAGCCGCGAATCTGGATGCGGCACGTCTGGAAAGAGTTAAAACTGCATTTAGTCTTATCTGTTTTGTCCAGTTGGTGTTTTTAATCCCAGATAAAAATAAAGTTAGAGAAAGTTCGAATTGAAATGCTAACAGAAAGTTCAAACACAACAGCCATTGTTGCCGAAAGCTTTAAAAAAAAAATCAACAAAGTGCATTGATGCTTTTTGTCCTTAACTAAGATTTGTTTTTCTGTCTATTTAAGAAGTGTATCTCTTACTTGTTTTTCTCTCTGTCTGAAGGACTTTCTATTTATAAAATGATTGTTCTTCATTGTGTAAATGTGATCACTGTCCTCTCCATCTGAAACAGTCCACCGGATGAGTCAGACCTCTTTTTTTTAGCCGTCCTTGAGTGTTGGACGAGTGGAGAGTCTGGGCTGCACTTGTTTGCGCGCAGTTAACCTTTTCAGCCGCGGGACTCTGCAGCAGAAGATGGATTGATCATAATTCAAGGGTAGTGCCAGATGAGCTTGGCGCCTTCAGGCGCCAAGCTCATCTGGCACTACCCTTGAATTATCAAGATCAATTCATCTCCTACAACTGGTACGTAGTCGTTAGGCAACACCTCCAAAATTAGAGACATGGGACCTTGGTGCTAAGAGGGTTAACCTGGTCACAAGACTGACGAAACGTGATGAGCTCTTGCAGTTTGTTGCACTGTTCTCTCTCTCTCTCTCTCTCTCTCTCTCTCTCTCTCTCTCTCTCTCTCTCTCTCTCTCTCTCTCTCTCTCTCTCTCTCTCTCTCTCTCTCTCTCTCTCTCTCTCTCTCTCTCTCTCCCTCTCTCTCAATTGATGTGTGTAATCTTCAGCGACTTTGGAACTTATATCGGAATGTAACACAAGTGACCTGTGGGTGTAGCCGCTTGTTTTGTGCTGTTAACATGTTGTTTTAATGTTGTTTTTAATGTTGTAGTTTAGCAAGGACAAACATGAAAAGAGGCCTGTGCGCCTATTGTTTCCATCCTTGAGAAATAAAGTGTCATTCTCTCTCTCTCTCTCTCTCTCTCTCTCTCTCTCTCTCTCTCTCTCTCTCTCTCTCTCTCTCTCTCTCTCTCTCTCTCTCTCTCTCTCTCTCTCTCTCTCTCTCTCTCTCTCTCTCTCTCTCTCTACCCTGCCAACCTGGTTAACAGTATATGTCAAACAGGCCATGTCATTTAGAGACAACTTAAGAAAGTAAAACAGTTTGATGAATATAAGAAACAACGAAATCGTGTAAATACTTAGTGAGAGCGTCAAAAAAGCTGTTCTTCCAGGAAATGATTAGGGACAAAAAAGATACAGCATCGGTGTGGAAAGCCCTGAACGTTATAACAAAGGGTAAATCAGCCCCTGAAATACCATCCCATTTGTCAGCTGATATATTAAATAACCACTTCCTATCGACAGCTGAAACACTTGCTCAGTCAGCTGCAAGTAGTAACGCAGAGTACCAAGTTCCTAGTGTACTGGAAAAATACTGTGAGGCCAAAAATATACTGCAGACATTCATCATTCCTGATATTACCGTCGCTGAAGTCGGCAAATTCATCTCTAGCATGCCGAACAAAACGTCCACCGGGATGGATGGTATAGACAACAAAATTCTGAAAATGTCACTACCATATAAGGTAGAGGCACTCACTTATATCTGTAACCTCTGTATAAAAAAACACAGCACGTTTCCAACTATTTTCAAAGAGGCCAAGGTAATTCCAATCCCTAAAGCAAAAGATCTTGAAGATGTCAATAACTACCGTCCTATCTCACTTTTGTCGGCTCTGTCAAAGCCCCTTGAAAAACACATACAATAACACCTCCTCGATTTTCTAGAAAAGGGCAATTTCATAAATATTCATCAGTCCGGCTTTGGACCGAAACACTCACGTCAGTCAGCACTGGCACACTTTGTAGACAGCTGGCTGGAATCAATAAATAAAAACCTGATGTCTGGAGCTGTTTTCTTAGACCTACAAAAAGCATTTGATCTTGTCGACCATGACATTCTCTTAAAGAAGCTAGCAGCATACCATATAAATGAAACTGCCATAGCATTTTTTAGATCATACCTAAAAGACAGAAAACAAAAGGTATATACCCATGGAAAATACTCTAAACAAGGACAAGTTAACTACGGTGTCCCCCAGGGGTCGATATTGGGACCTCTTCTATTTATAATATTCATTAATGATTTGCCTTTGCATATTACTAACACTGATGTTAATTGCAACCTGTTTGCGGACGATACGAGCCTCCATGTTTCGGGTAAATAAAACAGCTGACATTAACCTTAGCTTACAAAGTAGTCTCAGCGAGGTTTCCGACTGGTGTAGAGAGAATCATATGGTTTTTCATCCAGGAAAAGCAAAGAGTATTTTAATCACTACACGACAAAAACACCAACGCCGACCACAGCCGTTACATTTACAACTCAACGCTAAACCGATAGAACAAGTCACAGAGCGTAAATTCTTGGGAATACACGTTGACGAACAATTATGTTGGGAGACGCATATAAATACAGTCTGTAAAACCATTGCTAAAAACACTTTCCTGTTGTCCCAGCTTAGACAAGTAACGGATACACATACTCGTAAACTGTTTTTTCATGCCTATATCAAGTCTCACGTTGATTATGTCTCCACAGTGTAAGACGGTTGTAGTGATGTTCACATGAACAGGTTAAACTCTATATATAAAGCTGTCAAAATGATAGATACGCGGCCCATTCCTACCATAGACAAATTTAGACATCTAAACATTCTCGGCCTGCGTCAACAACTTAATTCCAACAAATGCATCCTCATGCACAAGATATTAAATAACATGACACCGCAGTATCTAACCACCAAATTTGTGCCACAGCAAGAACGCGAACGGTCCTCAAGGAACAATACTTTACCCCTACCTCTGCCTAGAATTGACTTCTTTAAAACTAGTTTATCCTTTTCTGGACCGTTTGTATGGAACACTATTCCTGCACATTTGAAGACTATAGCCTCACTTGGAATCTTTAAAACGAAACTTTTCGATTACCTGATGAGCCAAACATAACAACACTGGGCATTTAAACAAACCCTGATGGTTAATGCTTTCATGTAATATAATTATGCATTTATCTATATTGTTTGTGTGTGTGTGTGTGTGTGTGTGTGTGTGTGTGTGTGTGTGTGTGTGTGTGTGTGTGTGTGTGTGTGTGTGTGTGTGTGTGTGTGTGTGTGTGTATGGTATAAGATGAATGTTAAGTGCTATTATTATTTTGTGTCATTTTTTTTTAATTTTATTGTTGCATGAAATAATATGTGTAAATATAATTCTTTATTATTATTATTATCTTTTAATCTATTTTATGTTGGAGATGTTAGCAACGGCAAGTTTGTAAAATGACGATTTTTCTCTGTCAAAACTTTTTACCGTTGATCCGTTGATAAATAAAGTTTCATCATCATCATCATCATCATCATCATCATCTCTCTCTCTCTCTCTCTCTCTCTCTCTCTCTCTCTCTCTCTCTCTCTCTCTCTCTCTCTCTCTCTCTCTCTCTCTCTCTCTCTCTCTCTCTCTCTCTCTCTCTCTCTCTCTCTCTCTCTCATTTATCTCAGAATATTGTCGTAGGAGTGTCACTTTTGTTTCGGCTTCTATTTCTGTATCCGCCATTTTATGTGCACCTGTCTTGCGTTGTAACTAACGATATTGCGGTTTGTTTTAGGTTTATATTTTGTGTGTTTTGTAATATGTAAGAAAGAAAGAAACTGGCCACGTTTTACTTGGTACTACAACAAACATTAAATCGCCATTAAGGTTCAAAGGTAGTGCCTGATTAGCTTGGTACATTCCAGGCGCCAAGCTAACCAGGCTCCACCCTCCAGCTGCAACTGGAAAACAGCTGTACAACACTTAAAATGTTTCAAGGGAAAGAGTGAACCCATTAAACCCCGACACACACTATGCAGGGGATGGATCGACCATGATAATTCAAGGGTAGTGCCAGATTAGATTGGCGCCTTCAGGCGCCAAACTAATCTGGCACTACCCTTGAATTAACATGGTCGTTAGGTGACCCCTCCAAAATTTGGGAAATGTGGTTGCAGGATAAATAGGTTTAAGCTACAATGATACATGTAGCTCTATGACGGTGGGTTAAACTACAATGATACATGTAGCTCTATGTTCTTGGTGAAGGATGGACGTTGGGTGTCATCTCATGTAGTGCTTGACTGACATATTTCAATCTTCTCTCTCTGAGCTAAAAGGCACTACCTTTAGGCTGTCATTAACGATACATCTGTTTGACTTGGTCCTGACGGTGACTAAGATGATGACATCCCGCCTTCCCCATCCCTCTTCCCTGCTGCATCCCGGCACCCCAACCTCATGTGAACTATGGATTTGACCCACAAACTTGTTACGCTGATCTGTCGAGCAATGGGTCCTTGCTAAGGGACGTGCTTCGCTCAGTGTTCAAGTGATCTTCATAAAGACCTAATCACCCTGGGTGCATGATTACTTATAATAAGCGGCGAATCATTGTGGTCCAATCACATGTTATCGATTTTGCACAAAGAAAGCGCTATGGAAAGCATCGTGTATCATCAAAACAACAAAAATTGAGGTAACCAGCGTGCCCGAACCGCAAATACCTCACTGCCATCTTTCCATTGCAAGAAGCATAGATTCTCATGAGCCCCTGCAGGGGCACATGACATCTATGCATCTTTCAGACGGAAGTGATTGGCTGTAAATGGTCACATGAGAATCTTGCCGGCAGAGTCGGCTCCATCCCGTCCTCAGAACATCATTATGGATTCTACCGGCAGTCATATTTACTAGCTGGTCACCTGCACCTGCAGGGGCTCATGAGAATCTATGCCGCACGGGGCAGAAAGTAGTGCGATTTACATCGTCAAAGTTAGACACCACAGAAGTCACGACTGTGACCAGTGAACTGGATTAGTGAAAATGTGAAAATAGGTAAAGGGAGACAGGCCATCCAGCGAGTGCTAGAGCCGCGTTAAAGCAGTTGTTTCCCTTGGACCGGTGGGTTGGGGGGGGGGGGGGTGGAAGGGGAGGTGGACAGGGGCGGGTGAAAGGTATCTTTTTCCAATTGAAGGCGCCAAGCTAATCTGGCACTACCCTTAAATTATCATGGTCGATCCATCTCCTGCTCTAAGGACTCGGGTCTAACTGGGATAAATAAATAAGAAATAACAACAAATACGTTTATGTCGTCACAGGTCTTGGGAAGTTAAGGTCATGTCATGACGGGAAGTTAAGTTCATGTCAGGACTCTTTTCAGTGACCCTAACCGAGAACAAGTCAAATTATGAGAATTGTTAGCTTTCTAGTGTGTATTTAATTTTGGTGGTTGCATGGGGCCTTGGTGCACAAAGTTGTGTATCCAGGACGGATCCTCGTGGGAACGTCATTTACTGATAGTTCAAACTGTAAAAACATCGTTGTCCATTCTGTTGTTTGTCCGGTCTGGAACGGTTAAAAAAAAAAAAAAAAAAAAACAGGTAGATCAGAACGGGTTTAATGACCGTATAGGGGTGACAGGTAAAATGACATAAATAACAGTCTTGTCTTGCCCTGTCCTGTACCGTCTTGTGCTGTGCTGTCTTGTCCTGACCTGACCTGACCTGACCTGACCTGACCTGACCTGACCTGACCTAACCTGCCTTTTTATTTCTGCAGCTTCCAGGCCGCGGTGCAGTTTTGGGGCTCACGTGCGAAGCAAAAGTGAGTCTATGTTCTTGGCCAGTGGTCGTCCGTCCTCCGTCGCCGGTCGTCTGTCGTCCGTGGTAAAACCTTTAACGTTGGCATTTTCTCAGAGGCTATTCAAGCCACATTCTTCAAACACGAAGGCTCTCTGAATTCGCCGAGAATAGCACCACGTCGTCGCAAAACTCGGAACATAGCCGTCACTTTAAAAATTGATGGAGAGAAGGGAGAAAGATTGTCAACATCCTAATTTCTTGCAAACGAAAAAACTCCTGCCCGACTAAATACATAAAAAGATCAATGAGCGAATAACACAAATAGATGAATAAATAAATGAAAAATTAAATACATTGATAAATAAGTAAATGTGCTATAAAAAATAAAAATAAAAAAGATAACTTGATATTAAAATACAAATATAAATAAATAAATCTTCGTAAGCGAATATGCGAAACGAAGGTGATACGAAAAATAAACAAAATTTAGAATGTTAGGAGCGAGCTATTTCACAGTGTGATTTCAAAGTCGGACAGTGGGCGTGTCTTTGCGACTAAACACTTCCTGCGATCGAGCGCAACAAATGAGCGAGCTATTTCACAGTGTGATTTCAAAGTCGGACAGTGGGCGTGTCTTTGCCACTAAAATAGTTCCTGCGATCGAGCGCAACAAATGAGCGAGCTATTTCACAGTGTGATTTCAAAGTCGGACAGTGGGCGTGTCTTTGCCACTAAACAGTTCCTGCGATCGAGCGCAACAAATGATCGGTTTTAACAAGAGTTACGGCAACCATGGCGGCTGCTGTATCATCACTCAACTCATCCAGCCCGACGCACGCATTTCCCAAATTGTGGAGGCGTCATCTAACGACTATGCACTAGTTGCAGGAGATGGATCGACCATGATCATTCAAGGGCAGTGTCAGATTAGCTTGGCGCCGACAGGCGCCAAGCTAATCTGGCACCGCCTTTGAATGATCATGGTCGACCCATCTCCTGCTGTAGTGCGTCAGGACTGAATGGGTTAAATCAGCAGCGCCGTCTTACAGTAACCCCTTGTATCGGTGACAGGTGGGTTAACCCATTGTCTGTCGGTAGCGCTTTTTGTCGCGATGATTCCTGTACCATAATTATCAGGATTAGCTTAGTCTGGATGTGCTGCCTGGAAATGCTATGCTATTATTGAAGGGACAAGGACTTCCAGCTGGCGCTGATTTCGTCCGGGGGGAGGGGGGGGGCGGGAGGGGGCCCAAGGGGTGCCAAGGTGTTGGGGGGGGGGAAGGGGGTGGAGGGGGGGATTCGCTCTGGCTGTCTGTT
>BTPG01000006.1:210888668-210918668 GCA_036245525.1 Semisulcospira habei
AGCCGAGACCATCGAGCAGTTGACCCACGGCCTTATCTCCATTGGAAGGCTTGTTGTTCCCAGTCGAAGGGTTACCGCCGGTCCCTCCCATCTTACCGCCCGTTCCTCCCATAACACCGCCCGTTCCTCCCATACCGCCGCCCATGGGACTGCCCATTCCATTCCCACCTCCCATCGGACCGCCCATTTTCATTCCGCCGCCAAAGGGACCGTCAAACGGGCCACGCTCACCTTTGGCACCTTCATCATCTTTACCCTTGCCGCCCTGCCCACCATTTCCGCGACCACGTCCCTCTTCTCCCTCATCGCCACGCCCGCCATTGTTGCCACGGTCACGCCCCTCTCCTCCCTGGCCTTTATCGCCACGCCCACCCTTGTTGTAACCCCCGCTCCCAGATGCCTCGGCGGCGTCCTCGCGATCTTTACGCGCTAATCCTCCGTGACCACGCCCTGCTGCCTCTCCCTCCTTGTCCTCTTTGTCCTTGCCCCAGCCGCCCTTGCCGTCGTGCTGCTGGGTGCAGTTCTTGTCGTGACGGTATTCCTTGCCCCACTGCCACTGTCCCGCCCCGTGCTGGGTGCCGTTCTTGTGTCCCCACTGGTGTGGCCATCCTCCCTCGTGGTGCTTGCCGAAGCCCGTGACGTTGGCCAGCTCCTTGAGGAAGCCCATGACGAAGTGCTGCAGCTTGGTGCGGTTGGTGCCCGCCACAAGGTCGTCGTACTCACCCACGGGCAGCGTGCGCAGCTTGCCACACGTCACGTTCAGCAGCTGAACCACCTTGCGCGCGTCCAGGTCCGGCATCAACTTCTTTATCATCATGTCGTGGAACTTCTGTCGCTCCTCCTCGCTCCAGTTACCCTTCTTGTGGCCCCCCGGGTGGTGGGCCGGCCATTTACCATCGGCCTGCACCATCGGCTTGGACTGGAACAGATGAAATGTGTGCTGGTCTATGATGTCGGACTCTACGCCATGGGGACGTGACGTCCAAAATTATAGGCAAGCAGACAACAGACGATGCTCGGCGAAATGTACTGTACACAAAGCATAACCAGAAGGTGCGCGGTTCTAGCCAGGTGAGCTGGGTGGATGAAGGTGAGTGGTTTAGACAGGTGAGCGGGCTGGATAAAGGTGAGAGGTTCTGGTCAGGTGAGCAGGGTGGATACAGGTGAGTGGTTCTAGCAACGTGAGCGGAGTGGATAATGGTGAGTGGTTCTAGACAGGTGGGCGGGATGGATAAAGGTGAGTGGTTGTAGCCAGGTGAGCGGGGTGGATAAAGGTGAGTGGTTGTAGCCAGGTGAGCGGGATGGACAAAGGTGAGTGGTTGTAGCCAGTTGAGCAGAGTGGATAAAGGTGAGTGGTTCTAGCCAGGTGAGCGGGGTGGATAAAGGTGAGAGGTTCTAGCCAGGTGAGCGGGATGGACAAAGGTGAGTGGTTGTAGCCAGTTGAGCAGAATGGATAAAGGTGAGAGGTTCTAGCCAGGTGAGCGGGATGGACAAAGGTGAGTGGTTCTAGCCAGGTGAGCGGGGTGGATAAAGGTGAGTGGTTCTACCCAGGTGAGCGGGGTGGATAAAGGTGAGTGGTTCTAGCCAGGTGAGCGGGGTGATAAAGGTGAGTGGTTCTAGCCAGGTGAGCGGGATGGATAAAGGTGAGTGGTTCTAGCCAGGTGAGCGGGGTGGAGCATCACCCCTCTCAACCGATTCACCGTCCAGTGCCTGGGGCACAAAGTGAAAAGAAATGCCTCGAACAAAACAGGACATGACCGCTACGACACACTGTTCCACGAACAAAACAGGACATGACCGCTACGACACACTGTTCCACGAACAAAACAGGACATGACCGCTACGACACACTGTTCCACGAACAAAACAGGACATGACCGCTACGACACACTGTTCCACGAACAAAACAGGACATGACCGCTACGACACACTGTTCCACGAACAAAACAGGACATGACCGCTACGACACACTGTTCCACGAACAAAACAGGACATGACCGCTACGACACACTGTTCCACGAACAAAACAGGACATGACCGCTACGACACACTGTTCCACGAACAAAACAGGACATGACCGCTACGACACACTGTTCCACGAACGCAGTATGGAGAAACACGCAACACGCATTGGACGGGGACTTGACCGATCATACCTCGTGCCCTTAACTCACTTGACCGATCATACCTCGCGCCCTTATCTAACTTGACCGATCATACCTCGCCCCCTTAACTCACTTGACCAATCATACCTCGCGCTCTTAACTCACTTGACCGATCATACCTCATACTCTTAACTCACTTGACCGATCATACCTCGCGCCTTAACTCACTTGACCGATCATACCTCGCGCCCTTCACTCACTTGACCAATCATACCTCGCCCCCTTAACTCACTTGACCGATCATACCTCGCCCCCTTAACTCACTTGACCGATCATACCTCGCGCCCTTAACTCACTTGACCGATCATACCTCGCGCCCTTAACTCACTTGACCGATCATACCTTGCACCCTTAACTCACTTGACCGATCATACCTCGCGCCCTTAACTCACTTGACCGATCATACCTCGCGCCCTTAACTCACTTGACCGATCATACCTCGCGCCCTTAACTCACTTGACTGATCATACCTCGCGCCCTTAACCCAGTCAGCCCCGACGCACTACCGTAGGAGATGGGTCGACTATGATAATTCAAGGGCAGTGGCAGATTAGCTTGTAGCGCCACAACACTATCCCCGCTGTAGCATTTAGCCAGGTTATTCGCTGTGTAGCGCCACAACACTACCCCCGCTGTAGCATTTAGCCAGGTTATCCGCTATGTAGCGCCACAACACTATTCCCGCTGTAGCATTTAGCCAGGTTATTCGCTATGTAGCGCCACAACACTACCCCCGCTGTAGCATTTAGCCAGGTTATCCGCTATGTAGCGCCACAACACTATCCCCGCTGTAGCATTTAGCCAGGTTATCCACTATGTAGCGCCACAACACTACCCCCGCTGTAGCGTAGCATATTGCTCTGTGGCTGGCCGGGACTAAGCTGGCCCATGCAACTCCGTCCTGTGAATGCAAAAGACTTCAGTCCTTTTTCGTGAAAAGCTAGATACATCTCAATACAATTAACATCTTGCTTTTCGCAAAAACGACATTGAGCATCGCTGTCACAAGCATTCTGGCGACACTCCTGACTCCAAACTAATCACGTACTAAGTTTGAGATATCATGGCTGGCTTGTTTCCTACATTTGGCGATGGAAATAAAATGTAATGAGGTATGTGTGATTCCGGTAAATGTGTGATTTACAATTGCAAACTGTATTATCCCTTTGGCTGTCTATAGCGCTCGGCTGTCTACAGCGCTTGGCTGTCTATAGCGCTTGGCTGTCTATAGCGCTTGGCTGTCTATAGCGCTTAGATGTCTATAGCGCATGTCTCTAGCGTTTAGCTGTCTATAGCGCTTAGTTGTCTATAGCGCGTAGCTGTCTATAGCGCTTGTCTATAGCGCTTAGCTGTCTATAGCGCTTAGCTGTCTATAGCGTTTAGCTGTCTTTAGCGCTTGTCTATAGCGCTTAGCTGTCTATAGCGCTTAGTTGTCTATAGCGCGTAGCTGTCTATAGCGCTTGGCTGTCTATAGCGCGTAGCTGTCTATAGCGCTTGTCTATAGCGCTTAGCTGTCTATAGCGCTTAGCTGTCTTTAGCGCTTGTCTATAGCGCTTAGCTGTCTATAGCGCTTAGCTGTCTATAGCGCTTGTCTATAGCGCTTAGCTGTCTATAGCGCGTAGCTGTCTATAGCGCTTGGCTGTCTATAGCGCTTGGTTGTCTATAGCGCTTGGCTGTCTATAGCGCTTAGCTGTCTATAGCGCTTGGCTGTCTATAGCGCTTGGCTGTCTATAGCGCTTTTTGTCGAGGGGATTTCCACAGATTCCCCCACCACAACAGGCGATGCCGACAGCCAAAGTCTTCTGCCGAGAAATATTACAATGCCAAAGCAACGCGTACAAAAGACTACGGGAGGCGTGGTTTTAGGTGAGCTGGTCTGTGATTTGGGACCATATGGCTGAAAGCCTTTAAGGTCTGAAATCATTGACCAGCACACTTATCTTGTTAAAGTATTCTACCCCAGTACCCAAATCCCCAGATTTTAAAGTTGCTCTCTAAAGGGCTGTATTACAAAATCTAGAGACAGATCGAGCATGATACTTCAAGGGCGGTGCCAGAATAGCTTGGCGCCTATGGGCGCCAAGCTATTCTGGCACCACCCTTGAAGTATCAAACTCGATCCATGTCTTGCTGGGGCGTGTCGAGGCTGATGGGTTAACTCCACTTTCACGTTGTATTTCATATAAACTTGTGTTGAAAACGTACGTGGTAACAACTGGCGTCGGAATACTGTACAATGCGAGGTTTTTGATCCCGTCACATGGCCCTTCTCCGGCTGACTAGCAACGTGTGCTAGTCTCCGTTCAGTGGCGTTTTCCTCTAGTTCTGGTGTTTTCACTGATGGGGACTTTCGCGTGGTGTTGTCACTTGGAGTCGAGTTGTCCCCAGTCGTCTTCTGGTTGTCCGCGTGTTGGCGAGTTCGTTCTGTGGTTCTCTAGTTCTTGTGTCTTCATTACCGGCGTCGGTTGTATTGCTTCTCTGGATTGTCAGTCTAATCTTGTTTCTGGCTGTGCTCTTCTGTTGTGCATCTTTACGTCGTGGAACAGTGAGCACTCGTTTACATTCGGTCTAAAAGGGCGGCTTGGCGACGGCTTCAGAATCTCGCATTGTACCGTCTACAACCTTGGCGACGGCTTCAGAATCTCGCATTGTACCGTCTACAACCTTGGCGACGGCTTCAGAATCTCGCATTGTACCGTCTACAACCTTGGCGACGGCTTCAGAATCTCGCATTGTACCGTCTACAACCTTGGCGACGGCTTCAGAATCTCGCATTGTACCGTCTACAACCAGTTGCTACTGAGTACGTCCTTTCACAACAATTCATGAGAAGCGAACTCTCTGCAAGAGACATAGATCCTCATGAGGACTTGCAGACTGTGAGGGCTCATTAAAATTTCTCCCTGTTAGAGAAATTGGATTATCAACTCGTCAAGGCGCTCCGCGTCAATAGCTGGATTGGATTTCTCCCTGTTAGAGAAATTGGATTATCAACTCGTCAAGGCGCTCCGCGTCAATAGCTGCGAAAGTGTCGTATAGCGTTGATTCCGGCAACGCACGACACTTCCGCAGCTAATGGTGCGGGCGCTTTAAATTAGTTAACTGTAGGTGAACGTTGTGCAAAACGCTGTAAAATAGTTTCATCAGGTGCTGTTGTTTTACTTGAAAAAGTACCCGGTGAAAGTACATTACATTGTTTCATAGTGCAGTGAAAACGCCAATCAGCAAGACGTGAGCCTTTGCAGACTGCGGGGGCTTATGGGGATCTACGTCCCTTGCACTCAGGTGTGGTGTGGTGATGGACTGCATGCTTACGTCTAGCTCGCTACACTAGAACCAGTTCTGAGCAAGCACCTAAGTTACCTTAACCATTCCATTTGGTTGTCGGTTGCGCTTTCTCTCCCGATGAGGAATCATAGGAATCATGGAAGCATAGGAATCATAGGAAGCACAGGAGTCAGGAATCATCGGAATCATAGGAAGCATTGGAATCATAGGAATCATGGAAGCATAGGAATCATAGGAAGCACAGGAGTCAGGAATCATCGGAATCATAGGTATCATAGGAATCATAGGAATCATCGGAATCATAGGAAGCTAGGAATTATCGGAATCACCAGAATCATAGGATTCATAGGAATCATAGGAATCATAGGAAGCATAGGAAACATAGGAATCATAGGAATCATAGGAAGCATAGGAAACATAGGAATCATAGGAATCATAGGAAGCACAGGAGTCAGGAATCATCGGAATCATAGGAATCATAGGAATCATCGGAATCATAGGAAGCTAAGAATTATCGGAATCACCGGAATCATAGGAAGCATAGGAATCATAAGAAGCATAGGAAGCATAGGAAGCATAGCGACGAAAAGTGCTTCAGCCAGCCGAAGGACTAAAAGACAGATGCCCTCACCACTAGTCTTGAAGGACTAAAAGACAGATGCCCTCACCACTAGTCTTGAAGGACTAAAAGACAGATGCCCTCACCACTAGTCTTGAAGGACTAAAAGACAGATGCCCTCACCACTAGTCTTGAAGGACTAAAAGACAGATGCCCTCACCACTAGTCTTGAAGGACTAAAAGACAGATGCCCTCACCACTAGTCTTGAAGGACTAAAAGACAGATGCCCTCACCACTAGTCTTGAAGGACTAAAAGACAGATGCCCTCACCACTAGTCTTGAAGGACTAAAAGACAGATGCCCTCACCACTAGTCTTGAAGGACTAAAAGACAGATGCCCTCACCACTAGTCTTGAAGGACTAAAAGACAGATGCCCTCACCACTAGTCTTGAAGGACTAAAAGACAGATGCCCTCACCACTAGTCTTGAAGGACTAAAAGACAGATGCCCTCACCACTAGTCTTGAAGGACTAAAAGACAGATGCCCTCACCACTAGTCTTGAAGGACTAAAAGACAGATGCCCTCACCACTAGTCTTGAAGGACTAAAAGACAGATGCCCTCACCACTAGTCTTGAAGGACTAAAAGACAGATGCCCTCACCACTAGTCTTGAAGGACTAAAAGACAGATGCCCTCACCACTAGTCTTGAAGGACTAAAATGTCGCCTGTCATTACATACAATCAATAACCCTTTTAGCCCCGGGACCCTGCAGCAGGAGATGGATTGATCATGATAATTCAAGGGTAGTGCCAGATGAGCTTGCCGCCTTCAGGCGCCAAGCTCATCTGGCACGACCCTTGAATTATCATGGTCAATCCATCTCTGACAAACGGCACACAGTCGTTGGGCAACACCTCCACAATTTGAAAAATGGGACCTTGGGGCTGAAAGGGTTAAGATGTCTACGAATGATCTTTGATAACAGGTTGTCCTTCTTTAGTGGGGGGGGGGGGGGGGGGAGGGGCTCGCTCAACACAGCATGCACAGTGACTTGCAGGCTACGGACGGAAAATGCGTTTTTCACAATATCTATCGACTTACACCCATTTCTCCCCCCCCCCCCCCCCCCGCCCCACGTACTACAGCTGGAGATGGCTCGACAAGTGATAGTTCAAGGGTAGTGACAGATTAGCTTGGCTCCTTTAGGCGCCAAGCTAATCTGGCACTATCTTTGATTTATCTTGGTCGATCCTTCTCCTGCAACTGGTACATAGTCGTTAGGTGACACCCCCAAGGCGCGGGGAGTTGAAAGGTTTAAGTTACACTGACATGGCCATGACGTCGGAACAAAAGAGGCTGATATGGGAGATCTTTACACGTCATGAGCATAGTTCGCGTCCGTTGCCTGTGGGTTGTATTGGCGACTTACCGGGTTCAATTTGCCGCCTGTTGGAGGAACCTGTAACAAAGTGGGTACGGTCGTCAGTCGACATACATTTACTTCAACTCGATAAGCCTTGAGGACAAAATTATCACATTTTGACCATATCTTCTGAAGTATGGCACAGATCTGGAGACAGATCGACCATGATAGTTTAAGGGTGGTGTCGTAATAGCTTGGCGCCCACAGGCGCCAAGCTATCACGACACCACCCTTGAAATGTCATGGTCGACCCACACCCTGTCGTTAAGTGTCAGGGCTTTTGGGGTTAACTTATTATCCCACTAGGAAAATATGTTCATCTTTTGTGCGTCAAATTGTACAAGGTCGTGTGTGCTGACCTGTGACTTTCGACCTAGGTTCCAGAATAACAGAGCAGCTGGGGAATGAAGCCGACGTGCACGTCTGGGACGTTTACGCGTAATTGTTGAAAACAGATGGTTATCAAGTCCACCAACACACATTGTAAAGAAAAACATTTCCACCCAGCAGTTAACACTTTCAGCGTTGTAGCCCGGTACAGACTGATTTGGAGGATTTAACCCCTTCATTGCCGAGGGAAAAAATCAACACGCTTCATCTGCAAGAGACATAGATCCGCGTGAACCCCCGCGACTGCTAGGGCTCATGAGGATCTATGCCACTTGCCGAGACCGATTTGTATCCATGTTTGTTGGACGGTGCTGGCTTTTGGTCGTTGAATAAACCAAGGTTTCAGAAACAGAAACGGTACGTACAGTTGACAGTAGAGAAAGGGTTAACCCTACACTAGCAATTACGTTTAACATATCAGGGGACGTGTAAGCAATTACGTTTAACAGATCAGTGGCGGTATAAGCAATTACGTTTAACAGATCAGTGGCGGTATAAGCAATTACGTTTAACAGATCAGTGGCGGTATAAGCAATTAAGTTTAACATATCAGGGGACGTATAAGCAATTAAGTTTAACATATCAGGGGACGTATAAGCAATTAAGTTTAACATATCAGGGGACGTATAAGCAATTAAGTTTAACATATCAGGGGACGTATAAGCAATTACGTTTAACAGATCAGTGGCGGTATAAGCAATTACGTTTAACAGATCAGTGGCGGTATAAGCAATTACGTTTAACAGATCAGTGGCGGTATAAGCAATTACGTTTAACAGATCAGTGGCGGTATAAGCAATTAAGTTTAACATATCAGGGGACGTATAAGCAATTAAGTTTAACATATCAGGGGACGTATAAGCAATTAAGTTTAACATATCAGGGGACGTATAAGCAATTAAGTTTAACATATCAGGGGACGTATAAGCAATTACGTTTAACAGATCAGTGGCGGTATAAGCAATTAAGTTTAACATATCAGGGGACGTATAAGCAATTAAGTTTAACATATCAGGGGACGTATAAGCAATTAAGTTTAACATATCAGGGGACGTATAAGCAATTAAGTTTAACATATCAGGGGACGTATAAGCAATTAAGTTTAACATATCAGGGGACGTATAAGCAATTAAGTTTAACATATCAGGGGACGTATAAGCACTACTAACGTGTCCATCTATCGCTATTTGGTAACCATTGGATGACGCCTCCACAGTGTCCATTCATGTGAACGCGAGATTTATATTTTTTAACTTATAAATGAATACAAGAAAATCTAAACGGTTGTAGTTTAGTAAGTAAGAAAAAGCACTGTCAGGGGAGAGATATGTGCACAATTCTCTCCCCTGAAAGTGCTTTTTCCTTCTTGGTAGTTTCTTCTAATGAAAATCTTGCGTTTCACGAAAACGTTCTTGCTGTCTTTCGCTTTCAAGGAATAGACATCAAATTAAAGTTCTCCTCTGGAGATGGCAGATAGTTGGAGCATGGTAGTTCAAGGGTGGAACCAGAATAGCTTGGCGCCTCAAGACACCAAGCTATTCTGGCACCACCCTTGAACTATCATAATTGATCCATATCTTGTAGAGTATCGCTGTTGAATAGGGTAACCCCTTGTGCAAGCAGCGAATACTGTAAACTGTAGGTGTCAAACATCAACTACTGTAAACTGTAGGTGTCAAACATCAACTACTGTAAACTGTAGGTGTCAAACATCAACTACTGTAAACTGTAGGTGTCAAACATCAACTACTGTAAACTGTAGGTGTCAAACATCAACTACTGTAAACTGTAGGTGTCAAACATCAACTACTGTAAACTGTAGGTGTCAAACATCAACTACTGTAAACTGTAGGTGTGAAACATCAACTACTGTAAACTGTAGGTGTGAAACATCAACTACTGTAAACTGTAGGTGTCAAACATCAACTACTGTAAACTGTAGGTGTCAAACATCAACTACTGTAAACTGTAGGTGTCAAACATCAACTACTGTAAACTGTAGGTGTCAAACATCAACTACTGTAAACTGTAGGTTTCAAACATCAACTACTGTAAACTGTGGGTGTCAAATATCAACTACTGTAAACTGTAGGTGTGAAACATCAACTACTGTAAACTGTGGGTGTCAAAAATCAACTACTGTAAACTGTAGGTGTCAAACATCAACTACTGTAAACTGTGGGTGTCAAAAATCAACTACTGTAAACTGTAGGTGTGAAACATCAACTACTGTAAACTGTAGGTGTCAAACATCAACTACTGTAAACTGTAGGTGTCAAACATCAACTACTGTAAACTGTAGGTGTCAAACATCAACTACTGTAAACTGTAGGTGTCAAACATCAACTACTGTAAACTGTAGGTGTCAAACATCAACTACTGTAAACTGTGGGTGTCAAATATCAACTACTGTAAACTGTAGGTGTGAAACATCAACTACTGTAAACTGTGGGTGTCACAAATGAACTACTGTAAACTGTAGGTGTGAAACATCAACTACTGTAAACTGTGGGTGTCAAAAATCAACTACTGTAAACTGTAGGTGTCAAACATCAACTACTGTCAACTGTAGGTGTCAAACATCAACTACTGTAAACTGTAGGTGTCAAACATCAACTACTGTAAATTGTAGGTATCAAACATCAACTACTGTAAAACTGTAGGTGTCAAACATCAACTACTAAAAACTGTAGGTTTGAAACATCAACTACTGTAAACTGTAGGTGTGAAACATCAACTACTGTAAACTGTGGGTGTCAAACATCAACTACTGTAAACTGTAGGTGTCAAACATCAACTACTGTAAACTGTAGGTGTCAAACATCAACTACTGTAAACTGTAGGTGTCAAACATCAACTACTGTAAACTGTAGGTTTGAAACATCAACTACTGTAAACTGTAGGTGTCAAACATCAACTACTGTAAACTGTAGGTGTCAAACATCAACTACTGTAAACTGTAGGTGTCAAACATCAACTACTGTAAACTGTAGGTGTCAAACATCAACTACTGTCAACTGTAGGTGTCAAACATCAACTACTGTAAACTGTAGGTGTCAAACATCAACTACTGTAAATTGTAGGTATCAAACATCAACTACTGTAAAACTGTAGGTGTCAAACATCAACTACTAAAAACTGTAGATTTGAAACATCAACTACTGTAAACTGTAGGTGTGAAACATCAACTACTGTAAACTGTGGGTGTCAAACATCAACTACTGTAAACTGTAGGTGTCAAACATCAACTACTGTAAACTGTAGGTGTCAAACATCAACTACTGTAAACTGTAGGTGTCAAACATCAACTACTGTAAACTGTAGGTTTGAAACATCAACTACTGTAAACTGTAGGTGTCAAACATCAACTACTGTAAACTGTAGGTTTGAAACATCAACTACTGTAAACTGTAGGTGTCAAACATCAACTACTGTAAACTGTAGGTGTCAAACATCAACTACTGTAAACTGTAGATTTGAAACATTAACTACCGTAAACTGTAAGTTTGAAACATCAACTACTGTAAACTGTAGGTTTGAAACATCAACAGTAACTGTAAACTGTAGGTTTGAAACATCAACTACTGTAAACTGTAGGTTTGAAACATTAACTACTGTAAACTGTAGGTTTGAAACATCAACTACTGTAAGCTGTAGGTGTGAAACATCAACTACTGTAAACTGTAGGTGTCAAACATCAACTACTGTAAACTGTAGGTGTCAAACATCAACTACTGTAAACTGTAGGTGTCAAACATCAACTACTGTAAACTGTAGGTGTGAAACATCAACTACTGTAAACTGTATGTGTCAAACATCAACTACTGTAAATTGTAGGTGTCAAACATCAACTACTGTAAACTGTAGGTGTCCAACATCAAATACTGTAAACTGTAGGTTTGAAACATCAACTACTGTAAACTGTAGGTGTGAAACATCAACTACTGTAAACTGTAGGTGTGAAACATCAACTACTGTAAACTGTAGGTTTGAAACATCAACCACTGTAAACTGTAGGTGTCAAACATCAACTACTGTAAACTGTACGTGTCAAACATCAACTACTGTAAATTGTAGGTGTGAAACATCAACTACTGTAAACTGTAGGTGTCAAACATCAACTACTGTAAACTGTAGGTGTCAAACATCAACTACTGTAAACTGTAGGTGTCAAACATCAACTACTGTAAACTAAAGGTGTCAAACATCAACTACTGTAAACTGTAGGTGTCAAACATCAACTACTGTAAACTGTAGGTGTCAAACATCAACTACTGTAAACTGTGGGTGTCAAATATCAACTACTGTAAACTGTAGGTGTGAAACATCAACTACTGTAAACTGTAGGTTTGAAACATCAACTACTGTAAACTGTAGGTGTCAAACATCAACTACTGTAAACTGTAGGTGTGAAACATCAACTACTGTAAACTGTAGGTGTGAAACATCAACTACTGTAAACTGTAGGTTTGAAACATCGGCTACTGTAAACTGTAGGTTTGAAACATCAACTACTGTAAACAGTATTGGGGTCCGCATGCACAAGGGGTATCGCGTACCAAATTTTAGATGTAATGATGTCTAGTGTAAAAGAAGGTACATGCATGTAAACATGTTCACTTTCAAACGCGTACGAAGCGTCCAAAAAATCTTATAATTTAACTCATCGTACCCCAAAACCGAAATATCGAAATTTTGCCGCTGTCCTCTGAAGACCGCAGTGCAGTTGAGGACACAGATCGACCATCATAGTTCAAGGGTGATGCCAGAATAGCTTGGCGCCTAAAGGCGCCAAGCTATTCTGGCATCACCCTTAAACTATCATCAGTGGTCGATCCATATCTTGCTGTGGTGTGTTTGGGGTAGTATGAGTTAACGAATATGTTAAAATGTCTGTACTGAATTTTGACATAATGAATATTTTAAAACTGTTACCAGCGGCCCGGTTTTGGCGCACTTTGTTGTGCATTGTGAGATTGTTTGTACGTTAGCGGCTTTGAATAAGTCGTTTGTTTCTGTTTTGGTTTGTTGTTAACTTGTGTTCTGGTCACTGGATTTGGACTTCATGACTGATCTAAAGTCGTGAAATCCTAAATCACAGACTAGGGACATATTTTACGATAGGTACGTGCGTGCACGCAGTGCGTGCGTGTGCCTGCGTGTGTGCTCACCACAGCGTTGTTTGCGGTCTCAGGCGCGGCATCTTCAGGTGTGTCCGTCTCCTCGTCGCTGTTGTCCTCAGTTTCGTCTTCGACCAACGTGCCGACGTCAACATACTGCGCCACCACCGCATTACCGCCGACCTGTAAGCAACATGTGGGTCAGCCATTCACCGACTCGCTTTCAGCCGCGCGCCATCTACAGGACAATTACCGCCCCTGACATGGCGGAGGTGAATCACGCTTGCTCAAGTGTCCTCATTCAAGATGTGCCGCATACTTATGCGCGGCAAACTGCCCTCTAAACAAACTGCCGCGCATCCGTATGCGGCACATATTAAATGAGGACATTCCTGATTAGCCTGCTGCATGACGATAGCTCAAGTGCAGTGCCATATTAGCCGGCCGCCTGCCGAGCTTGAAAAATCGCCATAGCTCTAAAATATCGTCATAGCTCAAGGGTGAAGTCTGATTAGTTTGCTGCCTCTTAGTGCTCACAGGCAGTGCCTGATTGGCGTGGCTACACGAGATACTCTGGTCGATGAGTCTTGTGCTCAAGACGGTTCCGACTGATACTGAACATTTTCAGTGAACTTGGGCCCTGGATGTCCAATTGTAATTTCTACATTCAACAAATCTACGACACACTGAGCGACTACGGACCCCCTTTACATGGAGGTATACATTTGCAAATAACATCCTTCTGCAAGCAGCCGCCGGTAAGGTCAACAGCACCGGTTCCTACATGCAGAAGGGTGTTAACAGTACCTTCCCACCCCCACCCCCAACAAACCCCCGTCTCCCATAGCAAGTCCTCCCGGATTTTTACAGACAATTGAACGTCACGCACCGCGACTCGCACATAAAAAAAAGCATTTCAAAGTCTTGCAAAAATTGCAGTAATTAACATACCTGTTATTTAGAAGCGGACCGAAAAATTAAAAAGTAAGTACTACCTTTTTTCTGACTACGCCGTGATTCAGCCCCTGACGCACTATCTAAAACAGGAGATGGGTCGACCATGATAATTCAAGGGCAGTGCCAGATTAGCTTGGCGCCGACAGGTCCTTAAATTATCATGGTCGATCCATCTCCTGCAACTGGTACATAGTCATTAGATGACGCCTCCAAAACTTGGGAAATACGGCCGTCGGGCTGAATGAGCGAACACGGACAAGCAAGGCGGATCCTTGAATGAATGAATGAATGAATGAATGAATGAATGAATGAATGAATGAATGAATGAATGAATGAATGAATGAATGAATGAATGAATGAATGAATGAATGATACTTTATTTCTCAAGGATGGAAACAATAGGCGCACAGACCTCTTTTCGTGTTTGTCCTTGCTAAACTACAACATTAAAAGCAACATTAAAACAACATGTTAACAGCACAAACAAGCGGCTACACCCACAGGTCACTTGTGTTACATTCCGATATAAGTTCACAAGTCGCTGACGGTTACACACACACACACACACACACACACACACACACACACACACACACACACACACACACACACCACACACATCAGTTGACAGGGTCGGGGGGGAGGGGCGCGGGGGGGGGGGGCAGGGGGGGGAGGGGTAAAGTGAGTGTTTACAGACATCGACTGCATAAGATTCAGCTACTTTTGTGTAGGAATATAGTGAACAAGCAAAACACTACAGTAAAGAGACATATAAAAACTAACAAGTGCAAAACGGAGGTCCACAACAATGCGTTAAATAAGGAAATCATTGACATGGCTCTTTTGGACACATTATCTACATTATCTACATTATCTATCTTGAGCAAGAAGGAGAAACACGGCCAGCCACGGATTCTTCCTACTCGGCCATCATTTGATTAAAAAAAAATAAACAGTCGGCACCACATCTGTTTCATTAGATGGTGGCTGACGATGCAGTTTTAACCCACTTACTGCCGGTAGTGCAAATCTCGCGCCTCGGCAATCTTCCTTAACCCTTTCAGCCCCAAGGTCCCGTTTCTCAATTTTGGGTGGCGTTGCTTAACGACTTTGTACCAGTTGCAGGGGATGGACTGACCATGATAATTCAAGGGTAGTGCCAGATTAGCTTGGCGCCTTCAGGCGCCAAGCTAATCTGGCACTACCCTTGAATTATCATGGTCAAGCCATCTACTGCTGTAGGGATCCGGGGCTAAAAGGGTTAATTCAAATCCAGGGTGTCCCAGCTGTCAGAAAAATATGGATACACATTGGTGTATATTTACTAGAGACATAGATCCTCATGCCCCCCCCCCCCCCCCCCCCCGCAACTGTGGAGGCTAATGAAGATCTATGCGTGTTGTGGCTGGGTCGTGTTTCACTTTATTCGTGCTCAGACATTTGTTGCAGCAATGTGCAAAAGCAGCGTTCAGCAAATTCATTGGACACCATCGTCTACCAACGCTCAATAATTATGAACCCTGTAGCTGTCGGAAGCGATGACTGCTACAGGAATCGTCGCTACAACTGACAAACAAAAAAATAAAAATAAAAAAATAAAAAAGCACTACCGACAGCCAAAGGGTTCACTGGCTTATCCAGTCTTTTCGGCCACGTGCGACGGAGAAATAGGTTGTCCAGAGCCCCGGAAGCCGACGACAATTGATAATGTATGCCGCTTGCGCGCGCATCAAAGCATTCGACACGTGACAGTCGTTTCCATCTTGCCGAGAGTCAAAGATTCTCACCAGCCCCTTGCGGCTGCATGGGCTGATGCGAATCCGTGCCTCTACCTGGTACCAGTAGTCCCGCCGTCCTGTGTTGACTGACTCGACGTCTTGCCCGCGTGTACGGATGAGGGCATGTCTCGACTCCACTCGCGGTCGAATCCCGGATACGAGTCGGGGGGAGGGGGGCGGGGACTCTTTTCTTTTATCTGGCGACAGACTTTCATCCACACATTCAACTGTTAAAGTCTGTTCTAACCCCTTACCTGCCGGTGCAAGGCGAACGCTACCCATCTGCAAGAGACAATGATAATCCTCATGAGCCCCCGCTGTCGCAGGGGCTCATGAGGATTTATATCTCTTGTTAATCCTGGTTGGTTAGTTCGGTGTTTAACGTGCACGGCACCGAAGTGATAATGGACGGCCCTGACGGGCGGGTTTATGGGGGAACAGGGAAATCTATTGCCTATGGAGTACGACCTGAACACTGATCAATTCAGGCGCACTGCAACTGTGCCACTTTGATTTACCAGGACCTTTCAAGGGACTTGCTATTGAACAAGCCCGTGTTTTTTCCCTGGATTGTGAGTCCAACTACCGGGGCCGGGACGGGGATTCGAACCCACGACCCGGCGATTCCCTTCGCTGTCTTGCTCCGACGCTTAACCGCCTGAGCTATTTCGGATTCTTCTCTTGTTAATCCTGTGTTGTGCCCCAGTTTGTCTAAGGCTCGGGAAGCTGACGTCATCATGCCAGTCAGTCGTGCCGGCCATCTTGTGAGGATACGGGACTCTAAGCGCTCTATAGGGAAATCGCTGTTTTTGTAATGTCAGGAAAGTCCTGACGTGTTATAAGCAATAACAGCAAGTCTTGCCATCACTTTAGGAAACCGCTCACCAGAATCTGTTTTTGTTTGTTTCCAAATAGGAAGAAAAATGAAGAAAAACGTGTTGAAACACTACTTCGCTACTATACGATGACTATGGTAGCCTCTAAAGATGGCGGATGACGCGCCGACGTTGCTAGGCAACGCGGGGAACTTCCCGAGCCTTATTTTGTAATGTTAGTCAGTGTGCGATGGTTTCAGACGCAAAATCCAAGTCCACTGGCAGTCCAGAGGTTAAACATTACAGCACCAACGACGACACAAACAGCAAAATCCACCACCACATCCATCAGCTTACCGGAGGACTGTCGTACGTCGCTGCCTGTGGAAAAAAATAAAATAAAAAATATAAATACGTAGACACTAATCACTTCAATCAAGAGGTCCACCTTTATTTCTTTCTGTTTCGCATTCCGACACACACGAAAATTTGATCTTGTTTGGTTTCAGACTGCTAATTAGAGAAATTACCAGAGTATGTGCAGCATGTCTGATAATTAACTGCATGCACTAAACTGTTACAGTGTATTTGCATTCTCCACCGCGTAGCCAAGCATGAATAGTTTGCATGTAAAGGAAAGAGGTAGACATTTATGGAACCCAAACTTACAAAATAACACCGATTTGGCTTGCGTTGATAAATGCACGGGAAAAAAAAAAAAAAGAAATAGGCATGGAACCTAAACCGTGTTAACCCTTTGCATGTCGGTAGCGTTTTCTGTCGCGATGATTTCTGTAGGAATCATCGCGACATAAGCGCTACCGACGCGCAAAGAGTTAAATAAACAACAATAACAACAAGAAGAAGATTAATCTGCTTAGAAGTCTACAAAGGCAAGGCGTAGAGTTGGGCAATGAAACCGAACCTCAATCGTAAACTCGCGGTATGTAAGTGCACGGACAATTTCAATCCACGAAACCACCCCGGTACAAATATCAACCCTTCACAGACAGTACACATCAGTACAGCGAAACCTGTTGTGGGCTGCCGCCTTCTTTGCAAGAACCAAATGATAAGATGGGTGCTCTACCAAGAAAAATCTTGAAGGGCAAAAAGTGTCATTAATTTTGTCATTAACGCATTCTGCCCGCCACACACCGCAGCAAGATAGGGCTCGACCATGAACTATCATGGTCGATCTGTCCCCTGAATTGTAATGCAGTCCTCAGAGGATAACTCCAACATGTGGGGTTTTGGTACCTCGGGCACAATGAGTTCAACAGTATCATTTAGGATGGCCGTAGCCAATCAGGTGTTGGTTTTCAATCACTGCTGATCTCCCACAAACCTGCTCGCACAAAGCAGCGTCTGCTGTATTTCAAACAAAAACCCTCTTCTAAGAGGCACTAAATATGAGAAAATCTAACTAAATATAACCCGTCTAACTAAATTTAACCCATTTAACTTAATATAACCCATTTAACCCCACGGCCTGAAGACTGTGTGCCAGTTGCAGGAGACGGATCGACCATGACAATTCAAGGGTAGTGCCAGATTAGCTTGGCGCCTGATGGCGCCAAGCTCATCTGGCACTACCCTTGAATAATCATGGTCGGTCCATCTCCTGCTGTAGGGCGTCGTAAGCTAAATGGGTTAAGATTATTGTTCAAGCAGCCGACGGTAAAATGAACAGTACCTGTGTGCAGACAAAAAATCGCCAAACAGCGAAAACATACAAGTACCACAGAGTATATCACAAAATTGTAAGTAAACTCCATTTTCTAAATAGGCATTATGTTATATTGAGCAACATTTTGCTGTATATAGTGTCGATAACAGGCAGATGTGACTATGAGACCCGAGTTGTAAGACGATGACTTTTTGATTCGGGTCGAGTGATCACATCTGTCGGTTATCGGCACTATATCGAGCAAAATGATGCTCAATATAATTTATGTACCCAGACTAAAGCAAACCTGTGCCTCGCGTCATTTATTTTGCAGCCTATTGCGGTGTTCAGACAAAACACATGAATGGCAGACGACTTTATATATCGATGTCGACTCAGCGCGGAGATTTCGTCTGACAATGAAGACATCTTGCGTGTTACTGAGTAAATTCTACTTGTAAATAGATCATGCATAATTGCACAAAATACCAGCAGGTTTGTTTATTTAATTCTTTTCTCAGGTTGTCGATATCGCCAGCTGACATCTCGTCAATTTCACTCGTCAGTTTAGCGACTGGCGTCTGTTCTCCGTTCGTGTGTGTGTGTAGGAAATAAATGTCGAGCGTTCATGCCCACTGAGAAGTATTTCATTACTGCTACACATAAGGAGCTTGTAAATGTTGCAGTATGAGAATATTTCGCGTTTCCGTTTTGAAAAATGTAAGCATCATCAAGATAGAGTCTTCTTGGCGCGCAAGGGATGTGGGGAAGGAAAGTATATCAAGCAAGCTCATGAATATTAATTTGCTTGTTATACATTATATCAATACATGTGTCGAAGAAGGAGAAACTTTATGGAGTGGGTGTATACAACAAAAAAAAAGGACTACACGTAATCTTCTGCACTGAAAAAGAAGTACATGTCACCATTTCTATTTTGAAAAAAGTTTGACAATTTAAAACTTGAAAAATAATAATTTGCAGTCACATGTTTGGTTCAATGCATATTAACCCTTTTAGCCCCGGGACCCTGCAGCAGGAGATGGATTGATCATGATAATTCAAGGGTAGTGGCAGATGAGCTTGCCGCCTTCAGGCGCCAAGCTCATCTGGCACTACCCTTGAATTATCATGATCAATCCATCTCTTACAACTGGTACATACGTAGTCGTTTAGCACTGAACACCTCCAAGAAATGGGACCTTGGGGCTCAAAAGGTTAAAAACAAGGTTGGTGATGACTGTACTGGAGGTTGTGAACCGTAACACGACGACAAGAAGGAAAGCTAAAGATAATGCGTCACAGTACAGCGGAAGATACCACCTACCTGCTGAGCGGGCCCTCTCAACCACTCTTTGGGTATCCCGGAAGCTGACCTGAGCACCAGCATGGCGCCAAGCAGACCGACCAGCAGTGTCCGCCTCATGATGTCTCTCCACGTCGCCCGCAGGATCACAGACTAAAGGTATCGTGTCGTGTGTACTGTCTCTTTTCACAATGCACCAATGTAGAGTGTCAAGAGATCCTTGTAAACTCGTCCTCGTCACCGCCAACTTTTATTCCGACCAAAGCTTGGCTTCTGGCCACCCCGCGAACAACGTGACCGGGGTTAGGTGTCAGCACGTGAGATCAAACTATGGGGTACGCGGTCATTACATGGTGGTATTGGGCACGGTCGCGCACTCTAATTGTAGAGCACATGTTTGTTTTGATGATTCAAATCTCTCGAGACATCAGGAGGGTGTCTGACTGTGCCTACATGATTGTGGGATTTTGTTTCCAACATGCGTGTGCTTGTCTGTGATTTTGACCTCTCGACGTGAAGCAAATATGGTCCAATAATCATAGAACAGCACTCATATACTAATCAAATTGCTGAAGCTTAGACATANATACTCGCCTCCAAACTAGTTCACATGAACATAAATGCCTCTACCATTCTTTGGGTTTTAGACTATCTCACTAACCGGCCACAGTACGTCAGAATTAGTTCGGATCTAATCTCAGATGTACTTTTTACCAACACCGGTGCACCACAGGGGACTGTCCTGTCGCCTTTTTTGTTTTCTTTGTACACAGCAGACTGTAGAGCTACTCATGACGACTGTGTCATGAACAAATACGCTGACGACACGGCACTGACAGGTCTGATTACAGATGAGGACGACAGACACTATCGACAAGAGATCGATGACTTTGTAGGGTGGTGCGATAGAAACTACCTTGAATTACATGTTGGCATGACAAAAGAGATGGTCATAGATTTCAGGAATAACAAACAGCATCCCGGTCCTGTTGTTATCAAGGGAACAGAAGTTGAGCGTGTAGAGTCCTACAAGTATTTAGGTGTTCTTTTTGACAACGCGCTCAACTGGAAACAAAACACAGATGCTATTGTGAAAAAAACGCATACCCGTCTTTACTGTTTGAGAAAGCTCAGATCATTTCATGTAAGCACCCAGCTTTTACAGATGTTTTACTGCTCCAGTATTGTTAGCATTTTAACTTTTGGACTGACGTGCTGGGGGAGAAATTTATGTAACAGAGACCAAGATCGCCTTAACAAAGTAATCCGGAAAGGAGGCGGGGTGATTGGTAGGGCACAGGATAATTTGGACACACTGTACAACAGACGGATTACGAACAAATTGTGTGTGTGTGTGTGTGTGTGTGTGTGTGTGTGTGTGTGTGTGTGTGTGTGTGTGTGTGTGTGTGTGTGTGTGTGTGTGTGTGTGTGTGTGTGTACGTGAGCGGCAGCAGGCACGAGTGAATGCGAATGTATGCAGTGACGTGTATGTATGTAGACGTAAGTTTTGTGCTACGTGTTTTGTGCTTGTGTATTTGCGTCATTATGTGTGTGGGTTTGGGATTTTTTTAACATCATTCTAAATTCTCTCTATACAGAATGACGTCTTTTCTTTCTGTCGTGTTCTTTTCTGTTCTACGTTTGTTTCCATGTCACCTGAAGAAGGATCTTTGATCCGAAACGTCGTTCCTTGTGTCTATTTTAAAGGGTTTTCTACCACTATCTTCTGTTGTTCTTTCACATGAAACCCTAGCGGCAACAGTTTGACTACATCATTGTACTTATCTCCTCTTGCTTTTGCAGCGTATGATGGACTTTAATGTGAACACAAACATTATTCTGTGGGTGCGAGACTTTTTGAAGGACAGGCCACAACGTGTAAATGTACACGGCAGTCTGTCTGACCAAGTGGTGCTAAATTCAGGCTGCCCTCAAGGTTGTGTCCTCTCTCCGACATTGTTTTCTATATACACAGACCATATGCGTTGTCACACTGCCACTTCTCGTCTCTTACAGTTCTCAGACGACATGGCCCTTGTACGCCTACTCCAAAAAGAAGACAGTCTGGCCGAGTACTTTGCACAGATAGCAGTATTAGAGTCATGGTGCAAAGATAGTTTTCTGGAAATAAATGTACAGAAAACCAAGGAACTCGTCATTGATGACAGGAAAGTTGATGATATTTTTGTACCTGTCTCAATTAATAATCAACCTGTAGAGGTGGTCACTGAATTTAAGTACCTTGGCACAGTCGTGGATAGTGGGCTGTCCCCACTGGAAACACTGATCTGATTGTGAAAAAAGCAAACCAGCGTCTGTACCTTCTCAGGAAACTGAGAAGTTTTGATGTCAGTTCCAGGGTTTTAGAATCCGTTTATAGAAGCCTGATCGAAAGCATACTGACGTTTAACATCCCTGCTTGGTATGGCAACCTCAGTATGAAAAACAGGGGCAGACTGTCACGTATCGTCAGAACAGCTGAGAAGATCATTGGCCTAGGACAGTACCCAGTAGATGATCTGTACCATAGAGCTGTCCGAAGGATAGCTGCTAGCATTGTCAATGATCCTAGTCACCCACTCTCTGATCAGTTTCAAATGCTACCATCAGGCAGACGTTTCAACATGCCACTTGCCAAAAGGAATGTTTTTAAGAAGTCTTTTATTCCAACTGCTGTCTCGATTTTGAACTCTCATTTATAACGCCGCGATAAGTATGATCTACTTAACATTACCTCCCATCTTGTGACAGATTGCTTGTGATAGATTGCTGCAATGATAATTTTTCATGATATGCTTTTGCAGCGTTTGTTAATGTCTTATATTGTTGTTTCATGACGAGCCGAAAGGCAAATTTCTGTCGTGCCTGGACTCGAACAGACAATAAAGTTGTATTGTATTGTATTGTATTGTATTGTATTGTATTGTATTTATCGCAGATGATCGTGAGAAAGAGTCTTTAGAAATTGTTATCTGATCTCGCTGACCCCTATACGTGACTATAATTTGTAAACCTTACTGCTTTTGGCCCGAAAGGCACAAACTCACAGACCAGCACACAGTTTCCCATACTGATCTGCGCGCGTGTTCACCGCCCAGAGTCTCCGTGCCGTCACGACATGGCGAAAATGGACACCTGGAAAAGATAATAAGTAAGTGGAACTGCCGCTGATTACCTGTAATGTTGTGTTCTTGATAGCATGGGGTGACGATACACCCAAGGAACAAGAAGGGGAAAAAAAGGCTGCTAGCTTAACTCATTGTACCCCAAGACCGAAATCCCCAAATGTTGCCGTTGTCCTCTGAAGACTGCATTGCAGTGCAGGACACAGATCGACCAAATTACTTCAAGGGTGATGTAAGAATAGCTTGGCGCCCATAGGCGCCAAGCTATTCTGGCATCACCCTTGAACTATCATGGTCAGTCGATCCTTATCTTGCTGTGGTGTGTCTGGGCTAGAATAAGTTAACCCTTTCAGTTCCCGCTACTCAGCCACAAGAGACATAAACCCTCATGAGCCCTTGCAGTTGCGGGGGCTCATGAGGATTTATGTCTCTTGGTGGTCCTGTGTTCTTGACGCCTATTTTTCGTGTCATTTACATCTGTGTCACGCGAAGGAAAGTCAGGGTGCAGTGGCTTCAGACGCGACATTTGTGACCCCTGGCAGCAATATGGATACAGCGAGCTGCTCCATGGCGGGCCGTGACTGCTGAAATTCGTCGATACAGCGGTTTATTCAAGATTCAAGATTCAAGATGACTTTATTGTTGCTGTGATAGAAAATAATCATACACAGCAAACATTGTCTTGCCACCGCAGGTGCTGCTCACATTCACTCACTCGCTCATTCCACAAATTACAATAACAGAGCTACAAAATGGACAATGACTCGGAACGGGTGAAGCCCGTCGCCAAGGCATCTAATGGCCGCGCGGCGCCAGTGACCTCAGTCCCGACCCGAACCACCCTGACACAAACAGAATGCTAAGACAGCCCTAAGTCTCCTGAACACACTAGTTTATGCTCTTTTGTTAAATTCCTACTTGACTAAAGCTAGTACATAAAAATACAAGCTAACAACAGAAACAAATTACCGTCGAAAGGAAATTAATTTCCTAGTTTAGGCAACATAAAAACAACGGTCAAAGCTGGACCTATCAGAGTCGTTGTGCCTAAACTAAGACGTTTCTGCATGACAGTAGGCACACGTAGCGCAGGGTTTGCATTGCTTTTTGGGGCGTAACGGTCGGAACCCTCTTGTGTGAAAAAGATAAGAAGAACAGGAAAGTGTTGCGTTTTAGGACATTCAAATTTCATAATTTTTTGGTCCTTTTGTTGAGCATTATTCAATGACGCACGGAAAACATTTATGACGGAATTAAAATGAAATGAAATGAAACTTTATTTCTCAAGGATAAATGATTAGGTGCATAGAACTGTTTTCATTCATGTCCTTGCTCACACACACACACACACACACACACACACACACACACACACACACACACACACACACACACACACACATACACACACACACATACACACACACACACACACACATACACACACACACACACACACACACATACACACACACACACACACACACATACACACACACACACACACACACACACATACACACACACACATACACACACATACACACACACACACATACACACACACACACACACACACATACACACACACATACACACACACACACATACACACACACACACACACACCACACACACACACACACACATACACACACACACACACACACACACACACATACACACACACACACACACACACACACACACACACACACACACACACATACACACACACACACACACACACACACATACACACACACACACACACATACACACACACACATACACACACACACACACACACACACACATACACACACACACATACACACACATACACACACACACACATACACACACACACACACACATACACACACACACATACACACACACACATACACACACACACACACACACACACACACACACACACACACACATACACACACACACACACACACACACACACACACACACACACACATACACACACACACACACACACACATACACACACACACACACACACACACACACACACACACATACACACACACACACACACACACATACACACACACACACACACACACACACACACACACACACACACACACACACACACACATACACACACACACACACACACACACACACACAATGCCTGGAGAGCGGAAACTAAAAAGTAGTTAACCCCATCCAAGTCTCCAGGAAAAGTAGTTAACCCCATCCATCCAAGTCTCCAGGAAAAGTACAAAGTAATAATACATTTACAAGGGGGAAAAAGTGTAAACTGAAATCAATGTTTGCTTGTATACATATGTGCATCGGGAATTACATGGTTTAAAAAATGGTAAAAAGAGAATATAGCTGTGCCAAGACAATCCTGCAGGGCACTGTGCAAGGAGGACGAAGGAGAGGAAGACAGAGGAAAAGATGGGAGGACAATATCTCAGAGTGGACAGGACTGAAGTTGGGCGATTCGCTGAGAATGGTAGAGAACTCAGGAATGGAGGGAGCTGGTTGCCAAGTCATCAGTGGTGCCCCAACGGTCGGCAAGACTTCGGGAGATAGATAGATAGATAGATAGATAGATAGATAGATAGATAGATAGATAGATAGATAGATAGATAGATAGATAGATAGATAGATAGATAGATAGATAGATAGATAGATAGATAGATAGATAGATAGATAGATAGATAGATAGATAGATAGATAGATAGATAGATAGATAGATAGATAGATAGATAGATAGCTGTGGGGGGGGGGGGGCAAATAAGCACTTACAGGAATAGCTTCAACAAGTCTACGCTATGTAGATATAGTGAGCTGTTCCTGAAGCAGACCGCTGTAACGCTGTTCATAATATTACACCAAAGGCTGTTTTAAGGAGAAAACATCACATAAATACATATCACATTATGGTGGCGAAACTGGTTTAATCCTTTCACTGCTATGATGCCGGTCGGCAAAAACAAAAACTCTCCTTTTCCACCGAATGATATCGTCAGTAGCTGTCAAAGGGTTAACTTATTATCTTTTTTCTTAGCCTCACGATATCAAGCATCTCTAAAACAAAAACTAAATGTTAACAGATTTTGAATTGTGAAATGCAGCGTCCTGCAGACAGTTGCACTGTTGAAGTTGAGAATATGCGTTATGAGTTTGCGTGCACTGTTGGAGTTGAGAATATGCGTTATGAGTTTGCGTGCACTGTTGAAGTTGAGAATATGCGTTATGAGTTAGCATGCACTGTTGAAGTTGAGAATATGCGTTATGACTTTGCATGCACTGTTGAAGTTGAGAATATGCGTTATGAGTTTGCGTGCACTGTTGAAGTTGAGACTATGCGTTATAAATTTGCGTGCACTGTTGAAGTTGAGACTATGCGTTATGACTCTGCGTGCACTGTTGAAGTTGACAATATGCGTTATGAGTTTGCGTGCACTGTTGAAGTTGAGAATATGCGTTATGAGTTTGCGTGCACTGTTGCAGTTGAGAATATGCGTTATGAGTTTGCGTACACTGTTGAAGTTGAGAATATGCGTTATGATTTAGCCATGCACTGTTGAAGTTGAGAATGTACTTTATAAATTTGCGTGCACGGTTGAAGTTGAGAATGTGCGTTATGAGTTTGCGTGCACGGTTGAAGTTGAGACTATGCGTTATGAGTTTGCGTGCACGGTTGAAGTTGAGACTGTGCGTTATGAGTTTGCGTGCACGGTTGAAGTTGAGACTATGCGTTATGAGTTTGCGTGCACGGTTGAAGTTGAGACTATGCGTTATGAGTTTGCGTGCACGGTTGAAGTTGAGACTATGCGTTATGAGTTTGCGTGCACGGTTGAAGTTGAGACTGTGCGTTATGAGTTTGCGTGCACGGTTGAAGTTGAGACTGTGCGTTATGAGTTTGCGTGCACTGTTGAAGTTGAGACTATGCGTTATGAGTTTGCGTGCACGGTTGAAGTTGAGACTATGCGTTATGAGTTTGCGTGCACGGTTGAAGTTGAGACTATGCGTTATGAGTTTGCGTGCACGGTTGAAGTTGAGACTATGCGTTATGAGTTTGCGTGCACTGTTAACCCCTTCCTTGTCACTGGACGGACATTTTCGTCTTAAATATTCATTCAGCGACCAAAAGTCATGACCGTCCTAGAAACATGAACACAAACGTGTTTCAGCAAGAGACAGAGATCCTCATGAGCCCCCGCGACAGCGGGGGCTCATGAGGATCTATGACTCTTGCGGTTGGATTGTTTTCTTGGCAATGAAGTGGTGTACATGTGCTGGTCTGTGATTCAGTACCATTTTACATTATAAATTGCAAAGAGTGACCATTTCTGCTGACAAGCAATACACAGTGTTGATACACAGTGTTGATCTTTTGCTCGGGCCTTTTCCTGTTTCTGTCTGAATTTTCACTCTTTGGCCAGACAGAAACTAGCTTTTAATAATCCTAAATCAACCAGAACCGTCTAAGTTATAATACCTGTTAACAGATTTACAGTTAAATAAAATAATAATAATACATAGTATTTATATGGCGCATTTCTCATATTTATAATATAACTCAATGCGCAGGACATAGCCGCGAACTGAACCCAACAAGCACGCTCACGTGAATCACGCGCATTCCCTCACACACTGTACATTAACACAGAACATGGGCAAGCTCAAGCTAGCTACTGAAATGTTTTTAATTTAAATCGATTTTTTAATATTTTTGAAATTTGATTAAGTGGGCTGCAATTAATACCGAATTCGTGAGGGAGGAAAGAGCCGGAGTACCCGGAGAAAGAACCCCCGACGGTCCGCCCGAATTAATGGTCACACTTACTAGAGGAGAAAAGTCCGACGCCGGAATCGGGTATCGAACCTCGCACCTCTTGCATTGGTGACAGGCGCTTTTACCGCTGCGCCACGGACCGCCCCAGTTAGAAGGTTGTATCTTCATCGTCAGTCTTGCATCATGGTCTGTAGTTTTCGCATGCGTTTACTACTTCTTTTTTTTTTTTTCAGAGCCCATCGAAGAAACGAACACTCTATCTAGAAAAGGCAATTGCAAGACAATTTATTATTTCGGGTTTTTCGAATTAGATATACAAACAAGTACACAACTTGCAACTTATCTTTCGGGAAGATGCAACAGCTACGTGTTAGGAAGGTTACAAAGTAAAGTAGGTAAGAGCCCTGACAGTGCTCTTACCTACTTTACTTTGTAACCTTCCTAAAATATTAGCACTGGCAGTCTCCCCTTTTCTTTTCATTTATAACTACGTGTTAGATTTCCTTTGTCCATGTCTGTCTTTGTTGTTGGAATACCTTCCTGTAGCCGGCAGTATGTGGACCCCAATTTTTGCTCGTCACACAACCGGGCGTCCACCAGGATAGAGATGCGTGTGTCTGTACATGGCTATTCCCGTTCCCTAGCGGCCGCTAGAAATTATATCTCTAACCCTTTTGCTATCGGTAGCGTGTTCGGTCGAGATGATTCCTGCAGGATTGACCTCAAACAAACACACTACCGACAGCCAAAGGGTTAGTCCTTTGGCTGGCTGTCGAGTGGGCTTTTTGTCCAGGTGATTCCTGCTTTCCTACATAAACCACCTTCGCAAAAAGTGCTGACAGGCAAACGACTTCAACCATCGCAAGCTAATTGCTGCACACGGATGTGAAGGATTTCTACAAGAGGCATAGATCCACATGAGCCCCCGCGACTGCGGGGGCTCATGTGGATCTATGCCTCTTGCAGTGTATCATCCACAGCGCCCGGGGTTTCAAGTGACAGTGATGACAAGTTGTATCTCATCGCAGACGTTCCTTACGAAAAAAAAACAGTTTCCGGCTTTGTAGCGTCTGCGATATTTTTGTTACAGATATGATACAGCTTACAATGGGCATATATGATGACCTCCTGCTACACTGAAGGGTTCATGAGGCTCTGTGTCTCTTGCAAAGTGGAGTTGACTCTGTCCAGTTGGTCGTAGAGTGTAGTTTCTGACAGCTTTCTTAACCCTATGGCTGTTGGTAGCTGTTATTGTCGCGATGATTCTGCAGTCAAAGGTTAATTTTTTTTATTGAAAACAAAAGGGGAGACTCAGTTAATTTATTAGTCTGCGGCATATTGTGTTGTAACTGCCATTTCTAAGCGTGTTTCTATTTCCCTTGGGTTTTTCTCTGGGGTATATTATAAGTTATTGTTCGGAGGGGTTCGCTACACGGACCTTTGTAGGCCTGAGGGAGGTCAAAGGAAACATTGTACCCCGAAGGCCGAAGGGCTCAGGGGTACAATGGTTCCTTTGACCTCCCGAAGGCCTACAAGGGTCCGTGCAGCGAACCCCTCCAACCAATGACGTACTTGTTTTCATTCCTCCACTATTTCCGTAAAAGAAATCAAGAAGACATCTTGCGACCTTGATCACGCCAGACATGACTGACGTCAAAGGAATATACATTTATACATAATAGACTTATGACGTAATTTAAAATATGTCATGACGTTGCCGTCTCCAGTACTGAGTGTGCTTGTTGTTTCGAACAACACTAAGTAACTTTGTACTTTATAACGTTTGGCGATCTTTTATAGAACAAAACTGGCATCCAAGATGCGTCATCGAGAGGGCTACAAAACGTCCGCCATTTTTCGCTACAGGGGATTTTACATCACGGTCACATGGTACGGTTTGCGCTAAAGTGACTGGTCGTGTGACGTAGGGAGGAAAACAAAGGTCTATATTACTAGTAACTATGGATGTTACTTTCCACGTGGTTCTTGTCCAGCCCCTCATCCAGCCCGCTCCACAGATTCGCGTGTACCCCATCAAGCACATGGGATCGTGATAATCGTTGTCTCTTGTTGGTTGAGATGGGCTCCAGCAGTGTCTGTGTTGTAATTGTTCCTGGTGGAGCGTTTTGTGTTGTCAGATTGCACCAGAATGACTGACTCGATCTGGCTGCGCGTGCTCAATGTGCCCTCATAAAACAGGTTTATTCAGTCCAAACTTAGAGACCGGCAGTAGGTCGATCCCCTAGGAAGGGAGGGTCGTTTCGATAAATCGCCCCGCCAGTACAGTACAGCGAGTACACCAGTACAGTACAGCGACTGCACCAGTAAAGTATAGCGACTGCACCAGTACAGTACACCGACTGCACCAGTACAGTACACCGACTGCAGGGGCTCATGACAATAACCGCCTCTTGCAGATGGATCTGGGTGAATGAATCCGCGGAATGTTTCAAGTCTGTGCAATGCTTGTCCTACTTGTGATTTAGGGGTAGTCTCTGTTCGGGGAGAGTCAGTCGTAGCTAACGAGGTGAAGGCGTCATCAAAATATCAAAGGATGGGGGGTGGGAGGGGGAGGGGAGGGTGGGGGGGTGAATACCTTCCCGCG
>BTPG01000006.1:210921168-210943503 GCA_036245525.1 Semisulcospira habei
CGTTTAGCACACAAATACACTCCACAAAGACATCGTACGTGACGTCATTTGACGGGAACATTAAAAACAACACGGGGAAAAAGCGCCGGAAGTAAATGAGAGGCTTCAAACTCAAAGTGATCTGCTTTTTGTTTCTTAAAATTTGCCGATTCAGCGTGTTCTCAGTGTTTTCCAGTCTAATGTCTACCCTTCTCTTTATAACTCATTTGCGGCCAGCCGCATCCGGATGCGCGGCATAAGCCGCGCATCCGGATGCGGCTGGCCGCGAATGAGTTAATCTATGTGAGTAGGCAGACGTAAAGAAGGCATTCTTCTGCCTCAGGCGCGTTCACCCATTCAGCGTCAACGCTCTACAGCAGGCGATGGGTTGACCATGATCATTGAAAGGTAGTGCCAGATTAGCGTGGCGCCTGAAGGCGCCAAGCTAATCTGGCACTACCCTTGAATTTCAGTGTGATAACGAATGTCTCATCAGAACGCACTGCACACTGATGACAGAACACAACCTGAATTGGACCAGAAACAGGCGTAAAGAACGACAGAACACAACCTGAATTGGACCAGAAACAGGCGTAAAGAACGACAGAACACATCCTGAATTGGACCAGAAACAGGCGTAAAGAACGACAGAACACAACCTGAATTGGACCAGAAACAGGCGTAAAGAACGACAGAACACAACCTGAATTGGACCAGAAACAGGCGTAAAGAACGACAGAACACAACCTGAATTGGACCAGAAACAGGCGTAAAGAACGACAGAACACATCCTGAATTGGACCAGAAACAGGCGTAAAGAACGACAGAACACAACCTGAATTGGACCAGGAACAGGCGTAAAGAACGACAGAACACAACCCGAATTGGACCAGGAACAGGCGTAAAGAACGACAGAACACAACCTGAATTGGACCAGAAACAGGCGTAAAGAACGACAGAACACAACCTGAATTGGACCAGGAACAGGCGTAAAGAACGACAGAACACAACCCGAATTGGACCAGGAACAGGCGTAAAGAACGACAGAACACAACCCGAATTGGACCAGGAACAGGCGTAAAGAACGACAGAACACAACCTGAATTGGACCAGGAACAGGCGTAAAGAACGACAGAACACAACCTGAATTGGACCAGGAACAGGCGTAAAGAACGACAGAACACAACCCGAATTGGACCAGGAACAGGCGTAAAGAACGCAGGACCAACAAAAAACATAACTCCTCCTGAACCCCCGCGACTGCTGTAAGTTAGTGCGACTTCGGGGGGCTCATGGCGTCTCTTGCAGCTGGTCAGTGTTCGCCTGCTCCGACAGTTACGGGGTTCATAGCGCTTAACTACTTGATATCGTGACTTGGATACTAGCTCCAGGAGCCATCTTGTCCACTGATGACTTTTCACGCTACTTCTGATTTTGACGCCCCGCATTTCTTCCTGCTGCAGTGGCGTCACCTTTACCCCAGTTGTGGTTGACCCCCCCCCCCCCCCCACCCCTAAACACTTCCCTCAGTTGTAGTTGAACCTCTCTCACAAAAGCCCCCAGTTGTAGTGAACCTCCCCCCCTTACCCCTTCCCCTTTCCCCCAGTGCCATTACCACTTGCAGGCACAGTAGCCCCTGAGGTAGTGGTACCGCCCTTACTACCAGCTGATCCAGTAGCCCCTGGGGTAGTGGGCCCGCCCTTACTGCCAGCTGATCCAGTAGCCCCTGGGGTAGTGAGCCCGCCCTTACTACCAGCTGATTCAGTAGCCCTTGGGGTAGTGGGCCCGCCCTTACCACCTGCAGATCCAGTAGCCCCTGGGGTAGTGGGCCCGCCCTTGCCACCTACTGATCCAGTAGCCCCTGGGGTAGTTCCCCCGCCCTTACTACCTACTGATCCAGTAGCCCCTGGGGTAGTGGGTCCAACTTTACCACCTGCAGATCCAGTAGCCCTTGGGGTAGTGGGACCGCCCTTACCAACTGCTGGTACAGAGGAATCGCTCTTGCCACCTGCTGATCCAATATCCCCTGCCACGGTTGAGCTATCCTTACCTCCTCCGCCAATGCTAGCCGAACCAGCCTTACCTCCGCCTGATCCAATTGAACCACCCTTACCACTGCCGCCAGTCCCAGTGGAACCACCCTTCCCTCCTCCAGTACCTGTGGAACCTCCCGTAGCATGTCCGCCAGTACCCGTTGAACTGCCCTTACCCTTTCCGCCTGTACCCGTGGAATCCCCCTTCCCTCCTCCTCCAGTTCCTTTGGACCCACCCGTGCTTGCCCCGGCTGAACCACCCTGTGTACCCCCAGTGTCAGAAGGTCCGTCCCAGTTACCATCGTCAGCAAAGTGTGCACCACCCTTTGCCTCGGCCTCGGACACGAAGGAGAAGAAGGCGTCACTAAAGCTTTCGTTGATGAACTTGACCAGCAGGTCCCGGACGAAGACTGTCTTGGTCTCGTTTGTGGCGCTGACCGTGACGTCTGTGGGCAGCGTCTGCAGGCTGCGGAGCGTGATTTTCAGCACGTCGATCGCTTTGTCCACGCAGAGGGTCGGCAGGATGTCGTTCACCAGCGTTTGGGCAATTGAGCCTCTCTCCTCCCCCTGGAACGAACAACATGCGAGCCTCAGCGAGCTGTGCACGACTGATCCATCTTGCGCAACGATAAGGGCAAGCATAATTTAACCCCTTTTCATCCTGATACACGATCGCTGGAACTAAATTTGACAGTGATAGTTCAAGGGTGGTGCCAGAATAGCTTGGCGCCTGAGGCGCCAAGCTATTCTGGCACCACCCTTGAACTAAAATGGTGGCAACGCTATACAACGCTTCCGCAGCTATTGATACGGAATCCTTGAAGGAGTTAAGTCGTTCACCCATGACACTGTATGACAAAGACACTGTATGACAAAGACACTGTATGACAAAGACACTGTATGACAAAGACACTGTATGACAAAGATAGTTAGTTAGTTATTTGGGTTTAACGCCGAGCAGGCGACTAAGGCCATCTCACGGCGGGTATGACAAAGACTCTGTATGACAAAGACACTAGATGACAAAGACTCTGTATGACAAAGACACTGTATGACAAAGACACTGTATGACAAAGACACTGTATGACAAAGATATTGTATGACAAAGACACTGTATGACAAAGACACTGTATGACAAAGATACTGTATGACAAAGATACTGTATGACAAAGACACTGTATGACAAAGACACTGTATGACAAAGACATTGTATGACAAAGACACTGTATGACAAAGATACTGTATGACAAAGACACTGTATGACAAAGACACTGTATGACAAAGACACTGTATGACAAAGATACTGTATGACAAAGACACTGTATGACAAAGACACTGTATGACAAAGATATTGTATGACAAAGACACTGTATGACAAAGACACTGTATGACAAAGACACTGTATGACAAAGATACTGTATGACAAAGACACTGTATGACAAAGACACTGTATGACAAAGACACTGTATGACAAAGACACTGTATGACAAAGATAGTTAGTTAGTTATTTGGGTTTAACGCCGAGCAGGCGACTAAGGCCATCTCACGGCGGGTATGACAAAGACTCTGTATGACAAAGACACTAGATGACAAAGACTCTGTATGACAAAGACACTGTATGACAAAGACACTGTATGACAAAGACACTGTATGACAAAGATATTGTATGACAAAGACACTGTATGACAAAGACACTGTATGACAAAGATACTGTATGACAAAGATACTGTATGACAAAGACACTGTATGACAAAGACACTGTATGACAAAGACACTGTATGACAAAGACACTGTATGACAAAGATACTGTATGACAAAGACACTGTATGACAAAGACACTGTATGATAAAGACACTGTATGACAAAGATACTGTATGACAAAGACACTGTATGACAAAGATACTGTATGACAAAGACACTGTATGACAAAGACACTGTATGACAAAGACACTGTATGACAAAGACACTGTATGACAAAGATACTGTATGACAAAGACACTGTATGACAAAGATATTGTATGACAAAGACACTGTATGACAAAGACACTGTATGACAAAGACACTGTATGACAAAGATATTGTATGACAAAGATACTGTATGACAAAGACACTGTATGACAAAGACACTGTATGACAAAGACACTGTATGACAAAGACACTGTATGACAAAGACACTGTATGACAAAGATAGTTAGTTAGTTATTTGGGTTTAACGCCGAGCAGGCGACTAAGGCCATCTCACGGCGGGTATGACAAAGACTCTGTATGACAAAGACACTAGATGACAAAGACTCTGTATGACAAAGACACTGTATGACAAAGACACTGTATGACAAAGACACTGTATGACAAAGACACTGTATGACAAAGATATTGTATGACAAAGACACTGTATGACAAAGACACTGTATGACAAAGATACTGTATGACAAAGATACTGTATGACAAAGACACTGTATGACAAAGACACTGTATGACAAAGACACTGTATGACAAAGATACTGTATGACAAAGACACTGTATGACAAAGACACTGTATGACAAAGACACTGTATGACAAAGATACTGTATGACAAAGACACTGTATGACAAAGACACTGTATGACAAAGATATTGTATGACAAAGACACTGTATGACAAAGACACTGTATGACAAAGACACTGTATGACAAAGATACTGTATGACAAAGACACTGTATGACAAAGACACTGTATGACAAAGACACTGTATGACAAAGACACTGTATGACAAAGATACTGTATGACAAAGACACTGTATGACAAAGATATTGTATGACAAAGACACTGTATGACAAAGACACTGTATGACAAAGACACTGTATGACAAAGATATTGTATGACAAAGATACTGTATGACAAAGACACTGTATGACAAAGACACTGTATGAGAAAGCAGATTGACAGAGCTGAGATAATTTCAGGGTGGTGCCAGGAAAGCTTGGTGCCTGTATGTGTCAAGCTATTCTGGCACCACCCTTGAACTGAAATGGTTGATCTATCTCCTAATCTGTAATAAAGACTTCATAAGACAATAAGCAATTTGTGTATAATTCACCCTCAGGATGTAATGGCAGGGGCGGATCTGGGGGGGGGGGGGGGTCCAGGGGTTCCGGCCCCCTTCCCCCACCCCAAATGTTTTTAAAAGCTATAACGAAGTCTCTTTTAGGGTGTTTGGACCCCCCCCCCCCCTCCCCCCGTTGTTTGATATTTTGGCGAACGGTGAGAGTCCCAACACGCATGCGCCCCTTCTCTCATCCCCTCCTCTACCCCCCCCCCCCCCCCCACCCACTCGCTTTTCGATTTTTTCGACCCCCTGGAAGCAAGGTTTAGCGTCGGGGACGCCTTTTGTATCAGGTTGAAGGTCCCAAATAAACAGTGGCACCCCCCCCCCCCACACACACACACACACACACACACACACACACACTCGAGGTAACTGATTCGCCCCTGAATGGGTTAAATTATTTATGATACGACTTTTTAAAAGTGGTTTTGTCTTGAAGCGACATAATTTTTCTATTGGAAATGTGCGACATGCCTTGCTCGCGACCGAGTGGGTGCTTACGCAAGTCCGCCGTGAGATGGCCATAGTTGCCTGCTCGGCGTTAAACCCAAATAACTAACTAACTTACGCAAGTCCCGCTGCAAGGGCCGATCGATATGTCGCATTGCAAAAGAAACGGAAAATTGTGACGTCGTAGACAGAACAGGCTTTATCACCACGTGTGATTTGAAATAGCCGTGTATCACATAAAGGCCCTCCGAGCTCATGAGGATCTACGCCTCTTGAAGATGTTTAGAGTTATCTGGTTGTTGGTTGGCATCCTTCTGTCTCGGAAGACAATGGAGTATAGCGCTTGCTGGGTCAGTCCGTTTTCAATATTTGCAGTGCCTGCTGTGACTAATCAGTCCAATGCGAGAGCGGCAGAGTCTGTTGCATTTGCTACAGGTGAAGCCTGTGACTGTTGCTGTGGACACTGGCTCTTCTTTCTTTCGTCTGCGCTGCCTCTTCTCCTCCCACTGGTTTTCTCTCCTTTCCTCGCTCATCTTTTATGCTGGTCTTCACTACGAGCCGCCAGCTGGCACGGTCTGCGGTGGTGGCTTCTAAGTCTGCGGGATTCAGGCTTCCAGCTTTCAGATCACGCTTGCAGACATCTTTGTATCTAAGCGCTGGTCTGCCTGTTGGTCCGGTGCCGGAGGCAAACTCCTTAGGAATCCGACCATCCTGCATGCAGCAGACATGACCAAGCCAGCGTAGGCGTCTTTGTGAAAGGAGTGCGTATATGCTAGGAATGTTGGCCTGGGTCAGCACTTCAGTGTTTGGAAGACGGTCCTTCCAAGTGATCCCAAGATTCTCCTCAGGCTGCGCAGATGGAAAGAGTTAAGTCTGCGCTCTTGACGGGTGTACAAACTCCACGTCTCGCTGCTGTAGAGAAGAATGCTGAGCACACAGGTCTGGTACACCTTCATCTTAGTGTTGATGGTAAGCAAGCTGTTGTTCCACACTCTTTTGGTCGGGCGAGCCATCGCTGTTGTTGCCTTGCCGATTCTGGAGTCCAGTTCGTTGTCCAGAGAAAGGTTATTGGAGATAGTTGAGCCAAGGTATGTAAAGTTCTCCACTACCTCGAGGGTGTGATCGCCTATAGAGATGCAAGGGGTGCTGCTGACATCCTGGCCCATGATGTTTGTCTTCGTCAGGCTGATGGTCAGCCCAAACTCATCGGTGGAGCGAGCGAAGCTGCTGACGAGACGCTGTAGTGCTTCCTCAGAGTGGGCAGTCAGGGCAGCATCATCAGCAAACAGCATCTCTCTAATCAGGACCCTGCGCACCTTGGTCTTTGCGCGCAGACGTGAAAGGTTGAAGAGGCTTCCTCCTAGTGTGTATGAAGACGCCATCTTCTGACTGAAGGCATGGCGCATCAGCAGGGAGAAGAAGATGCCGAAGAGAGTAGGGGCGAGTACGCAGCCTTGCTTCACGCCGCTTCGGATCGGGAAGGGTTCTGAGGATGAGCCATCATACTGTATGGTACTTTTCATATTTTCGTCATAAAAGGATGTGACCACCTTCAGAAGCTTGGGGGGACATCCGATCCTGTGTAATAGGGTGAAGAGACCTCTTCTGCTGACCAAGTCGAAGGCCTTGGTCAGGTCAGTGAAGGCGATGTAAAGTGGCTGTCTCTGCTCCCGGCACTTCTCCTGCAGCTGTCTCAATGAGAAGATCATGTCGACTGTTGATCTCTGAGGTCTAAAGCCGCAATGCGCCTCTGGGTAAACGCGTTGTAAAAGAAACGGAAAATTGTGACGTCGGAGACAGAACAGGCTTTTTTGGATCTATGCCTCTTGAAGATGTTTAGAGTTATCTGGTACACACTGGTTATCCGCCATGATTTCGCTCTCGTTCGTTGAGAGTTGCAAACGAACTTCATAATTGTGTAGGTTACATATTCAAATGAACCTCATAATTGTGTAGGTCACGTTACATATTCAAATGAACCTCATAATTGTGTAGGTCACGTTACATATTCAAACGAACCTCATAATTGTGTAGGTCACGTTACATATTCAAACGAACCTCATAATTGTGTAGGTCACGTTACATATTCAAACGAACCTCATAATTGTGTAGGTCACGTTACATATTCAAATGAACCTCATAATTGTGTAGGTCACGTTACATATTCAAATGAACCTCATAATTGTGTAGGTCACGTTACATATTCAAACGAACCTCATAATTGTGTAGGTCACGTTACATATTCAAATGAACCTCATAATTGTGTAGGTCACGTTACATATTCAAATGAACCTCATAATTGTGTAGGTCACATTACATATTCAAATGAACCTCATAATTGTGTAGGTCACGTTACATATTCAAACGAACCTCATAATTGTGTAGGTCACGTTACATATTCAAACGAACCTCATAATTGTGTAGGTCACGTTACATATTCAAATGAACCTCATAATTGTGTAGGTCACGTTACATATTCAAATGAACCTCATAATTGTGTAGGTCACGTTACATATTCAAATGAACCTCATAATTGTGTAGGTCACGTTACATATTCAAATGAACCTCATAATTGTGTAGGTCACGTTACATATTCAAATGAACCTCATAATTGTGTAGGTCACGTTACATATTCAAATGAACCTCATAATTGTGTAGGTCACGTTACATATTCAAATGAACCTCATAAGTGTGTAGGTCACGTTACATATTCAAATGAACCTCATAATTGTGTAGGTCACATTACATATTCAAATGAACCTCATAATTGTGTAGGTCACGTTACATATTCAAATGAACCTCATAATTGTGTAGGTCAAGTTACATATTCAAATGAACCTCATAATTGTGTAGGTCACGTTACATATTCAAATGAACCTCATAATTGTGTAGGTCACGTTACATATTCAAATGAGGTAGGTCAGGCAGTGAAAGGACCGCTGTTTTTACCATTTTTTTTTTTTCTTTTTGCCTTGCTTAAAACTTTGTAGGAGTAGGGCTGAATGTTGGAATTTGCTGGAAATGTATGGTTAGATAAGAGGAGACATGTTTGGTGCTTTGATTCATACCATATTGAGCTTATCCAGTGGACAATTGTGGGCCTATGTTGAGTTGCCGCTGCCATGGTGATTTGAGGGGCACGCTGATTTCAGCTGAGCTTGGGTGTGGGGTTGGTAAGGAATCAGGTTCATAGCCAAGAAATGAGACAGTCAATGTGCTGAGGTGTTTTTTTTTTGTTTGTTTGTTTGTTTGTTTGTTTGTATATTGTGCATGGCAAATGTGCAGCTGGTAGGCGGTAGTGTTTTTTAGGGATTGAAAACTTAGGGGATGACTGGGACTGACTAAGGCTAAGAGACTGGACAGTATGGAAACGGCACTGCGTTCCTTGGCCTGTAGTCTCCATGAAGAACTAGGACTAAGTCTGTACAACTTTGAAACACGTGACTCCAATGATTGGTCAGAATGTTAGAGGGTTTTCTACCCTCCTGTGTTCGCCCCGATATAACTGCCATTTTCCCGCTTAACTCGTTCGAGGCGGCACGTGTCGAATGAGTTAACTCATTCTATCCCAGACACACCACAGCAAGATAAGGATCGACCATGATAGTTCAAGGGTGATGCCAGAATAGCTTGGCGCCTATAGGCGCCAAGCTATTCTCGCACCACCCTTGAACTATCATGGTCGATCTGTCTCCTGAATTGTAATGCAGTCCTCAGAGGATAACTCCATAATGTGGGTATTTCGTACCTGGGACACAATGGGTTAACGGAGAATTGGAAACGATACGATTATTTCGAAGCGAACACAGTAGGCAAAGTGTGGTATTAGCATGAGCACCCAACTCCCCCCCCCCCCTCCCCCCCCTCCCCCCCCCCCCCCCCCCCGACAACAATTGCCAGCGTTGCTTGCAGAGACCAATACAATATTCTCAAGGCGAATATTACCGTAAGTGGCTCCGTCTCATAGGGAGACAACTCCCCTCCCGCCGGTGCCGCTTCCTTGTAGATGATATCCTAAAGGACAGACATACATACAAATAAAAAAAAAATAATAATGAATAAAGAAATGAAAAGCTAATTTACGTAGAGGGTCAGAGGGTTGGAAGTTTGCACATAATGGAGCGCCTGACAGCAGCAGGCTTTCACATCTCCAGCTTCCATCCCCATCAGCATTTGAAAAGTGGATAGGTGAATCATTCTTTTATGAGTTAGATATATTTATTTCAAACATTTGGGATTCGGTTGTGTTGTTTTGTCACGATGATTCCTGAAGGGTTAAACAATCTATCTTAGTTTGCTTTGACGAGAAATAAAAACAACACACTTACTACGAACATTTCATACCAACACAAACTAGATTCGCCGTTAGCCGCTTATCACGGGAAAATATCAGTATACGCTCGTCTGTTACCCCAAAAAACAAGATGGGATGAACCATAACCCTCAAAGTCCCTTCTACATGAGATCTGTCTTCGCTGTCAAGGGTCTCTACCTTGGCTAACGAACTCATACAATGTCTCTCTCCAAACTAGCTAAATTTTCAAAATTTCAAGTAGATATGCAAACACTACGGACTCTAATCTGGGTCAAACGACTTATTATAAACGGTTGTTTATGTCTTAAATGAGACATTCAATTACAATATACTCGGAGGCTTTCTTAGCCACCTCTTTAAGAAAGTATTTCGCCAAGTTTCAAGCTTGTGTGTACATAAATATCGGAGATTCTCTTGTTTACATACATACGCACGCACATACATACGCACACACACTAACTAGGGCGCTTCGCGCCAAATGTAGTTTAGCCACAGGTTAGCGTAACTAACTAGACATGACATAATTTTTATCTTGCTACTTCAATTGTGAGATGTTTAGGCCTGCCCGCCTTTGACACCATGGACATGCTATTAAATTCGCCCCTACCGCGACCCGTCCTAAAATGCCCCTTCTAAAAATAGAAGGGACTTAAAAATACTGATTGTACAAAACTAAACATGTAGCAGAAAATAGTTTTCCCTTACATAATCATCATCGTCATAGTCCTCATCCTCATCACCACCGTAGTCCTCGTAAACTTCGACTGCGGCCTTTTTCGCAGAGGCGAACCCCAGGATGATGAAGGCTCCGAGGAAGAGCAGCAGCCGGTGTTGAGAACCCATACTGAACAGTGAACACGCGGCGCGATCAGACTACCGCGATCTGGATCTTGTTGAACTGACGACAGCTAGTGATGGGATTCTGCTCTCGCCTCCAGCGATTCTGTCCAATTTATAAAGAAGCAGAGACAGGCACTTGGTGCATCCATTACTTACACCACCAACGTGTGGATTATAAATCAACCGTAACAGTGCAAGGGTAGTGTCTGGTTAGCTTGTGACCTCAGGCGCCAAGTTAATCAGATACTACCCTTGCACCGAGCTGTCACGACAGACCCATCTCTTGCGGTTTGTAGTTCGCACTTGTGCTTGAATGTCAAGGTTGAATTACCCGTCTCTTGGTTCTGGAAGTGAAGTGCGTATTGTAAATGGGTCATTAGGGTGCGAGCTGAAACCGGTTTGTTTGGACAACTTTTTGTTGTTCTTCTTCATGCACAGTCACATGACTGGGAGTTGTGGGCTCGCACGTTGATTGTGACGAGCGTTGACTACTGGGAGTTGTGGGCTCGCACGTTGATTGTGACGAGCGTTGACTACTGGGAGTTGTGGGCTCACACGTTGATTGTGACGAGCGTTGACTACTGGGAGTTGTGGGCTCGCACGTTGATTGTGACGAGCGTTGACTACTGGGAGTTGTGGGCTCACACGTTGATTGTGACGAGCGTTGACTACTGGGAGTTGTGGGCTCGCACGTTGATTGTGACGAGCGTTGACTACTGGGAGTTGTGGGCTCGCACGTTGATTGTGACGAGCGTTGACTACTGGGAGTTGTGGGCTCACACGTTGATTGTGACGAGCGTTGACTGGAAGATGAGTGTATGACTGGACAGACTATCCCACAAAACCTGTTCTGAGCGGCAACCATTTTGAGAGATCACCTGTCATTAAAGACCATCGTTTAGGTGGCTGTGGTTGTAGCTGTGGTTGTAGCTGTGACTGTAGCTGTAGCTGTGGCTGTAGCTGTGGCTGTGGTTGCAGCTGTGGCTGTGGTTGTAGCTGTGGCTGTGGTTGCAGCTGTGGCTGTGGTTGTAGCTGTGGCTGTAGCTGTGGTTGTAGTTGTGGCTGTAGCTGTAACTGTGGCTGTGGTTGTAACTGTGGTTGTAGCTGTGGTTGTAGCTGTGACTGTGGCTGTAGCTGTGACTGTAGCTGTGGTTGTAGCTGTGGCTGTGGTTGTAGCTGTGGCTGTAGTTGTGGCTGTAGCTGTGGCTGTAGTTGTGGCTGTGACTGTGGCTGTAGGTGTGGTTGTAGCTGTGGCTGTGACTGTAGCTGTAGCTGTGACTGTGGCTGTAGCTGTGGCTGTGGTTGTAGCTGTAGCTGTGACTGTTGCTGTAGCCACCTGAAATGATGGTCTTTAATGACAGGTGACACTTCCGAGACTTCAGCGAGCACCTGTCTTGTAGCTCTTTGTGAACCCTCTAGCCCCGGATCCCTACAGCATGGCTTGACCATGATCAGTCAAGGGTAGTGCCAGATTGGCTCAGACACCGTACCATTAATTCATTGTGCCCGACGTACAAAATACCCACATTTTAGAGTTATCCTCCGAGGACTGCATTACAATTCAGCAGACAGATCGACCATGATAGTTCAAGGGTGGTGGCAGAATAGCTTGGCGCCTTCAGGCGCCAAGCTAATCTGGCACTACCCTTGAATTATCATGGTCATTCCATCTCCTGCAACTGGTACACAGTCGTTAGGCAACACCTGCACAATTTGAAAAATGGGACCCTTGGGCTGAAAGTGTTAAGCGGGTAGCTCCAGCCGTCGCGAGACAATTTCAGGCAGCATGGAAGATCCGTACAGCCAAGGCTCACCTGCAGTGTATATGCTTGGGCTGTTTCTAGCGCTGAAGGCCACGGAACACAGTGCCGTTTCCGTTCTGTCCAGCCTCTTAGCCTTAGTCAGTCCCAGTCATCCCCTAATATTTCAATCCCTAAAAAAACACTACCGCCTACCAACTGCACATTCGCCATGCACAAAATAAAAATTTTTTAAAAATTTAAAAAACAGCACATTGACTGACAGTCTCATTTCTTGGCTATGAACCTGATTCCTTACCAACCCCACACCCACCACAGCTGAAATCAGCGTGCCCCTCAGATCACTACATCAACGGCAACTCAACATAGGTCCACAGTTGTCCACTGGATAAGCTCAGGACGGTATGAATCAAAGCATCAAACATGTCTCCTCTTATCTAGCCAGAAAATTCCAACATTCAGCCCTACTACAAAGCAAAAAGTTATTTTTTTAAAAACACCGGTCCTTGCACTGCTTGAACTGCCCGATTTGAATATGTAACATGACCTGCGCGATCTGTCGCGTCTACCCGTTCCTTGGCAACCACACCGGATCCACGCAAATAAACTATTAACCCTTTCTGCCCGGCGCCCGTATTTCCCAAATTTTGGAGCCGTCATCTAACGACTATGCGCCTGTTGCAGGAGATGGATCGACCATGATAATTCAAGGGCACTGCTGTAGTGCGTCAGGGCTGATTGAGTCAACAGAATGACTTAGGGTGAAGACCGATCTGTCTCCTGAATTGTAATGTAGTCAGGCTAACTCCAAAATGTGGGTATTGTGTACGTCGGGCACAATCAGTTAATGGTACCGTGTGTCGGCATTAGATGGGGGTGGCTGGCACTGTCTTCCATTCTCAAATTCAAGTTACCTTACTGTCCACAACACAGAAACAAACGTTTTCCGATCACACGGAAAACCAGAAACTCCTAGCAGTAATGTAATCTATGGCGTGCAAGTGGGTTGGCCATCCCGTTGTCAGTCCTTCCGGCGCTTCGGAGTGGCCCCGGTTTTATTTACAATCCGATGCCTGTGGTTTGTGTGTCGGTGGCGGCAAGTGGGTTGGCCATCCCGTTGTCAGTCCTTCCGGCGCTTCGGAGTGGCCCCGGTTTTATTTACAATCCGATGCCTGTGGTTTGTGTGTCGGTGGCGGCAAGTGGGTTGGCCATCCCATTGTCAGTCCTTCCGGCGCTTCGGAGTGGCCCCGGTTTTATTTACAATCCGATGCCTGTGGTTTGTGTGTCGGTGGCGGCAAGTGGGTTGGCCATCCCGTTGTCAGTCCTTCCGGCGCTTCGGAGTGGCCCCGGTTTTATTTACAATCCGATGCCTGTGGTTTGTGTGTCGGTGGCGGCAAGTTTATTGTAAAAAATGCTTCCCAGTTAGGACACTTGTGCGAGTGTTGGTCTGTGATGTTGGACTCTACGGCTGCAAGCTGCAAACCGCGGGGATCCAAACTCACACACTGTTCCTGAAGTGCACGCAAGACATCCCATCATTAACCCCTTTAACCACATTTCCCAAATTTAGGTGTCACTAGCGACTATGTGCCAGTTGCAGGAGATGGATCGACCACGATAATTTAAGGGTAGTGCCAGATTAGCTTGGCGCCTGTCGGCGCCAAGCTAATCTGGCACTACCCTTAAATTATCATGGTGGATCCATCTCCTGCCGTAGTGCGTCAGGGCTGAATGGGTTAACTTTAGCAGTGAGGGGGTTTGTTACAATGCAGGTGTCGGACTGGCCAAAGTCCCACACACGCGAGGGCTGATTACTGGATGTACAACGCAGGTGCCGCGCTGGTTACTACTGTGCAATGATCGTTATCGCGTGCTGGTCCGTGGTTGCAGACATTGTGGCTCTGGACCATAAGGTCCATAATCACAAACCAGCATACACATAATTCGCCCAACATCGGATACACTGTCATTTAGAAAATGTACCGGTGTCAACTCACAGCAGCTCCACCCTGTCATTGTTGTTAATTAATACGTGGGAAATAGTGCTGGTCTGCACATCCTATGTTGGGAACTTCTCTCTCTATTACTATTATTTTGTGTATATATATATTTTTTAATTGTATTATTTTTTTAAACATTTTTAAACATATAATAAAAATATATGTATTATATTTATATATTATTATATTTTTTATCCTAGTAGGTGTTCAGTGGAAGGCTCAAAAGATCTAATAAGCGATGCAGTCACAAAAGGGCAGCTGATCTCCTGATGACACAATGCAAGCTTACCAGCCTGGAATCCCATGGCATTAGCACAGCATTCTCAGAATTTAATGCAAAATTATATATATATATATATATATATATATATATATATATATATATATATATATATATATATATATATATATATATATATATATATATATATATATATATATATATATATATATATTTTTTTCCTTTCTTACTAAATTTCTCCGAGGATGGGGGGGGGGGGGGGGGGGATGGTTCTTTTTACTTATGTTTTATCTCTTTTGCTGTATCGTCTGATGTATTTTTACATGTGTAGAATAGCAGGACAGTCTGGAAGATAGGCATTGCTATGCCTAAAACGTTTTATCCTGAATAAAAACGTTTCATCATCATCATCTTTCTCTCTCACACACACACACACACACACACACACACACACACAATTATAGAAATGCAAACGCACACACATTCACTAAAAGACGCTAACATATTTCTGACAATGAAAATTCAACTAAGTGTAACAGAAAAAAAAATGTATTGCAAGAATATTGTATCTGCAGTGCCTCTTGGTTCTATGGCGATCTTTGCACAAAACAAACTACAACTCATTACACAGTAACAAAATACACAACTAGGAATGCTCGCCTCCAATACAAACAGTTGCACCTCTACACTGGCATGGTGTGCTGGACTGTGTACATTTCTCATACTATAAGTAACATGACTTAAAGTCCAACATCACACACCAGCACACATGCCCATGGCCACACTGGTTACCTCACTCGATTCACTACTACTGTACAGCGGTTGGGCATAGAGGGAGAGAACCAGTGTGGCCAATGATCTGTACAATTAATCTTTATTTTACAACGGTGAAGACAATTCCAATAAGGCATCTTTCTGCTTCTGAAGCTGGAACCTATAGCGACCGACGTTCTCAAGTGACCGATTTCTGGTCGCCTCGTGCTCCGAGACGAGGTTGGTTGGTTGGTTGTACATTGCTTAACGTCCCGACAGCAACAAGACTTTCTCAGGACATGCCTGCACTGCTTGTGACAAAAACAACGTAAACAGAATATTGAATGTATGTCGCCAGCTGGCCTAATACGCTAAATAAATCGAAGACCATTTAGCAACACACATCCAATATCAAGAGCTACAGACAGCGCAGACAGCAGGAAGAGTCTAAAAAAGGAGAATACAGGTGAATGGACCAAGGGTAGACAGAAACACACGTCCCAGAATAGAGAGAAAAACCCACCCTGTGGGGCTGACCAGGGTGACCCTGGGAACTAGAAAGTAATTAACCCCACCCAAGTCCCCCAGGGCAGACCCGGGCGGGGGGTCCGAGATGAGAAACCAAACCGCTGGACAATGGGGGTCACTCAGTCCGTCTCTAGAGACATGATACCATTCTAACGCTCTACTTCCATGCTACAGAAATTGCCATCTTAAGTCAACAAACCGGTGATAGGAATAGATCAACCATGATAGTTAAAGAGCAGTGCCAGATTAACTAGGCACATACAGGCACCAAGCTTTTTCTGGCATGATAGATCAACCATGACATTTAAAGAGCGGTGCCAGATTAACTAGACACATACAGGCACCAAGCTTTTTCTGGCATGATAGATCAACCATGACAGTTAAAGAGTGGTGCCAGATTAACTAGACACATACAGGCACCAAGCTTTTTCTGGCACCAACCCTAAATTATCGGTTTTCCCTCAGTTTGTATCGTGGCTGAACAACTTCACTCATTCAAGGCGCCACCCAACAATAGCTGCTGAAGTGTCCTATAGCGTTGCCGGAGGCAACACTATGGGACACTTTAGCAGCTATTGATGTGGCTCGCCTTAAGTGAGTTAACACTTTAGTGCAAGCAGCCACTGAACCCCAAGTCTGGTAACAGTAACGGTGGCTGCATGCACAAGGTTCGTCATGGCTGATGAAGAAATGTTACAGATGAAATGAGCGAGGTAATTTAGCAAACATCACTGTTCACTGCTCTCGTCCGACACTACAGCATCAGCTGCCCCTGAGGATCCTACAGAACTCCCTGGCTCATTCCCTACACCCTCTGGCGGACGTGTACTCAGATCTCCACCACTGTCACTAACAGCACTGCTGGCGCCCGCAGCTGCTGCTGAAGAGAGGGTGTAGACAACGTCTGGCACACGGCTACTTCCATGGCTGTCCGACGTTTCACTCTGGCTGTTCGTGACTTTGTTACCCGCACCCGAGCTCCCCGCTTCATCGCCCAGAAACTTCTCCCACCCTCGCAGTCGTTCCTGTTTCTCCGCTTCCGTCTCGTGCACCTCATACCGCGTCTTGCCGTCGTAGGTCTGAGCAGAGATCTGTTTCTTAGCGAACCACCGGCCCTGCAGCGCCGCTACGCACACGTCTGCCTCCTCAGGCGTCTTGAACGTCACAGAGATCACACCATCAGGATGGCGCTAGGGAGAAAAAAAACAACAGCATCGTTACCTCGAATGGCAAGTCCAACTTACTATCGTTTGTGGCGGATGACAGCAGCATCACACAGCACTAATCCCTTCACCGTCAGTGGACACGTGTTTTTGGAATCATTGTCAATTAATCATTAAAGATCTACAGTCATCAAAGGAACATGGATCCCAAGTGGTCTGGGCAAGAGGTATAGATCCTCATGAGCCCCCGCAATTGCGGGGGCTCATGAGGATCTATACCTCTTGCAGTTTCGTGGTGTTCATTTTTCTCAGTGGTGAAGGGGTTGAGTTGGTGTATAAAATAAAAATAAGAATAATGCATCTGAATTTGGTTCTCCATCATCTCACACGTTTACCATCCCCCACCCCCTAACCCTTCAATGAAACAATAAGATGATATTTTATGAGAGATGATACAAGCACAAGGCATGGAAGTAAACAAAGCTCCTCACATCATGCACCTGCACTTTGCGGACCTCCCCAAACTTGGTACACTCTGTTCTCACGTCCTCCCTCAGCTCGTTGATTAACGTTGGCTCATTCTAAAACACAGGTGAAAACACTAATCTGAAAAGGTGACATTATAATCATCTCAAAGTAAAGATTGCTGACAATATGAGACGTTACTGATGGACTATTAGCCTCAGAAGCAGAAAAATAACACTTTCATAAGCAGTCTTCTCGGGGCTCCATTACAGTACTGAAAAATGCTTTGTATTTCTACAAAGACCAACACTGAAAAACTATATTAGCAAAATCAATTCGTACTGGGTGTAGTGTCATGAATGATATTTCTGTGATGAATGAGACTGAGAGCAACAGACGTGAGGCAAGTGGGTTTTTTTTTGGCGGAGATGTCTGTGGAAACCTTACCTCAAACTCGTTGGCATCAAACATATTTTTCAGGATGACAATGCGCTCGAAGCGAAGACGTGTACCAGGCACCATATCAGGCCGCCAGTCAAAAAGCCTGCAGACCAAACACACCAAGCAGGTTACGGACAAGATCTCAGAGTATATCACATTTCTATGTGTGGTGTTAACTCGTTCAACCACAGACACACCACAGCAAGATATGGATCAACCATGATAATGCAAGGGTGATGCCAAAATAGCTTGGCGCCTATGGGCGCCAAGCTATTCTGGCATCACCCTTGAACTATGATGGTCGATCTGTGTCCTGCACTGCAATGCAGTCTTCAGAGGACGACGGCAACATTTGGGGGTTTCGGTCTGGGGTACAATAAGTTAACCCTTATCATTCGGAATACACCAGTGTGTGAAATAAGTTTGACTAAAATAGTTCAAGAGGAGTGCCAGAATAGCTTGGCACCTCTAGGCGCCAAGCTATTCTGGCACTACCCTTGAACTAAAGCCATCGGTCTATATCCTTAACTGTAAGTACTATAATGCAGCTTGCATATGGCAGTGTACAAATGTGAAGCTTTTTGTGGGTTATGAAACCAAAAAACACTTGGTACCCTAAAATGCACGGAATATTCTTTCAGAATGTACAGTTCTGCATTTTAAAAATGCAACAAAACAACCAACCAAACCTCTGAATCACACCAGCAGTAGAACTACTTTCCGTTGAAAACGTATGAGCAACATTTCCTCTATGTTACATAAATGTAAATATTAATATGTTTGTCAGCAGTCATAATTATTCAAAACTGTTGCGTTTTTTTCAAAGCACACATGACTGCACAAATAATATTGTGAGACATCGCATGAGACGACGCGACCATGATAATTCAAGCATAGTGCCTGACTGGCTTTGCGCCTGATGGCAGCAAGCTAATCTGGCTTTACCCCTGAATCATCATTTGTCACTCCATCTCCTGCAACTGGCTCAGTGGTTAGGGGACATCTCCAAAACAAAGGAAAGATAACCATGGGGTTATATGGGTTAACATCTTCACTACCACAGACCAAACAAGCCAATGTGTCTCTAGAATAGGGTTAAAAATGAAAACACCTTCCGCAAAGAGAATCCACCTGCAAGAGGCACAGATCCTCATGAGCCCCTGCAGTTGCAGGGCTCATGAGGATCTGTGCCTCTTGCTTCCTTCATGATGATTTATGCCTCCTGTTTAGTTCTGTTGATTTGTGTAGACCTCCTGGCAGTGAAGATGTTAATAAAAGCTGAACCACACACAAGCAACGCACTTGGCCTGTTTCTCCTTCATTCTGCGCTTGGCTTTGTTGCTGAGCTTCTTCTTTTTCTTGCTGGGGTCGAAGCTTCCCTTCAGCGTGAACTTGGCGCGCTCGATGGAGATGGTGTTGCCGCGTATGTCTGACCCGTCCAGGATCTTCATCGCCAGGTCCACAGACTCTTGCTAAGAACATGCACAAAAAAAAAAAGAGTTCAGAATTTAATATTAGGCATTGAAGTGACGATCGTGACCATTTTTTATTTTCGGTCTCGGAAAATATTGTTCAAAACTGGATATTGTTGTTATTAAAACAACTGGAAAAGACACGCTGGAAAAGACATGCTGAAAAAGACACACTGTCTTGACTGCTACCGAGTAATTGACGATTCCGCTCTGCTGAATAGTATCATCAGTAGAAGTCAGAGATTAACATTGCCAATGTACTTGTACGTCTCCTGACCTTGATGTAGCAGCAAAGCCCATCGCCCTTGAGTGTGCCATCTGCGTTTCTGTAGAGCTTGAGTTTGGGTTTGTTTGTCAGGGGGTCGAACATGACGAGTCCGCACTTGGTCATCAGCTCCCGGAACTCCTCCTCCGTCATGTCCACAGGCAGGTTGGACACGTACACGTGGGTGGACTTCTCCGTGTCTATGTCAAACCAAGCTGCACACACATCACAGATATACCCTGTGCCTGTCAGTAACGCATGTGAGTGGACTCCTGCAGAAATCATTGCAACAAACAGTGCCACCGACAGGCAAATGGTTAAAACTCCATTTCAAGGGTAGTGCCAGATTAGCTTGGCGCCTTCAGGTGCCAAGCTAATCTGGCACTACATTTGAATTGGAGTACTGGGGCGCATTTCCCAGCGGCGCCCGAACGCGTACATACGCCGGTTATGTTTTCTTGGTGTAGGAAAAGCTTTGTAGAAAGATTACGGATTCCACTTTGTGGCTTCTTTAGAATGCACTAAAGAATATTCTGTCAAAGCCATTATTGTGAAAAATTTAATGCTGTAAATGCGCGAGGACACACTGGCCGTCCTTGCTGAGTGTTTCTACCATCAGCAAGATGAACAATCACACGTCAAAAGACAGTTGATATTTTTAGCATAGATTTAAGGCCAAGTAACCACAAGTTGTGAGCGGATCAACCTCAAACAAACTACTTAGACTGCAATATGCCTACGACAGAAGAGCAATCAGAATTATCAGTATTACCCAGAAAACCTTGAAACTGATAGCATGATAACAATACCTCCTTCGCATGCAACATTTCTCAGCAGTTAATGCAACGAAAGAAAAATCGTCTGCAACTATGATGGGTGGGCCATACTGACTGTGCGCCGCGCTGGACCCCTCACGTCCATGTGCAAGCTAAACGCTACGCTCACCACACGTGCCGCTTCCTGCAGCGCACAGACAAAACGTGCGCTCTAGGAAACGTGCCCCTGTACCAGTGGCAGCATGTACAAGTGAGTTTTACATGCAGCCAGTACTGGATGCACTTAATGCCGATGCACTACAGCAGTGGTGGGCAGTGGGCAGATGTTCACATCTGCACGGGACATAGACGACCCCGCCCTCCACGAGTCGCCTGCTGCCTTGCAGGCCTGGCCGCTTGGCTGCGGAAAGGCTAAGGGAGGAAACCCCTGACATCAAAGCCCCCGTGTCTCCGGGGAAGGCTTTTGAGCCAGAGACTAGGACAAGGACAGTCTGATATAAAACCTACGACCCGAGGACCTCGATGCCATCGTCCCAGCTTGCTAGGCCATGGCAGATGAACCAAGGGTTTAAAGGGTGGGGCCAGTACTGCGCACACTGCACTCCACCAAAAAGCTCCACTGCGCAGGCTTTAGGAAACGTCCACGGACCATGACACTGACCATTCCAAGTCCTGTAGCGATGGGCGAGGGGCGAAACGGCAGGTGAAAGATGTCACTGGAAGCCGCAGTCTCAAACCTGCATGCAGGCGGTTCAGGATATTGGTCGCCTAATGTTGACCTGGGGATGACAACATCACTCGGCACACCCTGAACGACCAAGCAGCCTTCTCTAGGGACAGCACTGCTTGCTCCACACGGAGAGGGGCCTAGAAAAGGTGGCCTAACCAAAGCTCGTCCCCTCGCAACCCCAGTTGGCTAGCCGCGGTCAACGGGCATCTTCTCCTGCGGTCAAAAAACAAGAAAGAATAACGGATCCACTCTCATGACGACCACGACCGGACTCAATGTAGCATGCTGGAACGTCCGAACCATGCTCGACAAAGCAGACAGCGGACGCCCTGAACGTCGCTCCGCCCTCATTGCCCATGAATTGCGGAGGTTAAACATCGACATCGCCGCGCTCAGCGAAGTACGCCTTCCGGACGAAGGCAGCCTCCAAGAACTTGGTGCTGGGTACACCCTCTACTGGTCAGGCAGGCCTGCATCAGAAAGACGGCTCTCAGGCGTGGGTTTCATGGTCAAGACATCCATTGCGACTAAGCTGGAAAACCTACCAACGGGCCACTCAGATCGCATCATGTCCATGCGCCTCCCACTGAGACACCAGCAACACGTCACCCTTCTCAGTGTGTACTCCCCAACCCTCCTGGCAGAGCCTGCTGAAAAGGACAAGTTTTACACTGACCTGCGCAGCCTCCTACAGAGTACCCCAGCAGACGACAAAGTCATCATCCTTGGCGACTTCAACGCCAGAGTGGGCCAGGACTCTGAAGCCTGGAAAGGAGTCCTCGGCAAGCATGGCGTGGGGAACTGCAATGACAATGGCCGCCTACTGTTGGAGTTCTGTGCGGAGCAGCAACTGGTCATCACCAACACTACTTTTCAGCAAAAGGACAGTCGAAAGACCACCTGGATGCATCCTCGCTCCAAACACTGGCACCTTATCGACTATGTCCTAGTGCGTCAGAGGGACCGCAGTGACGTCCTCCTCACCAGAGTGATGCCCAGCGCAGAGTGCCACACTGACCACCGCCTTGTCCGCTGCAAA
>BTPG01000006.1:210945690-210984285 GCA_036245525.1 Semisulcospira habei
CTGGAGTGACTATATCACCAACGTCGAGGTCCTTGAACGGGCTGAAACTGTGAGCATCGAGGCTTTGCTGCTGCGGACACAGCTCCGCTGGGCGGGGCATGTCTCCAGGATGGAGGATCATCGCCTACCAAAGATCACCCTGTTCGGCGAGCTTGCTACTGGACACCGTGACAGAGGGGCACCAAAGAAGAGATACAAAGACTGTCTCAAGAAGTCACTTAGTGCCTGCCAAATCGACCACCACCAGTGGTCTTCGCTTGCTGCGGACCGTGACACCTGGCGCTCCACCATTTACAAGGCAGCTGTCTCCTTTGAGGACTCTCACAGAGCTAGCCTTAAGGACAAGCGGCTCAGGAGAAAAAACAGAGATGCCGCAGCTCAGAACCCTGGCCATACCTTCCCCTGCAGCCACTGCGGTCGAACCTGCCTGTCTCGGATTGGCCTCCGCAGCCACGAACAAGCCTGCAGACGTCGTGGGCAACTCCTATAAAATCTTCGTTCGCGAAGTCAAGCCAAGAGAGAGACAGCAGGGGATGAATCGACCATGATAATTCAAGGGTAGGGCCAGATTAGCTTGGCGCCTTATGGTGCCAAGCCAATCTGGCACTACCCTTGGACTATCAAGGTTGATCCATCTTCTGCAACTGGTACATAATCATTAGGTGACACACGGGGTTAAATGGGCTAAAATACTTTGAAACACTGACACGCTTTGTGCCAAATACTCATAATTCTGGTTAACCATGCAATGTCAATAAGACCAGCTAGGCCACAACAGCAACAGATAGAGCCAAACCACATCATGTGTCCTGTAAGGGGGGGGGGGGGGGGGGGGGGGGGGGGGGAATTAATGAGGTTCTTGATCTCTTGCAGTTTCGTGGTGTTTACATTTTCCCCACAGCGAAGGGTTAAACTTTTCTTATACACTTGAGCTACTACATCCCGCAACTAAGTTTTTAACGTTCATGTTTAAGTCAGGTTCTCAGTGTGTGCGTGCGTGTGTGTGCGCGTATGTGTGTGTGTGTTGTGTGATTGCTATATTTGCCTTTTGCTGATCACGTTTTGCCTTTCCATTTTAATTAGGTTTATATATCACGCACGTGTGTGTGCGTGTGCAAGGAAATGATTGAAAAAAGGTCGGTGTACCTAATCATTTATCCTCGAGAGATAAAGTTTCATTTTATTTCAAACAAACAAACAAACAAACAAAACACCCAGATCTCTCTGTCTCATTACACGAACCTGGCTACATCCCCCAAACACCCAGTTCTATCTCCGACATTACACAAACCTGGCTACATCACCCAAACCTATCTCCGCCTCATTAGACAAACCTGTCTACATCACCCAAACACCCAGTTCTATTTCCGCCTCATTTTACAAACCTGGCTACATCACCCAAACACCTAGTTCTATCTCCGACTCATTACACAAACCTGGCCACATCACCCAAACACCCAGTTCTATCTCCACCTCATTACACAAACCTGGCTCTGGCTGGGGAGGTGCCTTGCGCTTCAGGTCACCCTTGTCTTTTCCTTTCTTCTTCTTTTTCTTCCCATCGCCTTTATCCTTTGCGTCTTCTTCATCTTCCTTGTCCTTTGTCTCCTCGGGTTCTTCCCCATCCTGCTCGTGGTTCATGTACTTCATGTAGTCCTCGCCATAGTAGTAGGAATAGTAAGCGTGGTAGTCGGCCGCTGTGTACTCTTTATTGTCCTGACCGACTGACCCTCCCTCAGCGTTGTCTGAAGACTTGTAAGCACTCTGCTGGTTGTAGTAATCATACCACGCCTGTGCGTTGCTGCCGTCTCCACCTGGTGCTGTGTTGTCTGTGCCTGGTGGGGCCTGGTCAGGGGCAGCGGTGTTGAATTCTGCACCATAGTTCATCTGGTACTTGGCGATGAAATCTGCGTCAATCTGCACAAATTACAAAGTTGTTACTGACAGAAAAAGTAAAATGTACAAGCAAGTCATATGATATTGAGGCACTCATTACGCTTAATCTATTCATTCTCTGTCACAAACTATAATGATAACACTCTTTGTCACCATATGTCATGGACAAGGAATATGGTTCCATGTTGTCATTCACACACGCACACCCACACATAAATCATCATACATTGGTGGACAGGAATGGGATGTGGACTTTTCCTCATTCCCATCGAGTCAAATTTACGTACAGACTCAGCTTATGGATGCCTGTCTTGCCTTCGTGTGCACAGCACGCTCGATTATCAAGTGTGCACATTAAAAATCCCATTACCACTAATCGAAAAGAAAAGGCTCGGTAGGGCCGGTGAAATGGAAACAGAAATATTTCACATGCACCAAAGTTAATAGCCGGGTGGAGGTTTGCACATAAAGTAGCGCTTAGTAGCAGCAGGCTTTCAAAGCTCCAGCTTCCATCCCTACGGCGGCACCTTGAGCATCTCTAATTAGATGGATATGTGCGCCTTGGAGACACCGTACCATACCATACCAAATCATACCATACACACCACAGGTAACAATAACATTGCTAAAAAGACTTTAAAAAAGCATTGAACTTAATATCATAATCCTTCAAAATATAATATAATACTAGCAATTAAACTCCAAACTGCAATGTAGTCTTAATTCATTTAGCACGCGGACATATCCCAAAAAATACCTCACTTTAGGAAAGTAGGCACATTTGTCCGGGTCCCACTCCATGACGGTGCCGTCAGTGTCTGTGTAGGTCAGCCCATGTGTGGCCGCCTCCTTCTCCTGCTCTTCCACTTTCGCGCGATTCTCCTGCTCCAGCTGCTCCTCAAAGCCAATGTCACCATCGTCATCCGCCATAATGCCAGGCTGTGTCACCGCGTGTCAACTCAGCGTTCCCACTGAAGTCACATATGCCAGCCAGTGGATATCTAATGGTTCTCTGCAGGCTCTGTCTGTGGATAATCAGAGTCAACATTTTTACAATGTTTTTATTCTTGACCAAATTAACAAATATGATTGTGACTTTGAGAGCTGCAAACTGCTACAGCATGTAGATTTGGTACTGGTAGTATGGCTCAGGCGAGACGAATGGAATGATCTTCTTCTGATACAAACACCCTCACCACTTTGTCTTCAAATTATTTTCAAATTGCGGTTACGTTGTTGCAATTGACACACGGCGTTGAGCCTACGTTATGCACGCAGTTTCTCAGTCATGAAATAGGAACTTAACTGACACAGAATCCACGGTACACGCATACATTCGTTTCGTCATATCTGAATACTCTAAAATTATCACATCTGTGTAAATAACATAGTACGCGTTGCATATTGTGTCGAACTATTGTTATTTTGGTCAAAAAGGAGAATGCAGAAGAGTCATTGACTTACCTACGAAGCCATTTTGATTGCGTCCCTTGCTGTGAGTGCAGTAAAAAGTGCAACTAGGTAACAAAAAAAAAAATCGGGATCTTATAAAATAATTATTTTGTAATGCTTTTCGTATTTACGCTATTATCCAAAATAAAAACATCTACCCAAAGTCGTTGTGATTTACAACCAATGGATTTGTCCGGAGAAAGAGAGTTATAATATACATTTAGAGTTAAAATACTTAGGGGAGGTAAACGTTTTCATTGTCACGAAGATGACAATCTAGAGCTACCTCCCTGAGACCACATGTCGGGAAAACACCTGTGGCGCACGTGTATTGTTTACATTTGTTTTTGAGTGACAGCAAGAGTCGGTTAGAAAAAGTAATTGTGTCACTTATAGTAGCTGTTTATTGACAATAGACAGAGAGTAGCGGTTTCTAACTGTTCTGTCAGCCTTACACCGCTTAAGTTACAGCCGGCTGAGCGAGTTGAGATCGTTGTGCTATGTATGCATATCAGTATGAAATACGGTTGCTGCGAAAAAGCTTCTGGGCGGCCCACGGTACACTCTCAACAGTACCTTGGCAACAGCGCTTGCAGAAACCGTATTTTGTATAGTCCAGTCAACACGGCACTTGCCAGGCGCTTATGATTTTATGAAAATTACATAACATGTAGTGGCATGCCCGCCTGTGTGACTTTCTTTTGAGAGTGTCACTGAGTCCGCACAGCCTCCGCAATGCGCAAAAGGCCATCGGGCCGACGTCGGCCGATGTCGGCCCGATGGCTTTTGCGCGGCATTCACTGAGTTGGGCAGTTAGTTGCCGGCTTCTAGTACAAGGCGGGCCGGGGTGGATCAGGGGAGGGCCTGGTCCTGAGAGGCTCACCCGGCCGTCGCCGGAGGTTTCAGCCGGTACAGAAAAAGAAGGGGAAGAATAGTGGAGACCGATGTCGACATTGAGACTTGATCAGTAAAGTCAGTGAACTCTTTTGTGTGGCATTATCGTACAAAGTGTCACGAATAATTGGACATAGTCCAGACTGATAGCTCTTTGCTTTGACTAAGAGGGCTTTGAGTGCTACGGATTCGCCGATGCAATTACCGTTCTCAATGTTGTAGGCTCAGTCACCTCACCTAATACTTTTCAGTCCACCCTTCGCAATCTACTACATCGAGAAAGCCGCTCACGCAGTAACCCGGAGGTTTTCTACTTTCTACTAACCCTGGGTAGCGTCGGTGGAACTCCCCGGCGCACGAAGGACCGTCACTAGAGTCGACCAAACTACCAAAAACAACAGCAACAAAAACAAACAACCAACACGATACAGCTCACTTTACAACATTCAGATGTCCTAAGTTAACCGATTAGTTGCAGTGCAGTACAGCGTGAGATAGATCGACTATAATAATTGAAGGGTAGTGCCAGATTAGCTTGGCGCCTGACGGCGCCAAGCTAATCTGGCACTACCCTTCATTTATCATGGTCGATCCATCTCATGGTTAGACTTAGTTAGTCGTAGTTGTAGCAACGGCAGGTACGAAAAATGACATAGTCACTGACTGTTTTAATATCTTCATCGTTGTAAAATAAAGTGATTGATTCATGCAACTGACGCGTAAGTATTATTTGACACCTCCACAATGTAGGAAATACGACGCGTAAGTATTATTTGACACCTCCACAATGTAGGAAATACGACGTTAGGGCTAAACGGGTTAAGCTATCCCACGTGGGCAGCATACTAAAGACATTAATAAGGGGAGATGATTTTGCAAACTTTTAACCCTTTCATGCCTGCGGGATCAGGTCCCTTTAAAACTCATTCTACCCCAGACACACCACAGGAAGATAAGGATCGACCATGATAGTTCAAGGGTGATGCCTATGGGCGCCAAGCTATTCTGGCATCACCCTTGAACTATCATGGTCGATCTGTGTCCTGCACTGCAATGCAGTCTTCAGAGGACAACGGCAAAAGTTAAGGATTTCGGTGATGGCCCGCGGGGTAGAATGAGTTAACACATTCGAGACGTACCGCATCCGGATAGTACTACCATGCGGCTGTATGCCTGATATCTGGATGCGACACCCCTCGGACGAGTCAGTGACTATCTTTGAATTCTTCCAGTTTGCAGGTGCGACATTGAGCGACTCGGCGGAAAGTGGTAGGCCTACAATTCAGTGTGCGGACTCAGTTTCGCCGATTTGTTCCAATTCGTGATTGACGCCATCGGATTTGATCGACTCGGTTGCTGCAGACCTAAAGTTATTCTTCGGCAACAGTCAGCTGGAAGCGAAACTGACGTCAAAGCCAGTCGCCGTAAGGTCCAACGTCACAGAACAGCACACACGGCGTCACGGTCGTCAGTATTGGACGTTTGTGTTTTGGTTTTTTGAGTTTTTTTCCCAGGCGTTTAGTCAGACCGGGTGCTGTCAGTTCCACCTGCTGCTCCTAAACTGATGACTTTATTGGTTTCCGTCTGCAAGTGCTCCGTAATTGAATTTTGTGTGAGTTGCGAGCGTCAGGCCTTGCCGGCGTCAGTAAACCAGTCTGAGAGCAGCAGCAGCCTGGATATCGTTTCGCTGAGGAGTCACTGATCCAAAAGAGATAATGTCTTTGTTGGCATGGGTCAATGACTCCTATATCCTCACTGATTCACGCCAGTATTGCTGCAGAACGGTCCTAGATCTACTTAGTCTACTTTTTCCCGCGCGTTACTGAGACTAAGCCGCGTATGATCTGCCCCGGTGCGGATAACTGAATGCTGACGTTATTAGCTGGAAAGGGGGCAGTACTCGGTCAGTTAACCCATTTGAGACGTGCTGCATCCGGATACGCGGCTCAAAGTTCAGCCGCGTATCCGAATGCAGCACATCTCGAATGAGTTAAACAGAACAAAAGGAACGAAAACAGGTACATCTGACTATACTGAATCTCACCGCGTCAGTAAAGACTTGAAGGTGGCACTGACTGACAATGCCGATCTGAGGCACAAGTACAGGGCTGTCAATTACAAACGTTACATGACAAATACAAAACAGCCCACAAACAACGCTGCATCTGTTTTCCCACCACTACCTAAACACGACCCAATCAGACCACAATGATCTCCACGTCTGTGTGTCTGCCTCTGATTGGGCAGAACAAACATTTTCCCCTCCACCAATCCTAGCACCAGACGGCACCAATTTCCGGTCCTGCGCGCTACCGAGCTAGCAGGTGTGTCAGTGTAATGGCGGCAGGCCGTTAGAGACGGGTCTACTGGGACGAACAGGGAACTGTGCAGGCTCAATTGACAAACACCTTCTGTGATCGATGACGTGTTCTGGTCTCTTGCTTGACCTCCAGCGTGATTTATTCGGCTCCGTTCAGCCTGGAAATATTGCGAATTTTGGAAATGAGCGTGGCCCAGGCCACGGCCTCATTTCCAAATTTCACAATACCCCCTGAATCCATGGCTGAGAGAAAGCGCGGCCCTTTGGGAAATAGTGCCATTGATTACTGGCCACACTTATTCACTTCCAAGCTGGATTCTATAGGTCAGAGGTGGATTTAGTGGTTCATTGCGCGAGGCCATTTTTTTTTTCAAATCGCAGCTGAATCAAAGCGGCCAGTTTAGTTTTACGGTGATCATAGTTTCATATCACACTTTGTCAGGACATAATGTGTAACCAAACACATTTCTGATTTCTGCTGTTGGACAATATTATAAGCAACTTATGTATTGGTGTTTGTCAGGTGCCTGTGGACTTGTGTTGGAGCTGTCGACAAACAACTCCCGCACAAGGAAAAACAACTCCAGACGGACGCCGTTTTCCCGGCGAGTTGTCCACCTTGCCATTACTCTCATCAAAGATTTAGTGGCCAACCGAGACCTGTGTTTTTCATATAGGGGGCAAAATCGTTGTAGGGTGATGGCCGCGGTCTCTGGAGACCCACCAAACCGCTTACACTGCTCCGGCCGCGTCCGGGCGCTAATGTTTTTCTGATGTTGCTTTAATACTTTGTCACTTTGTGACTGCCACTGCTGTGATGCCGCAGACGATAATTCTCCACTGGTGGGAAGCCGCGAAAGGCCGGATCGTCAGTCCCTTTGCCCATGATTCACGTCACTAGATGATTCCGGCTTGTGCAGGCCAAGCTGAAGTCAGGGCAGTCGCTGGTCACAAAGCTGTATTGTCCCACGACAGGGAAACTTGTGTTTATAATCGACCATGATTGCGCATCGGTAGTTTGGCGCCTGTCCATGCGCTAAGGGTGGTCAGGCACTGCCTTCGAGCAAATTGTGGTCGATTATCTCCAGCAGTTGGCGCTGGCAGTTACCCCACTGAACTCCAAGTGTCATTTTCCTAATTGAGGAGGTGTCACCTACCGACTATGCACCAGATGCAGGACTGATATGAAACGAAACTTATCTGGCACTACCCTTGAATTATTATGGTCGATCCATCTCAGTTCTGCCGTAGTGCATCGAGGGTGAATGATGAATAGTGTGACCGTATCGCGAACTCGCCCACACACTCTGGGTTGTCCTTGCGGAAATTCGCCGTCCGAACGCAGCCGTTGACTTTGTGTCCGCTAGGAACGGAAGGTGACTTGTGCAACATGCATGACGGCCATTACAACTGACACGTTTTCTGGATCGGCACAAGCCCGTTTGTTTGTTGTTGTTTTTATCGTTTTTTCTTTTTCTTTTTCTGTCAACTTAGAAATATAAGCAGTGTATGTCTAGCGCTGAGCAGTTCCCCTTGTTATATGTACTGTTCTACCAGCGCTAGCCTCACCTATCTAATTCCCCTTGGTATGTGTACTGTTCTACCAGCGCTAGCCTCACCCATCTGGATTGTGAGAACTTTTGTTTAACAAGGTTTCGATTACTTTTCTTTTTTCTTTTTTTTAATAGAGGAAGGTCTGACATTTTCATCACTTTGAAGAGGCGACAAAATAAATTGTTTTTCTAACTTTATTTCAGTCTGTTACAAAACTTTAACTCTTGATCCCCCCAGGGACACGCAAACAAATGTGGAATGACACGACGCTAGGCGGGCGTCCCCGTGAAGAATTATCGTCCAGCTCCTCTCGTTGTTAACTCGGGATTTGCAGCGGACCGGAAGTCATTCTTCAATCCAGAAGGAAAGAACCGTCTTCAAACTCTCGCGCTCTTTGACGCTGAACTAAATAAATCTGTTGGTTTTTTTTTTTTTTTTTAAGCGATGTCAGTGAAATATCTACCACAAGAGGCATAGATCCTCATGAGCCCGCGCAGCCGTGCGGGCTCATGAGGATCTATACCTCTTGGTAACTCCGTCCTCGTCTCTCTTTGTCGTCTTGGTCTTTGAGTCTTTCAAGCGCAGTTCACGATGCAAAAGCTAGTTTATGTTCGGAGACGAACGTTGATGACAGCTGAGATGTAGCTGAACTCATTTTCCCCCCAGACACACCACAGGAAGATAAGGATCGACCACGATAGTTCAAGGGTGATGCCAGAATGGCTTGGCGCCTATGGGCTGACTGACTGACTGACTGACCGCCTATGGGCGCCAAGCTATTCTTTCGTCACCCTTGAACTATCATGGTCGATCTGTGTCCTGCATTGCATTGCAGCCTTCAGAGAACGAGGGCAAAATTTGGGGATTTCGGTCTTGGGGTACAATGAGTTAACATATACTGCAGTTGAAACGTCTTGATAAAAGAACAATTGTATTGTAGAAGTTTGGCACGCATAATCTTTTCGGCTTCTCGCACGTTTAACTTAAATATTGTGATGATTAATCAAGATTCCACAGGGTTTTTAAAATTTCTCTGTCCCTCTAGTTTTGGCGGTATGGAGGAAATTAACACGAAATTCAACAGCAATGCCAAGACTGAACATGCGTGTGACTTTATTTTACATTCCACATTTTAGAGAAGACATTCCAGCAGAAACCAGCCTTGTGGATTTCATTTCCACTCTCCACTTTCTGCCCACTTTTACATTGAGTTATTCAAATGGTGCGGCCTACAGCTCTTATCAGTTACACAGAGAGATAGAGAGAGAGAGAGAGAGAGAGAGAGAGAGAGAGAGAGAGAGAGAGAGAGAGAGAGAGAGAGAGAGAGAGAGAGAGAGAGAGAGAGAGAGGCTAGAGAGAGAGAGAGTCAATGAATCAATGAATCTTTATTTTACAACGGTAAAGATATTAACACAGTCAGTGACTATGTCATTTTTCGTACCTGCCGTTGCTACAACTACGATTAGCTAAGTACAAAATATACATAAAACAGGGACATCAAAGCACAGTGGTACAAGAGAGAGAGAGAGAGAGAGAGAGAGAGAGAGAGAGAGAGAGAGAGAGAGAGAGAGAGAGAGAGAGAGAGAGAGAGAGACTCAAAGAGAGAGAGCATTTGATTGGACGAGACATAAATCCATGTTCAGGGCCCAATTGCATCGTGCTCTTACAGTCGTGGGGGGGGGGGGGAGGGGGGGGGATCATTGTCCAGCAGAAGTTATCGGCCGTTGCATCTTCGGTGGACAGGCTCGTCCCCCGGAATTTCATTTGTCCCGTGATTCATCACAAATGCCCGCCAGTGGAAGCCAATTTCCATTCTGTACTCGCTGCCTGTACACACTTCCTGTCAGAGTCTGTCCATGTGGAGATCTCGCGGCTATCCGCCCAGAAATGGAAATAGACGGACTATTACACCCAATGCTCTGTGTGTCAGTGTAATTTCTGTGAAAATGGGCAGCAACTCCTTGAGTGACACCGTTCCATTTGCAAGAGGCATAGATTCACATGAGCCCCTGCATTCGCAGGGGCTCATGCGAATCTATGCCTCTTGCACAAGAAACTTGGCTTCAGTTTCTTTTCAAACAAGGGTGTCTTTTGGCGTGGTGAGCGTAGGCCTGCGTAATGATGTTGAGACACGAGAGAGCGCGTAATGCTGGTTGTTACCGCGAGCCTGATTGGCTTTGCTGACGCGGGGTAGACAGGAGTCGATGGCAAGAGACGATTTCCTTGTCCACCTTCCGTCCTCGTCACCAGCAGTAATCGACTGGGGTTATTGGTTTTCCGTCAGTCCAAGAGTGCAGCCTGTACTTGTCATTGTCACTTCACTTTAAATGTCCACTGTTGAACTGTCTGTCGTCCTTGATCGCATCTGGTGACGTAGGACGCTAAACATAAAATAGTCAGTCAGACAGTCAGTCAGACAGTCAGTCAGTCAGTCAGACAGTCACTCACTCACTCAGTCAGTCAGACAGTCAGTCAGTCAGTCAGACAATCAGTCAGACAGTCAGTCAGACAGTCAATCAGTCGATCATTTAGTCAGTCAGTCAGTCAGTCAGACAATCAGTCAGTCATTCAGTCAGTCAGTCAATCATTTAGTCAGTCAGTCAGACAGTCAGTAAGACAGTCAGTCAGACAGTCAGTCAGTCATTCAGTCGGGCAGGCAGGCAGACAATCATTTAGTCAGTCAGTGAGACAGTCAGTCAGTCAGTCAGACAGTCATTCATTCAGTCAGTCAGTCAATCAATCATTTAGTCAGTCAGTCAGACAGTCAGTCAAACAGTCAGTCAGTCAGTCAGACAGTCAGTCAGTCAGTCAGTCAGACAGTCAGTCAGTCAGTCAGTCGGTCTGATGCCCGGCAAGCCAGACTGATGCTGTAATCAGTCCGTGTAACCCCAGCCTTGACTGCTGGTGGACGCAAAATGCCTGTGCAAGTAAGGGTGAACGCAACACCAAATAATGCCATCAGTCCGAGGAACGCCAATATGAATGGTGTCAGCAAGAGACAAACAACCTCAAGAGTCCACGCGTCTGCGGTAAGTTAGTGCACCTGCGGTAAGTTAGTGCAACTGCGGTAAGTCAACTGCATCTGCGGTACGTTAGTGCATCAATTTGGTACATCTGCGGTAAGTTGGTGCACCTGCGGTGAGTTAGTGCAACTGCGGCGGCTCATGAGGTTCTTGGCCTCTTGCAGGTGGGTGGTGTTCGCATTTTTCTGGCAGTAAAGGGGTTAAATGGTGGGGAGCAGTTCAGTCCATCATTACGGCTGCAGTACTCGGCCTGCCTGCCCAGGCAACAAGCTCAGCCCCTCAGTCTGTGGTGAAGGTATACGGGATATTTCAGTCAAATGACTTGACGATGTGGATTACTGGGAACTGCACTGGGCTGGATTCGCTTATTAGAGGGGGTTAAAGGGGGGCAGAGGTGGGAAGGTGGTGAGGCACTTGCCTGTTAACCACTTTGTTTCCTAGAAAACTGAACACCACCAACAGAGGCAAACATTCTCATGAGATTACGAGGATCTATGCCTCTTTGCTGAAACCACTTCCTTTGTATCAATGGTTTGCATGCAGGGGTGGATCTGGGAGGGAGGGGGAGGGTTCCAGAGGTTCCGCCCCCCTCCCCCCGCCGCCCCCCCCCCCCAACCCAAAATTGTTTAAAATGCTATAACAAAGTCCCTTTTTGCTTTTTGGGGTGTTTGGACCCTCCCCCCCCCCCCACCCCCTCATCGCTGTTTAATATTTTGGTGAATAGTGAGAGTCTTAACACACACGCGCCTTCTCCGCCGCCTCTCCACGCCCCCCCCCCCCCCCTCCCCGCCTTCCCACCCTTCGATTTTTAAAGCTTTTGCGCCGGGGAGGCCTTTTGTAAGAGGTTGAGGGTCCCAAACAAAAAATTCGACCCCCCCCCCCCCTATTTTTTTCTAGGTAACTGATTCGCCCCTGGCATGTTCCTTTGAAAGCTGGGGGGGTGGGGGGGGGGATTTGGACGTTGAATTTGCTGTTATTTCCAAAACACAACCTGCGTCCACTGGCAGTGAAGGGGTTAAGTGTGAAACCAAGGCCAGGCAAGTAACAAATGGCGAAATGTTGTTCAACTCCATTTCTTTTCCGACGAAATGATTTTCAGTCCACGAGCACACGCAACCCTGAACTCCTGCGGTAGTGCAGTATTTTTGGCGCACTGTCTATTTTTCCTCAGTAAAACGACAACAGTTAGGACAAAGTTGCGGCGCACGGACTGCCTTCTGGTGTTTACAGATCCGTTTAAACGGAAAGACACTGTGAATGTCAGATAGGGTAAGCGTTGCCCCCTCTCCACGCGCGCACTGACAGGTTTTATGTCCCACGCTTTCAAACTCCTTTTTTATGTACCTTTTACGGCCACTGACAATTGCAGGTGAGAGGTGCACCATGATACCTTCAAGGGTAGTGCCAGATTAGCTTGGCACCTGCAAAGGAGCCAAACTAATCTGGCACTACCCTTGAAGCTGTCATGGTTGAAACTTCTCTTTCGACGTTTGTGTTCAAAGTGCGTCTATATGATCCTAGTAGAATTCAAGACTGTTGTGTGGTAGTCTGAGATTTTAAACCTTACGGCTCTAGGCCGTAATGTCAAAAATCACAGACCAGCACACAAAATAGGCTACAAGTCTTGGCTTCCAGTTGGCTGTGGAAGTTGCGTGAAAGCGAAGTTATTGCCTGGCTCGTCAAGTCACTTGAGAGTCAGTGTTGACGCCCTTTTAAGAAAATTGATTTTTAGGGAGTTTGCGGCAAAAAGGCAATATAGGTGGAGTCAGGAGAAGACACGTGATATAAACACAAACAGGCGTTGCGGAGAACTGTTTGCAGGTGTCTTTAACCGTTACCCCAAGACCGGAATTCCCAAATGGTGCCGTTGTTTTCTGAAGACTGCATTGCCTCAGTGCAGGACACTGATCGACTATGATAGTTCAAGGGTGATGCCAGAATAGCTTGGCGCCTATAGGCGCCAAGCTATTCTGGCATCACCCTTGAACTATCATGGTCGATCCTTATCTTGCTGAGGTGTGTCTGGGGTAGAATGAGTTAACTCATTCAGCCCGACGGCCGTATTTCCCAAATTTTGGAGGCGCCATCTAATGACTATGAACCAGTTGCAGGGGGGGGGGGGGGGTCGACCATGGTAATTCAAGGGCAGTGCCAGATTAGCTTGGCGCCGACAGGCACTACTGCAGTTGATCTGGCGCTACCCTTGAATTATCAGGGCTGAATGTGTTAATAATAACTGAGGTCCCAGAAGTCATTTTCTGAGTTCTCTGGCTAGTAGTTGGTCTACACTAAGAGTGTGGGTCGTGTGGTGCATGTTATCTGGTACTGTTTACAAACGATGTGCTGTCAGATGCCTGTGTTGAGCATAGAGATAACAATTAGACGTGTGATGAAAGACACAGCATTTCCGTTTGGCTATGATTTTTTGTGTGTGAAACTTTTGGCATGTTGATTGTGTCGGGTGGAATAGCGGGTATTCGAAAGGCCCGGTGACTGAAAAGGGACAATGAGGAAGGGGTGGGTGGAGACTGTTAGTTGGGGTGGAGGGAATAATTATGTCGGTGTGTAGAGGTTTCTGATACCTCGATCATTATGATCGGAAAAGGTGTGTGTACGTGCGTGCGTGCGTGCGTGTGTGTGCATCATTATATAATGGGGGCGGTCCGTGGCGCAGCGGTTAAGGCGCCTGCCACCAATGCAAGAGGTGCGAGGTTCGATACTGTTACGATTGTGGTTGTGTTATCCTGTGAGAGCGTGCGTGTGTTATTCGTAGGTAACGATCCGATGTTTATTTGAGCTTTCACGGTTACGTTTCACGTGTTTGTTTGTTTTTTTAGTAAGATTTTCTTTTGTTCGTGAGTAGAGCCGTTTTCGTTTTGTTAAGTTTAGTCCGGAGCGTGCTAGAAGGGTCGCACTGTCTAGTGGCCTCGTAAGTGTCACGTCGGTTGACATCGCAACATTTTCGCTACTTTTTGTTTTCCTGTGCGCGTGTATTGAGCAGCCCTTATTGTTTTGGGAATGTTCTCGTACCTTTTTGAGCTACCGGGTGATAGGGATACCATACTTTTATGTGACTTAATTATACGCTAGAATTTAGAGCTGAAGTAAGCAGCCGTGTTTTTGTAGCCCGTTATAGTATTGTTTCTGGAAAGTTTATGTTAATGAGTTTCGGCTGCGTGTTTCGTTCTGATTGGTCGCGTTGTATGATTTGCATAGACGGTTCTAGAATTTCATAGTATTATATAAGGAGGGCGCTGGGAAAGCGTGTTAGTACATTGTCTTGCTTTGTCAGTTGTAGAGACACGCAGTTTATTGCGAGAGACGCTGTGTATGAGAAACTTTGAGTCGTAGTATGGACATAGCAGAAGAGACTTTGTATTCAGTAGTTTGTGCATTTGAAAGAGCATTACTGTGAGGATATCGCATCGCTGAATTAAATATTGTTGGAACTGTTACTCCAGTATTGTCTACATCCTTAAGCCACGTTTGACGGATTGCAGCTGAACGAGGTTTACTTTAAAGAACTCTACGTGCTGTGTGTCTGGTGTGTTTATCATACTTCGACTACAACTCCACCACGTAACATTTTGGCGACCCCGACGAGACCTCTTCAGTTGGTTCAGTGGAAAGGGTAGCAGGAGAATACAGCCAGCAGTGAAAAGCAGAGATGGCGACATCGGAGATGGAGACATTCCTGAAAATTGGAAAGGAATGTGGACTCGAAGGAGCTCAACTCCTCGAGTTTGTAAAAGAGAGAGAGAAGGAGAGACTGGAGAGAGAGGAGAAAGAAGAGACGAGAGAGAGAAGAAAAGGAGAGACTGGAGAGAGGGGAGAAAGAAGAGAAGAGACGAGAGAGAGAAGAAAAGGAGAGACTGGAGAGAGAGGAGAAAGAAGAGAAGAGACGAGAGAGAGAAGAAAAGGAGAGACTGGAGAGAGAGGAGAAAGAAGAGAAGAGACGAGAGAGAGAAGAAAAGGAGAGACTGGAGAGAGAGGAGAAAGAAGAGAAGAGACGAGAGAGAAGAAAAGGAGAGACTGGAGAAAGAGGAGAAAGAAGAAAAGAGACGAGAGAGAGAAGAAAAGAAGAGACTGGAGAGAGAGGAGGAAGAAGAAAAGAGACGAGAGAAAGAAGAAAAAGAGAGACTGGAAAGAGAAGGAAGAGCCAAAGAGCGTGAAATTAGGAAACTCTAAATTCAAGCAGAAGAGGCGGAGAGGCAGCGACAACACGAAATTCGTCTGAAGCAGATGGAGATAGAGGCACAGAGCCAGAGAACTAATGAAGCAACAGCATTAGCGAACAGAGAACAAACAGCCCGGGCGCCAAAACTTCCACCTTTCATTGAAAATTCAGATAAGATGGACGCTTATCTGGAGCGATTCGAGCGCTTCGCAAATAGCAACAATTGGAAACAAGAGACTTGGGCTATTAAACTGAGCGCACTTCTAACTGGCAAAGCGCTTGAATTTTACACCCATTTGCCAAGAGAAGAAGCCGAAGATTATACTCAGTTGAAAGCCGCCCTGTTGAGACAGTACGACTTCACTGAAGAAGGTTACAGGCGACGATTTCGGAACTGCAAGCCTGAGGAAGGAGAAACACCCGGCCTATTCATTGAGAGAATTAGAAGCTACCTGGAGAAATGGATAGAGCTGGCTGGTTTAAACAGAGAGTACCAAGACTTGTGTGACCTCATCATCAAAGAACAAGTTTTCAGTGCATGTTCTAAGGACCTGGCTGCCCACCTCAGAGAGCAAAAAGACCAGTCACTAAAGGCCCTGGCCGACTTCGCTCAAAGATACCTTGACGCTCACAACATAAAGTTCGGGTCCAGTAAGCCACAGCGTGTGTCTGCGCCAGCAGAGGAAATCTACAATGTCAGAGACACCCCGAGATACAAGCCAGTGGAGAACCTGACATGTTTTCTCTGTGGAAAGAAAGGTCACAAAGCGATACGGTGTCCTTCTAAAGATGTTCCCCGAGGCGACAACATCAGAAGATCCAACCAAGATCGTGGGATAACAGGCAGAAGGAGTACCACGTCTCAACACAGAGCTGCCGCTGTATTAGCCAATGATGTGACGTCATCCAATGACTTTGAGTCTAGAGAAACGCGAGTGTCACCAGAACTGATTGAATCTTTCTAAAAGAATGGACGTATCTCAGTAGGAGATGGGACTACATTTTTACCAGTCTCAAACATCGCGCTACCTGAGAATGAAGTGCCGAACATGCCGGTGGTGTCAGGATTCGTCGGCGACACACCAGTGAGAGTGTTGAGAGACACTGGTTGTAGCTGCATCATCGTGAGAGAGGACCTAGTAGCTGAAGACCAGAAGCTACAGGAGTGGACCACCCTCATTTTGGCTGACGGAACTGTAAGGATTATCCCCCTTGCCAAAGTCAGTGTCGACACACCATACTTGACAGGAGAGGTGAAGGCGTTGTGCGTGAAGACGCCAGTCTACGACCTCATCATCGGAAACATTGATGGTGCCAGAAACGCAGACGATCCAGATCCAGAGTGGAGACCTGAAATATGTTCTGTTACCACGAAAAGTCAAGCAAAGAAGAGTCACCAGACCATCCATCTAAAAGTGGCGGACAACACGGAAGCAGCTGTCGTGAATAGGGACAGGCTGGTGGAGCTACAGAGAGGTCAAGACAAACCAAAATTGGCGGAATCGGTGCGTCTTGCTGACGACGAAAGACTAGACGACGAGAATCTATTTGACCTTAATGAATTCCGACATAAAGAGAATGTAGAAGATATCCAGTTCGGTCAGAATCTGACCCAGATTCAACGTGAAGAAGAATTGCACGTTCTGACTCAAGAATTCAAGCATCGGTTTACACCTGACCCAGGGACAACAGACATCATCCAGCCTGAGGTTAATCTTACATCCGACAATCCGGTTTGCGACGAGTCGTGTCGTCTGTTTCGCTACACGAGTAAAGGACCGAGAAAGAATGTTCGAGAGACGCCGGACCTGAGAGTCGACATGGATTCCAGATCGCCAGTTGTTATCACGAAGGAACACGAGAGATCCAATTTGATGTGTATGGACTGTAACATTTTTCCTAAGCCGACAGTGTTTGACCCAGGACTAATAACTATGTGAACTGTGTACTGTACCCCATGATTCGATGATATCCAGAAGTGAACTTTGACATTATTTTTAGTTTAACTTAAGGATTCGCAGAATTTTGGAGCAGATTACCTGAGCAGAGCAGTTTGATTGAACATTTTTGTGTCCAGAACTTTTGTATGAAACATTTCGATGCTCAGGACTTTTTACAGGAACTGTGAGACGTTTATTTTAATTTGATTTTGATGTGAAATTATATTTGTTTAGGGTTTTGTGTAGGTTTACACAGCCACAACCATATTTTTTTTTTAATTTGAGAAGAAATTTTGTGAAATTTCATTCTTAAGAGGGGGGTAATGTTACGATTGTGGTTGTGTTATCCTGTGAGAACGTGCGTGTGTTATTCGTAGGTAACGATCCGATGTTTATTTGAGCTTTCACGGTTACGTTTCACGTGGTTTTTTTTTAGTAATATTTTCTTTTGTTCGTGAGTAGAGCCGTTTTCGTTTTGTTAAGTTTAGTCTGGAGCGTGTCAGAAGGGTCGCACTGTCTAGTGGCCTCGTAAGTGTCACGTCGGTTGACATCGCAACATTTTCGCTACTTTTTGTTTTCCTGTGCGCGTGTATTGAGCAGCCCTTATTGTTTTGGGAATGTTCTCGTACCTTTTTGAGCTACCAGGTGATAGGGATACCATACTTTTATGTGACTTAATTATACGCTAGAATTTAGAGCTGAAGTAAGCAGCCGTGTTTTTGTAGCCCGTTATAGTATTGTTTCTGGAAAGTTTATGTTAATGAGCTTCGGCTGCGTGTTTCGTTCTGATTGGTCGCGTTGTATGATTTGCATAGACGGTTCTAGAATTTCATAGTATTATATAAGGAGGGCGCTGGGAAAGCGTGTTAGTACATTGTCTTGCTTTGTCAGTTGTAGAGACACGCAGTTTATTGCGAGAGACGCTGTGTATGAGAAACTTTGAGTCGTGGTATGGACATAGCAGAAGAGACTTTGTATTCAGTAGTTTGTGCATTTGAAAGAGCATTACTGTGAGGATATCGCATCGCTGAATTAAATATTGTTGGAACTGTTACTCCAGTATTGTCTACATCCTTAAGCCACGTTTGACGGATTGCAGCTGAACGAGGTTTACTTTAAAGAACTCTACGTGCGTGTGTGTCTGGTGTGTTTATCATACTTCGACTACAACTCCACCACGTAACAGATACCCTGGTTCCGGCGTCGGACTTTTCTCGTCTAGTAAGTGTCACCATTAATTCGGGCGGACCGTAGGGGGTTCTTTCTCCGGGTACTCCGGCTCTTTCCTCCCCCACGAATTTGGTATTAATTTCAGTCCACTTAATCAAATTTCAAAAATATATTTTTAAAAAAAAGGATTTTAAATTTCCAAAAAATCCAGTAGCTCGCTTGAGCTTGCCCTTAGCACCACGTGAATGTTCTGTGTTTATGTACAGTGTGTGAGGGAATGCGCGTGCACGTGAGCGTGCTTGTTGGGTTCAGTTCGCGGCTATGTCCTGCGCATTGTGTTTTATTATAAATATGAGAAATGCGCCACAATAAATACTATTTATTATTATTATTATTTATAATCAGAACAGGGTATGAGTGTGGCGTGCATGAATGCGTGTGCGTGCGTGCGTGCGTGCGTGCGTTTGTGGACGCCTGTCTACCGCATAGTCCTCGTCTGTCTTCCTGTCTTGTCTTTGTCATTGTGCCAATCCAAAGTTATCTGCCACTGTGCGGGTCCTTATCATAGACGCTCTCGTAAACACAACTGCTTTCTTTGAAACAAGTTTATTTATGCATAACTTGCCAACAGCCTTCCGCCCTTTGCATTTCTCAACTTCCCCTCAGCGAACGTTACACACCAGCAACAAACATAGCTCTTCATGAGCCCCCCAAAATGCGGAGGCTCATTCAGATCTATGTCTCTTGCTGGGTATAACCGCATCTTTCTTCCAGAGGTAGAAGAGATCAAAGGAGGTTTTGATCTTCTGCGGGTACAGGCTGAAGAGGCCTGGTAGGGTGGGATCCTAAACACGAATAGCAAGAAAGAAAAGGGTAGAGGAGATTCTGTAAATACGCCTGCTGAAACTCGAGTGGATGGGGAACCTGAAGGGCGGACGAAACAAAACATGAGGTAGGAACAGAACTGCACAAGAAACGCCTAGCTAGCGAATATTATATTTGGGCTTGTAGCTGGGCCGTGGGCATATTATTTCTTTGTAGGCAGGTTCTGACATAGTGAACCCAGAGTTGCTAGCGTCATACGTGCGAGAAGCATAGATACAAATGCTCCCCGCATACTGCGAGGGGTCGACACTCCAGAGGCGCGCGAGGGTCCTTGTCTCTTGTTGACTCTATTTGTCATGCGTGTTCTTGGCACGGTAGCACAGCGCTGTGGACATTCATCAGTGTTCTTGGCACGGTAGCACAGCGCTGTGGACATTCATCAGTGTTCTTGGCACGGTAGCACAGCGCTGTGGACATTCATCAGTGTTCTTGGCACGGTAGCACAGCGCTGTGGACATTCATCAGTGTTCTTGGCACGGTAGCACAGCGCTGTGGACATTCATCAGTGTTCTTGGCACGGTAGCACAGCGCTGTGGACATTCATCAGTGTTCTTGGCACGGTGGCACAGCGCTGTGGACATTCATCAGTGTTCTTGGCACGGTGGCACAGCGCTGTGGACATTCATCAGTGTTCTTGGCACGGTAGCACAGCGCTGTGGACATTCATCAGTGTTCTTGGCACGGTAGCACAGCGCTGTGGACATTCATCAGTGTTCTTGGCACGGTAGCACAGCGCTGTGGACATTCATCTGCCCTACCGTGATGTTGGCTGTTGTACTGAAGTTTCCTTTTAGGTATTGTGTGAACGCCGCGGTGCATAAAGTCACGCTTACTTGGGCATTCATTGACTCGGCGACTCTAAACATAGCTTTTGCACCCACAACTAGTCGTTCATATCCACACCTATCTGTTTTACACCCACAAACTAGTCGTGTTACACCCACAACTAGCCACGACACCTATTTCCCTAACATAAATCGACGTTTTGGACAGCGGCTCGGTCTATTCGCCCATGACTGAAGTGACTCGTCAGTACAAGCGCTCACGCAGGGCCGTCCTGTTGGGGAGGGCACTAGACTGGGGACCAACAGCTCTCTACTTCAGGATAACGCAATAAAAATAGCAGTAGATTCAAATCCTACCGCCCCAGCCCACTAAGATACACGAATACAAAATGAAACAAGCGAGAGGCATAGAACCTCATGAGTCCCCGCGACTGCGGGGACTCGTGAGGTTCTATGCCTCTCGCAGTTGGGCAGTTTTGGGTGTCAAGGGGTAAAGGCCCCGCCACACGTGCCGGTTGTGCCCCGATTTGAAGCCGATTCCGATCCGATTGCGATCGGATGACGTCATATATCCGATCCGATCCCAATCGGCTGGGAATCGGGTGTTTTGAACATGCTCTATTTTTCCGATCCAAATCGGCGCCGATTGTAAGCTTCAACCAATCAAAGCGCGTCTCGCGAAGCGCGTCGTTTCAGTCTGCAAATGGTGGAAGATACAAAGATGAATAAATTGAGCAGAGAGAAATCACAATATCTGATAAATCAGATCCACAGCCAGGCAGTTTTGTGGGATTGCAGCCAAAAAGACTACAAAGATGAAAGGAGGAAACTGGCCGCCTGGCTCACAAGCCGCGCAGCCGGTTTGATATTGACTTGACCAGTGAGTGACTGTGCTTCTCAGCCTTTGTTTTGTTTTTTCTTCCTCACTTTGGCGTGGATACTCCTAAAAAATGTTCAAACGGAATGTGCTGTTTCCTGTGTCATTTCAGAAGGAATGGTTCTATTCATAATGACATAGTATAACTGTCATCTGATAATGGTAGACTCATCACGATAGGCAAATTCTTCAGACAACTGATGCCTAAAGGTTTTAAGTGGGGATGGTTAACGAGTGTTTTCTGATGAATGCACAAAAGTCAGAGGGCAAAGGGTGACAGCCTACTATACTTAATACTATACTATACATTGACATCTGTATATAATAATGAAAAGTGTTGTTTGTTTTTTTCCAAAACCCAGTTTGTGAAAACGCATGCTAATTGATCCAATTGCTTGTCTTTTATATCTTGTGAGAAATGTGTAAGTAGACTTTATAGTGTAATATCATAATAATAATGATAATTTATTGAATTTAAATTGTCTGTGTGCCAGTTGCAGTGCAAGAGTTCAAAACTAAATATGCGAGCTATCGTACTGCGTACATGAAAGAGCTGACCAAAGAACTGCTGTCAAAACGGAGTGGGGCTGGCGCGTCTGATGTATACACGCCGAAATATGGATATTTTACTTTGTTCAAACCGGTCGGCTAAAAAAAAGTCGGGGAATGTGTGGCAGTGCACACGTTTTTGTTGTCCGGCCCGATCATACTCTGTCTCGATTCGAAACTGCTCGAGAATCGGCCTCAAAATCGGGCATGTGTGGCAGGGCCTTTAAACTATGGTACCTAGTAACCTTTTAAAAGCAGTGTATACAGCAGTAAATGTAACTGATCAAATCTCGTTGAAGTGCCGAACTGTGTTATGTTATTAGATTCTGTGATCCGGCTGAAGCCCTCCCGCATCAAGGGTCACGTATCAAGGGTCACGTAACAAGGGTCACGTATCAAGGGTCACGTATCAAGGGTCACTTTTCTGACGTTTCCTGACAATTTGTATCGGCTGTACCAACGTTACCAGCCACGCGCAAAAATACCCACCAGACATTGCGACTGAGGTTTCCTTTTCCCGCCCTCCCTTACTTCCGTTATAGACACCAGGGGAGAAAATCGATGTCACAGTCTCATCGTTATCACCCTTTATCACGCAGAGCTATTTCTGTAAGTGCCAAGGTGAGGATGACAGGAATTTTGCAAGTTGTTTTCTCATATCAATGTTTTATGCTTATGAGTATGACTCAGTAGTGAGTGGCGTGTCGAGCTCTGCTACACATATTGGGCTGGAGAAGTTCCCCGCGTTGCCTAGCAGCATCGGCGCGTCAGCCGCCATCTTAAGACTGAGGATACCATAGTCATCGTATAGTAGCGAAATAGTGTTTCAACACGTTTTTCTTCATTTTTCTTAATAATAATAATAATAATGCATAGCATTTATATGGCGCATTTCTCATATTTATAATATAACTCAATGCGCAGAATGTAGCCGCGAACTGAACCCAACAAGCACGCTCACGTGAATCACACGCATTCACTCACACACTGTACGTAAACACAGAACATTCACGTGGTGCTAAGGGCAAGCTCAAGCGAGCTACACGGTATTTGGAAATCGTTTTGTATTTGAAATTTTATTAAGTTGGCTGAAACTGATACCAAAGTGGAGGGGGAGGAAGAGCCGGAGTACCCGGAGGAAGAACCCCCGACGGTCCGCCCGAATTAACGATGACACTTACTAGAGGAGAAAAATCCGACGCCGGAACCCGGAATCGAACCTCGCACCTTTAGCATTGGTGGCAGGCGCCTTAACCACTGCGCCACGGACCGCCCCCTATTTGGAGACAAACAAAAACAGATTCTGGTGAGCGGTTTCCAACAGTGATGGCAAGACTTGTAGATAATTTGCTTACAGTACGTCAGGACTTTCCTGACATTGCAAAAACAGCGATTTCCCTGTAGAGCGCTTAGTCCCGTATCCTCACAAGATGGCCGCCACGACTGGCGTGATGACGTCAGCTTCCGAAACTCTATTCTCTCAGAAGTCTTGTAAAAGTTCTGTGAGGTCTGACGATGTCAAAATTAACACAGTTAACCCGAAGTCCGAATTTCCCGAATTCCTTTTGGAAGTGTCACCTTACGCTTAATGTGCCAGTTGCAGGAGACTGAACCACCATTGACATTTCAGGGGTAGTGCCAGAATGTTTGGTGCCATCAGATCTATCTTGTGCTAAGAGCCTTTTGCCTTGCCATCTTACAAGACGGGAACTCCTTTTGTTTCATCGTTTTTCATGTTTTCGCGCATTCTTGCTACGTTTTCTAAGCGGACTTTTGCCAGTCAGAAGCCGGCGGGACTAAAACGTTATTCAACCAACCAATTAAACCAACCACGACAGCCCCACCACTAAAACCGCCACGTCACAACACTTGAATCTCTGCAGCCACCACCATCTCCACCTCCTCCTTCTCCTCCTCCCCACACTGAACCACCACCATCCCACCACAACACCACCGGATCCCACCGGACCCAGTCCTACATTGTTGTTGGCCCAGTCTGCTTCTCCCAGACCTGTGGCCATTTGTTGGACTGGTAGAGTCCTCAGTGACCAAGCGGCACCCAACTGCAAGAGACATAGATCCTCAAGGGCCCCCGCAATTGCGGGGGCTTTTGATGATCTATGTCTCTTGTTGAGCAAAGTTATGTTGGTGATCTTCATCACGAGGACGTCATTGGGGGGTTCAGATTGCGATAACTGAAAGCCTGAGTCCATCTGATCTCTGACGGGTCCGTGCGTCAGGCCGACAATCGGATTGGGCCAACTGACAGAGGCAATGGACGGTGGGGGAGGGGGGACTGATTGAGGGGGGGGGGGTATGAATGATTGATTAGATGGTTGGGCCGTAGCCTTCAGGCCCAGATCACAGGCTTTTGCCGGTAAATCGCTGATTTGTGGAGATGTGAGAAATACAGTTCTCTGATTAATGGGGGTTTTACTCTGCATGAAAAGCAGCAGACCGGTGCGAGAGACATGATATATTTCATGATTTTTGTTATTTTGTATTGCAGTCAGACTAAACGGCGACTGCCGAGATGTAACCAACAAAATAGGAAACACGCTTCAAAATAACTTTAACTCATTCAAGACGTGACGCATCGGCATTAACCTGCGCCGCCGGCATCCAGATGCAGCACTACTTACAAAACAGTCTCACGTTTGACGTCATAAATGTGTATTCTAGCCGAGGTTTTTCGCAGTGATGATCAAGCTGAGTATCCCAAGGCATTGAGTATGGCTGAATGGCCACAGAGACCTTAACACGAGTTACCTACCTTGCTGTGACGCAGAGGCTTCTCGTCAGAAACAAATACACGTCAGGTCAGTGGTTTTTTGTTTGTTTGTTTTTTTCTGACGAAAAGCCTCTGCGCCAGGTGTCAGGTGCGGGCAATTTGCATAAGCGGCTCCCGTGACGTCCGCCGCTTGTGCCGTTTATCTTATTAACTCATTCTACCCCAGACACACCACAGCAAGATATTGATCGACCATGATAGTTCAAGGGTGATGCCAGAATAGCTTGGCGCCTATGGGCGCCAAGCTATTCTGGCATCACCCTTGAACTATCATGGTCGATCTGTGTCCTGCACTGCAATGCAGTCTTCAGAGGACAACGGCAAAATTTGGGGGATTTCGGTGTTGGGGTAGAATGAGTTAAGGCGTGCTCAGTCCGGTGACGTCAGCCTCTTGTGCCGTTTCATCTGATTAAGGCGTGCTCAGTCCGGTGCCTGTGAACGGGACCAGTCACAGCGGTGCCAGGTTGCCCGGCCGTACAGCACGTGCGTCAACACTGTCCCAGCAAACAAAACGCCATCGGACCGTCGACTGTGCTTGGGCCCACTGTGGCGGACGTCGGCCCGATGCCCTTTAGTCCACTTGAGTGCCGGAGTGGGGCCGTCAGCGGGGACTGGCTGGACGTTTTGTCACGTGTCACGTTTGACGGACAGCGAGCGCGGCGGCACTGTTCTGCGGCCAGACGTCAGCTCCCACTGATGCACTCACTGGCGTGACCTTCAACAGTGAGATCAAGGTGAACTTTGTGCACGATAGGGTCTAATAAACTGGCTAATCAGGAAACTTGTAAGACCAGAGCTCAGCTGCGTGAGCGAGCTTAGTCCTGCGCCAACCACTAAGCAAGGTGCTTCGCTATAGCGGAGCACCTTGCTTATGTAGTGGCTGGCGCCGGACTTACCTCAATCATGCAACTAGCCCCAGTTAAAGCGCTAAAGAGCATTTTAGAATAGAAACATCATCGTTTTTCACTGACTATTCATTTTTTTTTTTTAAATAGACGGACTGTGTCCAGTGTGTTCAGTCTGCAGACAGTTCGTCAGAATATCAGTTTGCTTTTTAATAAGTGTACTCAGCTGTGCCATCTGTGCATGAGGAGGATGGCAAGTGCTCCTTGTTCTTGTATTTGCTTAGAAGCTCGATATCAGGTTTTTCTGATAACAGTATTTTAACATACAACTTATGTCAGTATTAGCATTGTTGTCCGTATTAGCACAATCGTCAATATTAGCTGAGTTGTCAGTGTTAGCATAGCATAGTTCAGTCTTAATTCTGCGTGCACGGGTGCCTGTGTGCCTGGGTATATGTGTGTGCGTGTCTGTCATATCCCCCCCCCCCCCCCTCCCACCCTGGTCTGCCCTGGGGGACTTGGGTGGGATTAACTACATTTTAGTTCCCAGGGTCAGCCCCACAGGGTAGGTTTTCCCCTCTATTCTGGGGCATGTGTTTCTGTCTACCCTTGGTCCATTCACCTGTATTTTCCTTAAACTCTCCCTACTGTCTGCGCTGTCTGTAGCTCTTGATATTGGATGTGTGTTGCTAAATGGTCTTAGGTTTATTTATCGTATTAGACCGGCTGGCGATATACATTCAATATTCTGTTTAGTTTTGTTTGTTTTTTCACAAGCAGTGCACGCACGTCCTGAGAAATTCTTGTTGCTGTCGGGACGTTAAGCAATGTACAACTAACTGTCATATCCATTTTTACTTTCAGTTGATATATTTATACGCTCCCGTTCAGATCAGAATTGCCCTTCGTGCGATAAATAAAGTTTTTATTCACTTTTTGTTTTAACTCAGATTTGAACGTGACGCTAGTGTTCTAGTGCATGTAACCCCATCACCGCGGGGACACAGCAAACAACATCTACACCGCAAATGGCGGCCTTGGATCGGCAGTCGCAGCCTGGGGGTTCTTGTGCATCCGTGCTTCTTGTCTGTCTCATGAACGTCCATGTTTCTGAGGAAGGCAGGCAGGTTAACTTGCAGCTAGTGTGGGATGGGTTGGTAGGTGTCATTGATGGCCACGGAAATGAGGGGATTACGGACAATCCCGTACACCTTTTAAATGTTTTAGATGCCACGTGCACTTTGGGAACATTGGATACGTGCTGCATTTGGATACGCGGCTTCAAACCCTTCACTGTCGAGAAAATAATCAACACCGACCCAGCTGCAAGAGGCATAGAACCTCATGAGCCCCCGCATTCGCGGGGGCTCATGAGGATCTATGCCTCTTGCTGAAACCGCTTTGTCTCCGTTTTTGATGGGCCGGCTGGACCTCTTTCGTCTTTGAATTGACACAAATTTCGGTCAAACAATATACGATCAGTGGCGTTGAAGGGGTTGAACGCGGCACATCAGTCTCGCATGTGTTACCGGTAATCTGCCCCCCACCCTCCTCCGCCCAACCCCCCCCCCCCCCCTCTCCTCCCTCAGCTCCCCTCACCGAACCAGATCTCGCACCATCAGTTAGCACAAGAACGCTCGGCTTTACCGTCCAAACCAAACCCTGATTTCTCTCATCCCAGCTCATCAGTCGCTATCACAAAAGGGGCCCCGAAACCCAAACTAAATTTAAACCCCCAGAGAGACTTTTAAACTCGACGATTCGCAGACGGATCTGGAGGGCTGTTTGTTTTCATCCCCAATCCATCCCGCTAATTGAATGGCGAGGCTTCAAACGTGAAAAATATTTGTAAACTGGCCCGTGGCAACCCAGAGTGAAATTTTAATCTCTCCATCGAGCTGCTGTGTTTTCATTGTCAGCGCTGTTAGCTGTGAACCTCAATCAGGCGCTCGGAGCCACATGCCAGTAATTACTCAACTTCCTATGGCCAAGCCACTGAATAATTCATTCCTCACAGTTCTGTTCAGTTTAATTCAGTTCAGAGTTAATTTGTATTCCGTCTTTCACATTTTGCAAAATGCGTTCAAAACTGTTCTATGTGCATTAACACATATGAAGCGAAAGAGAAAAAGACGGTTGTGAATGCGGCACTGTTTACGGTCAGAGTAGATGTGTTATACATGCGCCAGCCAGTCACATCATTGACGATGCAAAGAGTCCCGCATCGTTGCCGCCGGCAAGGTTATACGTCACTTTCGCAGCTACTGATGCGAGGCAACCTTGAATGAGTTAAGCTGATATTTGATTTCTCTGGCGTGTTAGGCAATACATTGTAGAAGTGGTGGTTTTCTTTCGGCAAATTCAAATGACGGCTATCTGCAGTGACATTCATCATGCTGCCAAACTTTGCAATGCGTGTCATTCACGCTGCCATTCAAGTTGTCATTCAAGTTGTCATTCACGTTGCCATTCAAGTTGTCATTCAAGTTGTCATTCAAGTTGCCATTCAAGTTGTCATTCAAGTTGTCAGTCAAGTTGTCAGTCAAGTTGTCATTCAAGTTGTCATTCAAGTTGTTATCATTCAAGTTGTTGTCATTCAAGTTGTTGTCATTCAAGTTGTTGTCATTCAAGTTGTCATTCAAGTTGTCAGTCAAGTTGTCATTCAAGTTGTCATTCAAGTTGTTGTCATTCGAGTTGTCATTCAAGTTGTTGTCATTCAAGTTGTCATTCAAGTTGTTGTCATTCAAGTTGTCATTCAAGTTGTCATTCAAGTTGTCATTCAAGTTGTCATTCAAGTTGTCATTCAAGTTGTCATTCAAGTTGTCATTCAAGTTGTCATTCAAGTTATCATTCAAGTTGTTGTCATTCAAGTTGTTGTCATTCAAGTTGTTGTCATTCAAGTTGTCATTCAAGTTGTCAGTCAAGTTGTCATTCAAGTTGTCATTCAAGTTGTTGTCATTCGAGTTGTCATTCAAGTTGTTGTCATTCAAGTTGTCATTCAAGTTGTTGTCATTCAAGTTGTCATTCAAGTTGTCATTCAAGTTGTCATTCAAGTTGTTGTCATTCAAGTTGTCATTCAAGTTGTCATTCAAGTTGTTGTCATTCAAGTTGTCATTCAAGTTGTCATTCAAGTTGTCATTCAAGTTGTTGTCATTCAAGTTGTCATTCAAGTTGTCATTCAAGTTGTTGTCATTCAAGTTGTCGTCATTCAAGTTGTTATTCAAGTTGTCGTCATTCAAGTTGTCATTCAAGTTGTCGTCATTCAAGTTGTCATTCAAGTTGTCATTCAAGTTGTCAGTCAAGTTGTTGTCATTCAAGTTGTCATTAAAGTTGTCATTCAAGTTGTCATTCAAGTTGTCATTCAAGTTGTCGTCATTCAAGTTGTCATTCAAGTTGTCATTCAAGTTGTCATTCAAGTTGTTGTCATTCAAGTTGTCATTCAAGTTGTTGTCATTCAAGTTGTTGTCATTCAAGTTGTCATTCAAGTTGTTGTCATTCAAGTTCTTGTCATTCAAGTTGTCATTCAAGTTGTCATTCAAGTTGTTGTCATTCAAGTTGTTGTCATTCAAGTTGTCATTCAAGTTGTCATTCAAGTTGTTGTCATTCAAGTTGTTGTTATTCAAGTTGTCATTCAAGTTGTTGTCATTCAAGTTGTTGTCATTCAAGTTGTCATTCAAGTTGTTGTCATTCAAGTTGTCATTCAAGTTGTTGTCATTCAAGTTGTTGTCATTCAGCATAAAGGAAATAAGAAATCAAGGAAAACACTTTTGCAAAAGTTATCACGTGCTTGTTCAGAACCTATGTAACACTCAAAGGTCTTACTACAACAAATGTGTTGAGACAAAATACATAAATGTGGATGGTCTAGCATCGATGATATTTTACATAGTAGTATAGCAACAACTGTAGCTACATAATCATGTCATACTTCTATAGGCACACTTTTTTCAGACATGTATAGATTTTTTAATTTAGTTTTATATATGGCAATACAGTTCTATGTTATCTTACCTTACCTTACCTTACCTTACCTTACCTTATTACCTTACTACCTTAGCTTACCTTACCTTAACTTATCTTATCTTACCTTACCTTACCTTACCTTATTACCTTACTACCTTAGCTTACCTTACCTTAACTTATCTTACCTTACCTTACCTTACCTTACCATACCTTATTACCTTAGCTTACCTTACCTTAACTTATCTTATCTTACCTTACCTTACCTTACCTTATTACCTTACTACCTTAGCTTACCTTACCTTAACTTATCTTATCTTATCTTGTAAAAAGTTTAACGGATTTGATGAACGGGCGTTAATAAAAATTCATTCATTGAATAGGACGTTTTAGGTCGTCTGTTGCCTATCGCATGTGGTCCAGGTAAACCAGGCCTACCGGTAAATCAGGTGTACCGTGCAGCGCACACCTTGACAATGTCTAATTGTGCGGGGTTGTAATGGACGTCAGGCTAATGGGACCAGTGTTTGCCTAACTTTCCCGCGCCGCCATGGCTGTCAAGATTGAGTGCCGCAGCAATCCAGTTTAGTGCTAGTCACCTCATCCACCGTCAGGTCTAAATTGTAGTTTTAGAGACAGATCGACCATGGGGTAGTCCAAGGCTGCGGTGGTGCCAGTATAGTCATGGTCAGTTTGCAAGTGCAGTTTCAGTCATATGCTGGTTAATCCACATCATACTGAGGCTAAAAGCTTCAAATTTGTTCACTGCCATATGCAAGCTACATTATAGTACTAACAGATAAGGATGTAAACCATTGGTTTTAGTTCAAGGGTGGTGCCAGAATAGCTTGGCGCCTAGAGGTAACCCATATCATACCTGAGGCTAAAAGCTTCAAATTTGTACACTGCCATAAGCAAGCTACATTATAGTACTTACAGATAAGGATGTGAACCATTAGCTTTAGTTCAAGGGTGGTGCCAAAATAGCTTGGCGCCTAGAGGCGCCAAGCTATTCTGGAACCTTGAACTATGTTAGTCAGACCTATTTCACAGAATGGTGTATTCCGAATGATAAGGGTTTATGCGATACGTTTTCTCAAGGAAAATGACTCCGCCTTCACCCCGCTTGACCGGTACTGACGATACCGTTCGGCGGAAAAGGCACGTACACGCGACATCGAACTATGTTAGTCAGACCTATTTCACAGAGTGGTGTATTCCGAATGATAAGGGTTTATGCGATACGTTTTCTCAAGGAAAATGACTCCGCCTTCAACCCGCTTGACCGGTACTGACGATACCGTTCGGCGGAAAAAGGCGCGTACACGCGACATCGTCACTGAACAGTCATGGAGTTAATTATTCGAAAGCAGTAACGAGCATCTAAGAAAAAATTTCAGTGTTAGATTCCGTTATTTGAAGGGTCAGTCAGTCACACTGGCCGGCGCAAGCTGATTCTAACATTATATGCGGCAACAAGGCGGGTTGCGCTGCCAAACCAAAGTCAGGTCAAGTTAGATCAGGACTCAGCCGCTTCACCTATTAACTTCAGAAGCAGCGCCACTTAGGTTTACCTGCTATTACTCTCTGCTCATAAACACATAAACAGACTCCTTGATACATACTGCGTACTGTACACCGGGAACTGACGCAGTCGTGTTTTCTTATCTGTAGTTTCTGGTGGTCTGATACAGTTTCAGTTTGGTCAACACCCAGGCAACGTTTAAGAAGCTTTGGTATTTTTATCACCCTTGCTACTGACGATACCGTTCGCGGCTGAACAGACGCGTAGTAGTAGTCTAAGGGGGTGGGGGGGGGGGGGTTTGGGGGGGGGGGGTAGATCAATAAGCTAATTGACTGTGGCCATCAATGGAGATCAACCTTCAGCTACTCACTGCCCCACTACATTGCAGAGGATGGTTTAGTTTTATTACGAATACAAATGTACTGCGCTCTCCAGTCGTATCGTTTACTTGTGTTTTTTTTGTTTGTAGGATGGTTCAGTTTTATTACGAATACAAATGTACTGTGCTCTCCAGTGGTATCGTTTACTTTTTTGTTTTGTTTTGTTTGTAGGATGGTTCAGTTTTATTACGAATACAAATGTGCTTTCCCCCAGTCAAATCGTTTACTTGTTTGTTTGTAGGATTGTTCAGTTTTATTCCGAATACAAATGTACTGTGCTCTTCAGTGGTATCGTTTACTTGTTTGTTTTGTAGGATGGTTCAGTTGTATTACGAATATAAATTAATGTGCTTTTCTCCAGTCGAATCATTTACTTGTTTGTTTGTAGGATGGTTCAGTTTTATTACGAATACAAATGTACTGAGCTCTCCAGTCGTATCGTTTGTTTGTTTTTGTTTTCATGTGCTGGCTTCCACCTGTGTCCTGCGTGTGACTCATTCAGCCCTGACGCACTACAGCAGGAGATGCGACCATGATAATTCAAGGGTAGTGCCAAATTAGCTTGGCGCCGACAGGCGCCAAGCTAATCTGGCACTACCCTTGAATTATCATGGTCGACCCATCTCCTGCAACAGGTGCATAGTCGTTAGATGACGCCTCCAAAATTTGGGAAATATGTCCGTCGGGCTGAAGGAGTTAAGCGCTTTGTTTTGTTTTGTCCTTGTCCTTTTTGTCTTGTCTTTTCGTTTTCCTGTCTTGTATTTTCTTGTCCTGTCTTCTTCTCTCTTGCTTGTCATATTTTGTTTGCGTGTGTGTCTGACAATAGCGTCTGATACTTGTGACACTCTGTTTTGCTAAAGCTTTTATTATTATTATTATTCTTAAATCACAAAATGAGATTTCAAGTTCTGCGTGTTGCTTGTCTGCCTAGGACATCATCAGTTCCTGGCTATTACGTCAAGTTCTGCGTGTTGCTTGTCTGCCTAGGACGTCATCAGTTCCTGGCTATTGGTACGTCAAGTTCTGCGTGTTGCTTGTCTGCCTAGGACATTATCAGTTCCTGGCTATTACGTCAAGTTCTGCGTGTTGCTTGTCTGCCTAGGACGTCATCAGTTCCTGGCTATTACGTCAAGTTTTGCGTGTTGCTTGTCTGCCTAGGACGTCATCAGTTCCTGGCTATTTCACTACGCGCGTACTTCGTCAGTGAGTAAAAACAGTTGTTTCATGTATCAAACTTTACATCCTCGATTATTTTTTTTTTAAGTGTTTGCTTGAGCTGTTTGTGCAAACCCCTCTACCCGTTCACTACTGTTTTCTTGTACACACTAGAAGGTTTCTAGATTTATGGAGATAAAGCGACGGTCAACAGTTCGCCGGTCGGCTTGTGTTCTGTGAATAGTCCCCATGGTAATGGTTCTTACACTCGCATGAAACAGTCCCCAACGGTCTGTCTGCAAGAGGCATAGATTCTCATGAGCCCCTGCCGCCGCAGGGGCTCATGAGAATCTATGCCTCTTGTTGACAAGGACTGGTTTTATTTAGTCCTGGCTTTTCAGACTACGCCGGAACGAGATCGGTGGTGAAGCGGCCGGTGTGCTGTCATGGCTGACTGTGGATTGATACACACGGTCCCCGAGCGGCATCTGGGGAGATCACCGCTAGAATGTCAAGATCCTTCCCATCAGGCCTCGCATCGACACCGGCGCCATTTACCGTGCAAGGGCCGCAATCGCCCTTTGTCAGCTAAGCGTCAGACTTATCTGCCCTATGGGTATGTCCACAACATTGAAGGTTTGGCTGGTCAGGGGACCGGTACCACAGAACGACATTTTTCCATGGGGGAGGGGGGGGGGAGGGGGTGGGCGGGGGGAGAGGGGTTTTTTTTGGGGGGAGAGGGGTTGTTGGGGGGGGGGATGGGGACAGTCCAACCTCGTAAATTCAAACATAGAAATCAATTCTTACGATTTTTTTCCCATTTTTCTGATTATTTTCTCGAAACAATAACTACGAAAATAAATTCTTATGATATTGTCTTTAAACAATATCAGTTGTAGGCGCCAGGGGCACTCTACCCCCCCCCCCTCCCCACTCATCCTCTTCTGGGGTTGCCGGTGAGGGGCGGGGAATTCCCGGCCTCACAGTTCCTACGCCAATGGAGACGAAGCACAGGCACTGGCTCTAATGTTTTAGTGCTGGGCGTGTCGGTCAGATACTTGTTTTCTCGGATACACTTCACAGGCAGCCATGCAGTGAGCGTGACAGCAGCAGTCACTGTCAGTTTCATAACATGAACAGAAAAACACGGAAATAGACTCTGCATATGCCCTCAGTGAACTGACACTCCAATACATACACTCATAAATTCATACGGTTTCATTTTAGATTGTAACAATATCAAAAACAATTATGGCTTATCCTTAACCCTCTGAGCCCCAAGGTCCCCTTTCTCAAATTTTGGAGGAGTTGCCTAACGACTATGTACCATTTGCAGGAGATAGCTTGACCATGATAATTCAAGGGTCGTGCCAGATTAGTTTGGCGCCTTCAGGCGCCAAGCTAATCTGGCACTACCCTTGAATTATCATAGTCATGGTCAAGCCATCTCCTACTGTAGGGACTCGGGGCTAAAAGGGTGAATATCCAATATGATGTCAACTAGTCTGACTGTATATACACCGATGTGATGTCAACTATTCTGACTGTATATACACCGATGTGATGTCAACTATTCTGACTGTATATACACCGATGTGATGTCAACTAGTCTGACTGTATATACACCGATATGATGTCAACTAGTCTGACTGTATATACACCGATGTGATGTCAACTATTCTGACTGTATATACACCGATATGATGTCAACTAGTCTGACTGTATATACACCGATGTGATGTCAACTAGTCTGACTGTATATACACCGATGTGATGTCAACTATTCTGACTGTATATACACCGATGTGATGTCAACTATTCTGACTGTATATACACCGATGTGATGTCAACTATTCTGACTGTATATACACCGATGTGATGTCAACTAGTCTGACTGTATATACACCGATGTGATGTCAACTAGTCTGACTGTATATACACCGATATGATGTCAACTAGTCTGACTGTATATACACCGATGTGATGTCAACTATTCTGACTGTATATACACCGATATGATGTCAACTAGTCTGACTGTATATACACCGATGTGATGTCAACTAGTCTGACTGTATATACACCGATGTGATGTCAACTAGTCTGACTGTATATACACCGATGTGATGTCAACTAGTCTGACTGTATATACACCGATATGATGTCAACTAGTCTGACTGTATATACACCGATATGATGTCAACTAGTCTGACTGTATATACACCGATGTGATGTCAACTAGTCTGACTGTATATACACCGATATGATGTCAACTAGTCTGACTGTATATACACCGATGTGATGTCAACTAGTCTGACTGTATATACACCGATGTGATGTCAACTATTCTGACTGTATATACACCGATGTGATGTCAACTATTCTGACTGTATATACACCGATGTGATGTCAACTATTCTGACTGTATATACACCGATGTGATGTCAACTAGTCTGACTGTATATACACCGATGTGATGTCAACTAGTCTGACTGTATATACACCGATGTGATGTCAACTAGTCTGACTGTATATACACCGATATGATGTCAACTAGTCTGACTGTATATACACCGATGTGATGTCAACTATTCTGACTGTATATACACCGATATGATGTCAACTAGTCTGACTGTATATACACCGATGTGATGTCAACTAGTCTGACTGTATATACACCGATGTGATGTCAACTAGTCTGACTGTATATACACCGATATGATGTCAACTAGTCTGACTGTATATACACCGATATGATGTCAACTAGTCTGACTGTATATACACCGATATGATGTCAACTAGTCTGACTGTATATACACCGATGTGTTTGATCATCCACAGACGATGGCGCGAGTTGATCTGCCGTCTGAAGGCTAAAGACAACACGTCCACTTTTGTATAAAGCGAGATTGTCATTGTATTAAAATGACAATTTCGCTTTTCACAAAAAAGGACTTACTGTCTTTTGCCTGCACAGGGCCGAGCTGCACTGCCTGGCTTGGCGAGTCTGTGATGGCAGCGGCGACGGGACTTCGACGCAAAAGGCAGACGCACCAAGTCTCCCTTCTCCTGGCATTTCTGGATGTATAAATCAAATGTCAGTGCCAAGCTACGGGATGGGCTTTGTGTCCAACAAGCTGACAGAAACAATATTTTCCATTCAAGACTTTTAGAGATATGAACATTTCTTTCTTGTGTGTACTTAAACTACTTCGCCAAGGCCTCAGCGGCCAAGGCACTTGAGCTCTTGAAATATCATATCCTCCGGGGTATTCCCAGCCAAACATATTTCTATTTTTCTAACTGAACGATGTCTTCTACACCCGCAGACACAACTCTGATCAATTCTCTCAGTCTGACTATTCAGATGGAGTCTAACCCTGCAAGCAAGAGATATAGATTCGCATGAGCCCCTGCAATTGCACGGGCTCATGAGAACCCATGCCTCTTGCAGATGATCGGGATTTGACGAGCTGCTGTCTTGGGAATACAAGCTTCAGAAATTTTCAGCGTAGCAATCAAATGAAGAAAAGTTTCATAACACAAGACCTTTCAAACCTCTGGCGCGCTGATCTGAAACTGACAGAACAGTTGACTGGAGTCGAGGGGGAAATGAGAGGTCGTGTAATGGAATACCGGCTTCAAAAAGGTCCTACGTCAAGGGATATTCCGAAAGAAGCATCTGGGTCGAGGGCGGGAGGAGGGGGGGGGGAGGGGGGATGGGGTGCTTGGGAACGGAAAGAGGATGTTATTGGAGAGATTGGGAGAAAAAAAGTTTGGAATGTTTGGAATTGTACAGACTAACTTTGAATTTTGTGTGCAGTCTGCTTATTGGTTTTCCTGGTGTTAATGTTTGCACTTTGCAGCGTTTGGGCTTCATCGAGCAGCGGCCTAGTTGTCGATCTAAACTAAAAATATATAGTTTAATGCTCTTGCAACGAACTGACGAATACTTCATAAAAAAGCGAACTGGCAAAAAGGCAGGAAGAAAGAAATTGTGTTCGTACAAGTTATTGAGCTTATTGCATTCAAGAGAGCTTTGATTTACGCCTACAAGCCTTTACAAGATACCTCATGTAATATTCATAGCTATATATTCTGACCCTGGTATCCTGGTACGTGGGTCGACCATGATCGTTCAAGGGTGGTGCCAGATTAGATTGGCGCCTCAGGCGCCAAGTTAATCTGGCACTACCCTTGAACGATTATGGTAGATTCATCTGTTGCAGCGCGTCACGAGTGAAGATGCTGGGATCGCTTACTTGCAAAATATCACCTCCTTTTGTAAGGTTCCACATGCGCCCATGTGAGGCCAGGTAAATGTTTGATGTTTATTGCCGCTCAGGCCGCTTGTTGAGGCACTTGGCAGCTAAGTACAAGTCACGCAGCTAGGTAGGAATAATAGAAAATAGCTCCCAGTCTGGAGATTTATTTGGCGGTTTGGTAATTTTCCTCTGCCGTAGGCAGTTATTTTTTTCACTTTTAGAGTGGGAATCTCAAGTGTGGTAATTAACGCTGTAAAGAGTTTGTTTGTTTGGTCGGTTGGTTGATTGATTGATTGATTGGCTGGCTGGCTGGTTGGTTGGTTGGTTGGTTTGACTAGCTGGGCTGGCTGGACTGGCTAGGCTGACTGGACTGATTGACTGATTGATTGATTGGTTGTTTGGTTGGTTGGTTGATTGAGTGATTGATTGATTGATTGATTGATTGATTGATTGATTGATTGATTGATTTGTTTGTTTGTTTGTTTGTTTGTTTGCGCCCTGAGCATGTTTCTAGCGAGGAGTGGATGCGCATTACAAGTGTTTATCATCATCATCATCGTCATCATCTCATCATCAACATCATCATCGTTTGTTTGTTTGTTTGTTTGTTTGTTTGTTTGTTTGTTGAAGGCGCGCTTCAACGTAGAAACAAAGTGAAGCCCTCATACACATCTTCCGGATAGCGTCTGTGTTTTAAAGCAAGCCGTATTTGGACAAGATCAAACAAAACCTCCAGGCAGCTTAGATCAGTGACACTTTGGATGGAAAGCTGTACCGACACATTTATACTCTAGAGTAAAAATAAAGCCGCCGACTACGCAATAGAATGTTGACAGAACATCCGAGCTTTGGCATCTTACCTGTCACAAAAAAAACACAAAAAACACACACTCAAACAATGTCTGGGCCAGATCTGTTCATGCCCAAGAGGCATAGATTCTCATGAGCCCCTGCGACTGCAGGGGCTCATGAGAATCTATGCCTCTTGTAAAGGTCATCCTGTCATTGGCACCCTCAGATTGAAGTTGTTGCGCGGCTTGACGTCTGGGGCAGGAAACGTGGCTGTCAGAAACTGTATCCCCGCATCACTTGCTACTTTTGGACAGTGTACAATTCACGGGAGCTCCCACGTGTTTGTTTTTCGCAACAGTAGCAGCCACAACATCTACAGCAGCTGCAACAACTTGCACACCCGTGACAAAACTGCAACACTGCTTCACAATAATAAGTCTGAACCCTAATAACCCCCTCCCCCCACCCACCCACCCACCCCACCCACCCCACCCCTCCCTCATTCTGAGGAACAAGTGAAATCGACCTCCAAAAGAGCGCGGCGTACATTTTCATGTACCGCCCAAGCTGCTGAGAGTTCCTGTGATTGGATGTCTTGCAGATGGAAGGAGAGATAGATAATATGAGACCCGTAAGACAATGAATTCAATAGAGCCGCATCCGTCATTAATTTACGCCATTTTTAATATCAAAATTTTGGCCCCCATTACACCCTCGTTATTTCCGAATCAACCCTTTGATTTTAAAAAGTGACGAGCATGACGGATGCGGCTCTATTGATCTGATTATCTTACGGGTCTCATATTATCTATCTCTCACCAAGGTCAAGGTCATCAAGATCAAGGTCATGGGTCAAGGTCATCAAGGTCACCAAGGTCATGGGTCAAGGGTCAAGATCACCAAGGTCAAGGTCAAGGGTCAAGGTCACCGAGGTCAAGGTCAAAAGTCAAGGCCATGGGTCAAGGTCATGGGTCAAGGTCATCAAGGTCATGGGTCAAGGTCATGGGTCAAGGTCAAGGGTCAAGGTCACCAAGGTCAAGATCAAAGACAAGGTCACCAAGGTCAAGGTCAAAGGTCAAGGTCAAAGGTCAAGGTCATAGGTCATGGGTCAAGGTCATGGGTCAAGGTCATGGGTCAAGGTCACCAATGTCATGGGTCAAGGTCATGGGTCAAGTCGTCGAGGTCATGGGTCAAGTCGTCGAGGTCTGGAACCAAATAATGGTAAAGTCCGACACCTCATGTCTAAGCTTGACCGGTTCTGAAAGACCTGTACCTCAATTCAGGTATGTTATGAATAGACTTGTTCTGAAAAAAAAATTCAAAGGGCCTACAATTATTCACATTTTTCATTTCTGACTAGCTT